>VMRN01000049.1:2445630-2474351 GCA_010277015.1 Poeciliopsis turrubarensis
ATGGATGGATGGATGGATGGATGGATGGATGGATGGATGGATGGATGAATGGATGGATGGATGGATGGATGGATGGATTAGCTATGTGTCATTTACTGCGCAACAGTAAAGCGACTTTGTGGCAGTTATTTATTTAAGTCTGAAATAAAACAGCTTGTTGTGTGTGAGCCTCACCAGTGATGGCGTGAGGAATGGTGGTGACGTTGAGCTTCTGCTCTGCACCTTTCACTCCGTTTTTCGGGTCCTGCATCTCCACCACAATGGCGTCCAGCTGGAAGAAAGAAACATTCACACGTGAGAATGGACAGACAATGTCTTTTCAGCCAAAACACTGAGAAATTCTTCCAGGTAAATATTAAGGAAGGACTTTGGGATGATGAACTCCATTATTTATGTCTAGTTAAACTAATAACAGCGCCGATCGGCTGCCACATTTATACTGGTTGCAGCAATTTGGTTTTTCAGTACTTCGTGTATTCAGAATTTCTCCACATTGAGACAATACAGGATATTTCTAGTCCATTCTTCCATTCTACTCAGATAAACAATACCTACTACCCAGCACCTTTCCCAAAAGAACTATGGTGGCTCCAAAAATTACTTTGATAAATATGAAAAAATAATTGTGTCTGGGTTGCACAGCTACTCCATGATTAGAAGATAAATAAAATCCACATGTGGATTTCCCTATTAGACGGTTCATTACTGGTTTTTAATGTGTGTTAAGACAAATAATATTTTCCTACACCTCTCCGACTGAAGTTACGATTAAGAATGTTTCAACAACTAAAGTCAGGTTGTAGGGACAGCAGTGGGCCAAGGGGTCGGAGTTCAACCTGTAACCGGTGGGTTGCCGGTTCAAAGCCCTGCTCAGGAGCACTAGCCTGAAGCAGCCGATCTACTCTTGGGCAAGACGTTTATCGCGCCACACGGTGGTGGTCAGCTGATTTTCTGACAGTCTGTCTCAAAGCATCTGTAGCTATAATAACTCACCACCAACAGTGAGTGAATGCATGTGTTATGAATGGGTGACTGTCTGAATGACTTGATGTATGTAAAGTGCTCTGGGGTTCTCTCTGCCGTTCGTTCTGCACAATACTTTCTTTAGCAGCGACCTCTGACTGCAGAGCAACCAAGCTAATTGGCTTTACAGGTTATCTTTAGTAAGCCTCAGCTTGTCTGGCTTACCTACAGCAACCACGAATCCATATGCATACATCTCAAAAACATCAAAAACCATCTGACTGCCTGGTGGGAATGGTTTCCTGCAGATCAACTGAATATTTTAGAATTGAATAGCCAGTGTTTACTGTTTCAAACTAATGTCTACAAGTAAAAGTGGTCGTGCTCTCACCAACCTTTTTGATGCAGTGCGTGCGAGACCGGAATCGTTGGCCCCGGTTGGGACGCGCTGTTCTGATCGTCATACTTGCAGCTTGATCAGGTCCAAATCAGAGCAGATGGGAAGTGTCCAAGGTATGTGGAGCCGAAGAGAGAGAGAAGTGTGTGTATACAGCAGGTCTGAACACACTGCTCCATAGTATGGATTACAGAAAAGGAGGAGAAAGTTTGTCCACCAATCAGCAGTCAGAATTCCTCCAGTGATTCCAGTGAAAAGCCAGACGGTGGAGCTAAGATGCCTGGTGGCTGGATCACCTGAAGGTTTAAAGGACCATCAAGGAAGAGCTTTACAAGGTGTTAAACTATTATTCTAATACTTTATTTCATGATAAACAAGATACAACCTCCCTTATTTTTTTGAAAATGAGCTCAGTCAGATTGGATGGAGAGACCGTCCACAGATTCTCCGTTGGCTTGAGGACTGGACTTTGATTGGACCATTCTGAGACGTGAAGGGTGCGTTTCAATTGCGGTAAATTTTTCCGAGGAACCAGGACAATTTCTACAACAGTTTGTCCCTGAGTTTCCACTGCAGGAACCAGGACTACATCAGGCCTGCTGTTGAGGTAGAACTTTTTAAATGGACCAATCTGTGCCTGAACTTGAGCTTCCTGTTTGGTGTCTTCCAATTATGCATCAGTATTTCCATATAATGTTGTTTTCTCATGATGGCATCTATTTTATGAAGTGCAGTTCCTCCTTCAGCAAAAACAGCCCTATCGTGTGGCGCTGCCTTCCCCCGTATTTCAGAGTTGGGATGACGTTCCCATGCTTACAAGCGTAAATGTAAATATAACGATGGTCAGTATGGCCGAGCAGCTCCACTTCAGTTTCATCAGACCAGAGGACAAGTCTCCAAAATAAAATTCTTTGTCCCTGTGGACATCTGCAAACTGCTGTGTGTATGTTTTTTCCCCTTCCTCCTCACTAAGTGGCCTTTCAACCCTTGTTGGTACAGCATGTTTCACTGTGGACAATGACATTGTCTCACCAGCTTCAGCCAGCAGCTTTGCGAGGTGTTTGGCTTTTTTTTCTGGGGTTGATTTGAACATTTTGGCCCCCAGAAGGCATCAGTAGACTTATCGAGTTATCATTACTCTCTCTACTTACTTATTTAATTCATAAATCAAAAATGTTCAGCCTGCTGATTCAAAAATTATTTTGTTGAATCTGCTGTAGCTTTAACAACAAAGTTACTGAATTCAAATCTCTAAAATGTTTGAATTACTGTGACTGTTCCTTCCTGCCTTCTTTCCTTCCTTCTTTCCTTCCTTCTTTCCTTCCTTCTTTCCTTCCTTCTTTCCTTCCTTCCTTCCTTCCTTCCTTCCTTCCTTCCTTCCTTCCTTCTTTCCTTCCTTCATTCATACATTCAAATATTGTCATATTTGGCATGATGAATAGTAGTAGTGAATTATTACCGATAAAATTATTCATATAAGTAAAAATGTCCGCTTATTGAATAATTCTGAGTAACATCTACAGAAACGTCTTCTCTAAATTAAAGTAGAAAAACTCTCATTCTAAAATGTCTCGTAAGGTCAGATGACCCACCCAGACAGTGATGCCGGAGCGCGCTCACGCGGCACACGCCACATTGCGCTGCGTTCAGGGAGAGTCTGTTTTATTTGTTTGATTTATTTGTTTGTTTTATGAACTAAGCAGCACATATGTATGTACTGGACCACTGCGCTGAACCCCATTGAAAACCTCATTGTTTCTCCACCAAATGTTGATGTCTGAACTCTTCTTGAGTTATTGTTGTGGTTTTTAAATGAATATGAATATGTTTTCTTTGCATTATTTGAGGTCTGAAAGCACTGCATTTTTTTTTTTGGTCGTTATTTTGACCATTTCGCATTTTCTGAAAATAAAAACTAAATTTTCACTCGGAATTTCAGAGGCATGTTGTCAGTAGCTCACAGAATAAAAGAACAATGTTCATGTTAGTCAAATATATACATATTAAAAAGTGACGTCGGAGAAACGGATCGTTTCATTTTGATTCTTTTCCGCTTTGGTGAATTTGAACAATCGTTTCCTCCCTGCCTCTGTCCGCTGGGGAGTGTCGAAATCGGACGACACGTGAACGCAGCAGCGGTCCAGGCTGAGCTCAGCTCTCCTCACCGACTCACACACACTGTATCGATGAAGTTGTTTCAAAGATGGCGGACTTCCTGCCGTCCCACTCCCTTTTATCGTTATGTTTTCCGAACTGTTTCCTAACGAGCGGGGAGGCAGAGCAGCTGCGGAGGTCGAGGGAGATAGACAAGTGTATCAGCCGAGATAAGACTTACGTTAAAAGGTTAGTGAAGATCTTACTGCTCGGAGCGGGAGAGAGCGGCAAGTCCACCTTCCTCAAACAGATGCGCATTATCCATGGGGAGGACTTCGATCAGAAGGCCAAAGAAGAGTTCAGAGCCACGATTTTTAGCAATGTTATTAAAGGTAAGGCTGCTCTGCGAAGTCGTGCTTAATGTGGTGAACGTGGCTGGTTGAGAAGTGCGCGGTGCTCGCCGTGGCGGCGGGGTGTAGCTCTGTGTTGTGGGAACTTTGAGCCGCGCTAGCTGCACTGATTGGGACGCTGCGGTGGAGAGGTTCCCTCCCCGGGCTGCTGAGCCGCTCAGGCAACCCAGAAACGCCCATGCTGGTAGATGCTGCCCTGACGGGAGCCACGGAGAAAGAAACGCGTAAAGAAAACTTTTAGCTTTCATGCCGGACGCTCAGCCTGAGGTTGTTTTGCTGCGGTGGTTTGACGCCGCCAGTGTTTCTCATGGCCGCCTGTTGGCGTCCCGCACGGAGAGCGTGACATCACGCTGCTGCAATAAAGTGCGTGTTTACTGTAAACGCTGCTATCGCCAGATCAGATCAGCTGTCAGGTATTCCTCTGTAGATGGACGAAAAACACGACTGATCTCTGACAGCCACGAAACAGGAACCAGATCGATGTGGCACGAAAATGAACCGACTCTGAGTGCGAGAACTGGGAAGTGCTTTCTTATGCTATGCTTGTACTTTTGTGTGTGTGTGTGTGTGTGTGTGTGTAGGGGAGTTTATTATTACTTAGGAGTTTTACTTTGCTAACTTGTCGCTCTCTAGTTTTCTTTTCTCTCTCGTCTCTCCTGCTGTTTCTGGTAACTCAGGGCTTCAAGGAAAAACATTCTTAAACCTCCGTATATATATATATGTATGTATATATATATATATATATATATACACAAAGTTTGATATTTTTCTTTCCTATAAAAATAGAAAACAGTGGTTCTTTAAAAATGACAACAAAATCTGATTCGTATGATTCGTAGGGTTGTATACGATGTATCGGCACCGACCACTATTGGTCAGTTATCATCATTTCGATACGATGATTAGAACTTGGCCGATATTAACTCAAAAGAAAGCCTGTAGAAAGAAAAGAAATACATAGAACTAATAGAAATGGGTGTATTATTTTTAATATTTAAATGGTGCAGAAGAGGATTTTTGTTTCTGCCAAAGCAATTCAAATCCATTTTCTTAAATTATACTTGTAAGTGACAAACAGCCCTATAAATGTTCTTAAAGTCGACATTTGGTAGTGAAGAAGAGGTTGGACATATTAAGATGTTTTGTTATTGTGGGGCAATTTCAGGTTCGGTGGTTTGTGAGTTTTTGTTAAATGGGTGAAGTGATCCTCAGCCTGAAGAAGTTTGAGTTAACTGATCGGAACTAATTGTACTCTGCTAAACCATTACTTCCCAAGGCAGCGATATGAAGGGAACATCAGGTGTAGCAACAGGAAAGAAACAGAAATAATAGCAGTGATGCATTATTGCTGCTATTATTCAATACTCTATAGAGACTGTAGAATAATATACTCTTTCAAACTCTCAACAGAGTTTGAAAGGTGATTATTTTGGTGGCCCTTATTTCTAGACACGCTTTGATGGAAACGTTTGGGTCAGAACACACTGAGTCACCTGAAGATATTTATAAGGTGGTGTATATCACATGAGTTTCATTCATCATGATGAAATCCATCACACTGACAGTTTACCAGAAAGGCCCAGTATGAGATGGTGATGGGATGACAGCCTTCAACCATTGTCTCCATGTGACGCTATTAAAGCTCGCGTTACAGATGCGTATTTAAGGGAACTTCAGCAACTGTTCCTAAAACATCACATATCACTTTTACATGATTATTATTACTGTCATAAGTAAAGTTGCTTTGATAGATGGGTAGTGTGGAAAAATAAGTAGTGGGGATCAGGCCTGTCACAATAAACAATAAATGAATTAATCGCGTGATGAATTAAAACAAGTTCAATAGTTCTCATTTGCACGATTTATCGTTTTTCTCTTTCTCCCAAAAACTGGATGATGAAAGTCTTCAATCTGGTGTTTTGGTCTCAACTAAAACGTTCTTTGACGGACAGCTTTGCTTCTTCATAATTCATTTTATGTGTTCATTTTGAATATTGAAATTGTCTTCCAGTTCCAGCGTTTAATGTTGGGTCAAATTGAAAGTTTATTCATCTTTGAGGATGTGTTTTTGTGTTACTGTGCCTTTGCCTTCATATTGCTGGAAAGTTGCCTCAATATTACAATATTATCGTTTGCTGCGATAACTTCAGGGGCAATTTATCATCCAGTGGAATTTGTGATGACAGGCCTAGTGAGGACGTTCAAGGTTGAGCTGTTTAAAATCATTCGACTATTTCAGCTACGCATGGATGAACCGGCTCCAGTTAAAATCCTAATTCTCAAATAGAGCAATAATATCAGCAACTGAAACACAACAGTGAGAGAGTTGGTGTTTTAATAAAATATGGGACTTTTTCTAAGCATATTTATTGTCTTTGCAGCGTTGAAAGGCACTGCATGTGTCTTTCTATCAGATTATGAATTAAATCTGGGTTTTATTAGGGATTGATTTATTGGTTATTTTATTTATCGATTATTCTGGCGCTTAATCAATTTATCAGGTGCAAAAAACTCTGCACATTCTGGAGATTTTTTATTCAACTACTTAAGCTTGTTTTATACAATGTTAGAAAACAGAGTTTAATTACTTTTTAAAATAAAACATAAAAAAAAAAGAAAAAGTCTTTTAGCAAACGCGCCGTCATTTGTAGCAAAGGATGCATCTGCTGCTAAAAACCCACTTGTTTCTATAAAAATGAACATATTGCCTCAGTTCCTTTATTTATTTCAGTGCATTCCATGTTACATCCCAAAGGAATTCTTTTGTAATCCTTTATGTAATCGATGCAGGTCAGAAGTCGGTTTCTGGGCGTGTTCAAAGCTTCTTACCTGTTGGACATCAATATTCAATACATTCTCAGAAATATACAATGTTGAGTTTGGCCCTTCTGCTCCACCTGCAATTTTTGGAGTCACACCCCCGAATGTTTTACTTTCCAGGAATAATTCAAATCCAGCAGCGTTTGCTACGTTGATTGCGAGACGTTTGATACTTTTGAGGTGGAAACGGATAAGATGTGCACCGGCAGGTTCGACTGCTAAATTTATCAAGGCCTGGCAGCCATTTCTACAATCCATGGAAACATTCAAGATGAACACCTCATCGTAACCAAACTACTGTTCTATTCTTCTAGTGAGCTGTGAACAGATTTTTGCATTTTCATTTGTCTCTATTTTTTGTGTGCGTGTGTGTTTTTTAAGTTTTTTCTTTTGTTTTGTTTTGGGGGGTTTTTTTTGTCTCGTGTTGGGGTTTTATGTGTATCTCCTATTAAGCAAAAAGGTGTTTTAATCTAAGATAGTTTTAGAACATATTTACAGGTATAGGAGGGTCATTTCAGTTGCTATGTTAGTTAATTTCAATCTGATTAATCATTTCAGCCGCAGCCATAGCTCCTTCTCAAAGGTTCTCTCATGTTACTGCTGTGCATTCTGGGATCCAGCTGTTCCTGGCCTCTGTCTGCTTCGGCGTAAACGTGTTTTAAGTTCGGACGACGGTTTCATTATGTTGAGCCTCGCAACAAATGCTAATTGTGAGGATTTTCACTCCAAATGTTCCAGTAGCGGCTGAGCCGTCGGCCAGCGTGCGCCGCGGCCATCTCTGTCTGTGCCAGGCCTGATTAGATTACAGTGGTCATGATGTTAGCCAGACCTGCTGGAAATAGGCCGTCCACTGCAATATTGCATAATGCAACCTTATGGAAAATCTGTAGCCTCTTTTTAACCGCAACGCTCATTTTTCCTATGAGATGACTTGATGCATTTCTGGCTGTACATTTGCACGCGGAGATGAATGTTTTGCACAAAAATGCTTTCTTTTCCTAACAGTTATTTATTTATCTGCTGTGGGGAAGCAATTTCTTTTAATTGAGATGAACTGAATAGGTTTCTGTGTTTGATCACTTTTATAATGTGTCAATGCTTCTTGCTAATAAATGACAGACGGCCTGTTTAATGAACAAAGAAGAGACGAGGATGTAGACAGTAGAAAAACTCCCAGTGCTGAACTGTGACTGAAAGTGGCTCATCTGAATAAATTCAGATGAGCTCAAATCCATGTCAGCAGGTTGGAGCATTTAAAAGCCAGACATCGGCGACAGACGCTGAATGCCTCACGGTTGCTCAGCGTTTCTAAGGAGCGTCCCAAACTGTGCACCAGATCACGTCGGTTTTTGTTGCCAATATGCTTCTGAACGTTTAAACACGCGAGCATGTCGGATCAGTCCTCGGCCGTGTGAGTGAACGGGAGTTCAGTCCTTCTCCTCGTTTGGCTTCTCTCCGTCTGCAGCCTGAATGAAGGTCGGGGAAAAGCTCCGCTGCAGTCGCTCAGTCCAGCTTTCTGGGATGTTTGAAAAATAAACCAAGTCACTACGGCCTGGCTGATGCAGGCTGGGAGTTGGCTCGCTCAGCGTCTCATTTGAAGCAAACACCAGCTTCGACTTCCCCCTTTTCTCAGTCAGATTAGGGCCTTAAACCAAACAGTGTTTTTTTTTTTATTTTTATTTAGCTTTTGTTGACTCGTAAAAATGAGCTTGAAAATATGCTTGAAGGTCAGTAGTGTTCAGTTTGGCTAGTTGATCATATATTTTGAACATCTTTTTAATTTCGTGAATGAAGACAGGCTGCTCCAATGTAAGTGAATTTAAAAATGAGATACGAAAGAATGTTGAAAACTTTGGAAAACCTTCACTTTAAAGGATTAAAAACAGAGAATTTGTATTGGCAATAAGTGCTTACAGTTCAGCACAGAGCTCTGATTTTTAACATTTGTTTATTGGGAGTGATAATTGCATTGCTTGATTTAAGTCCTGAATTTCATCTGAACGTGGCATCATGGAGCCGGTGTCATCTTCGCGATGCGTTCAGGTGCATTTCATCCCCACCGTGTCGATGTGAGAACGCACGGTGGAGAGCCGCCGACTCTGCAGGCCTTTCATGGTGGCTCAGTACATGAAAGCTCTGCCGCTCTGCTGCCGTTTCCAGCTCAAAGCAGGAACAGGAAGGATCACGAGGGCCAGCTGTTTACCTCAGGAACTAAAGATATTTAGGCTTATTCCTGAGCTGTCAGCTCTAACCTGCGGTGGTGGAAAGCGGCTGAGACCCAGAAGCCCAGTGGAAACCAGAGTTCAGGGAGCTGTGATGGGACTGAAGTGCAGCAGATTGCAGTTAGCGGGATTGTTCACTGTGTTTTACCTCAACGTTTGGAGTTTTCAGTCAGGATTCTTGTGAGGACATCTTTAAACTGTTATTTTTTTTTTTTTTTCGTCAAAAAATGTCAAAAGTTGGCAAGAAATGCCAACGTGTGGTTGTAAGACGTTTTCAACAATACTTAAAAGCCAACTAAAAAGACTTGGAAAAAGACATGCATAAAAAAGGTACAATTAAATTAAATACCAATTATTTGCACTTCAGCTGTTCCATTTGAATTAAAGTGTCCAAAATTCCACTTTATACATGATTTGCCACTTTTATTAGCTGAAGTTGTTAGCATGTAAACCCGATGCAGTATTCTGAATCGGGTTCTGTTTCCGTATCACTAAGTGGTTTTCCCACGCGTCCCCTCAGGTATCCGGGTGTTGGTGGACGCGCGGGAGAAGCTTCACATCCCGTGGGGCGACCCGTCCAACCAGCAGCACGGGGAGACCATGATGGCGTACGACACCCGCTCCGCCATGGCCCACGGTCACGGCATGGTGCAGCCCAAAGTCTTCCAGCACTACCTGCCGTCCATCCGGGCCCTGTGGGCCGACGAGGGCATCCAGAACGCTTACGATCGGCGCCGGGAGTTCCAGCTGGTGAGTGGAGCACACGGTTTGTTTGACGTGACCCGTGCGAGCGCTGGCTCAGGTTTACTGCTGAAAGTAGCAAATGGCAGCTTGGCTTTGGAAGGAGACGGAAAGAAAAACTTCAACTCCGCCTCTGAGGATTGCACTAGGACGAACGGTGGGGGTTTTTCATGTCTGGTCTGAGCTCATCTTGATACGCCGCCACGGGTCCGACTGGTTTGTGATTGGTTTGGCTTCAGGTTTCTCTGTTTCATTTCAGACTGAGATGTTCTTTCTCTCTCTCTCTCTCTCTTAGGGCGAGTCAGTCAAGTACTTCCTGGATCATTTGGAAAAGCTCGGAGAGTCGGTAAGTCCCACCCACACCCACCCGCAGCCCCTCCCCACCGAGCGGGACGGCCGATGGAGCAGATGGTCGTGATGACGCCTGAGTTTTATTGGAAAGAGAAGTGAAAGTGCTTTCTTCCTGTGCTTTGTGTCAGTGAGAACGTTGCCGCCGCCGCCGCTGCTTACTCTCCCACATAGAGGAACCAAACCCTTTACTTCTGCGTGAAGCGATCAGCAGAGTTTCCAGAACAGAATCAGAACAAGAGATGAAGTCATGCAGAAACTAAAAGCCGTCATGTGGTGGCGTGGCGGAGAGTGACGGGGGGATTCTCAGGCCGCCGCACGGCTCCGTGTTCCTGTGACTCATCAGATGCTGGACATGAATAGGGAGCAAGTCCATACGTCTTCCTGTCGCTATGGCAACAGGGGTTTGTCTTGGAGTTGTATGGACTCTGTCTGAATGCGTTTGGTGTGACGTTATCGGTCACAGTCGCACCGTGTTCAGGAACATCTATGCCCACTGAGTGACGACCGTCGTCATAGCGCCAACAGGACATCCATGACCTTCAGTAGAAATACTCGTTTCATGCTCATGATGAGCAGTTCATTGAAATAACCGTTAACTCATTTAGTGATCCATTCATCATGAACTGTTGTAAAACGGGTAACTTGCTGAGAGAAAACCTTCAGAGCATTTAGCCAAAACTATTAAGAAAATACAATAAAAGTCAAATATCTACATTTCGCATTTAAGATAACGTAAAAGCCTTTGTCTGTAAATTTGTCCTAGCAAACATTCACTGCCACTCGAAGCTGATTTTTCACAATAAAAGCATGGCTCACAGAACAGACTCGCCGTTAGACCTGAAGCGGACGCCTCCATGTTCAAGGCTCGTGTTCGTTTTGTTTTTTATTGCTGTTTCTCTGGACCCTGACCAGAACCACACGGTCTTCTTGCAGAACTACCTTCCCAGCCAACAGGACATCCTGCTGGCCAGGAAGCCGACCAAGGGGATCCACGAGTACAACTTCGAGATCAAGAACGTTCCCTTCAAGATGGTGGACGTTGGCGGTCAGCGGTCAGAGAGGCGCCGCTGGTTCGAATGCTTCGACTCGGTCACCTCCATCCTCTTCCTCGTCTCTTCCTCCGAGTACGATCAGGTGGGTGTCACGTCTTACTCCGGGTTTTGGGAGCAGCTGCGGGTCGGCTGCTGCTCCATCTTGTCCTGTTGAAGGAAAATGCTTCCAGTTAGCTCCTGATCGGTGAAGCTTTTCCACATTCAGGCTCCTGCAGTCGGCTGCAGACATCACAGCTGTGACAGCCGGTCAGCAGTCTTTAATAACACCACTGAGGAACATTCATGATCCCATCAGTTATAAAGCAGCCCCGCACCACCATACTGCCACCACCATGTGGTAGTCAGTAGCATCGCTCTGGGCTACATTTAGATCAGCTCTAACTCCATGCACACCTTTCTTAGTTTTAATATTAAATCATAACCGTGCTAACAGTGGGAAACAGACATTTTAAAGCTACAGACGTACACTAGCAGTCAAACAACAGCCAGAAATGATAATCAACATCCACCCACTTGCATCACATGACTACTATCACTACTACTGCTGCAGCACTCTGAACCCTAACCCCAACCCTGACCCTAACCCTGACCCCAACCCCAACCCCAACCCTGACCCTAGCCCTAGCCCCAACCCTACAGTCAACAGATCAGCTGAAGAACGTTAAGGAAGAGGAAGCTGTACAAACCTCCTTTAAATCATAAAACACACTTTGAAATAAGAGCATGAAGGTGAAAAGCATCTGAGTTCTTGAAGAATTATTGAATTTCATTTGATTGTTTCATATAATCCATATATCTGCAACATTTATAGTTACCATCCTGTAACTTTGCGATGCTTGTTCACCTGGATCACATTACTGGCTCAGTGCCTGGCAGTCTGTTGCCATGTGAACCACCAGATTGGCGTGAGATGCCCTGCAGTATAAAGCATAAAGGTCTCTGGTGAAAGCAGAACCGCTGTCGGGTCGTCCTGTTCCTGTTTCCACTCGCATGTTCCCCAGCGGGTCAGGGTTGCGGCTCAGACCGTCAGCTGCGAACTCACGGCCTGGTTTGCACTCTGACCTCCCCCAGGTGCTGATGGAGGACCGGTACACCAACCGGCTCGTGGAGTCGCTCAGCATCTTCGAGACCATCGTCAACAACCGGGTCTTCAGAAACCTCTCCATCATCCTGTTCCTCAACAAGACGGACCTGCTGGAGGAGAAGGTGAAGCTGGTCTCCATCAGGGACTACTTCCCCGAGTTCTCGGGCGAGGCCGGCAGCCTGGCGGCCGTGCAGCGCTTCCTGGTGGAGTGCTTCCGCAGCAAGCGGCGCGACCAGCAGCAGAAGCCGCTCTACCACCACTTCACCACGGCCATCAACACGGAGAACATCCGGCTGGTGTTCCGCGACGTCAAGGACACCATCCTGCACGACAACCTCAAGCAGCTGATGCTGCAGTGATGGAGCGGACCGGAGGGGGTTGGGAGGGGTGGGGGGGGGGGGCGATGCAGACAGAACCGGGTGACCCAGTGCCTTCATGCCTACAGTATCCCTGCACCCCACCCTAACCTCCAACTCCCCTCCTGCTCCTGTTTGGACTCAGACTGAGTATTGAAGCCACCACTACTACCCCCAACTGTGACTGATGACAGCCAGCTGCGGCTGAGAGCGCCCCCCTCTGAAAGAGACCTCTGTGCAGTATTCCATCACGTTGCTCTGATGCTCTGATGCTCTGATGCTCTGCTGCTCCAGTGTTAGTTAGTGTTAGGAATCCTCCTGTAGCGTCTAATCATGTCATGTCCTCTAATCTCCGATCGCACCGATGAGTTCTGTTCTCCGTTCGCCGAGGGGCCCCGTCAGCTCTGGCCCTTCTGGGGCCCTCCGCTCAGGGCTCAGCAGGGGGCCCCCCTCTCTGATTTGAGGCGGATCGGAACCGCCAGGACCCCAGGCCTGGACACGAGGAGACTTCCTGTGCTTGGAAAGCAGAAGTCCGGCCTCGTTCAGGCTGATGAAGTGTTTTAGTGTTTAGTGTGCAAGAAGGTTTTTTTTTGTTTTGTTTTTTTTCCAGGTTCCTAAGAGATTTTCAGAGCAGCTCTTCCTCAGATCAACGATGCCAAACCGTTCCCTCCTCTATCGGACCTTTACTTTGTTTGAACCACTTAAAGTGATGAGAGTAAAATACTGCCGTGGCCCAGTTTGTGTTTACTGCCTGAGATGTTCTGAATGGTACCGGTACCTGACCCGCCAGGCCCTTCCTCACCCTGGTTCCCAAAACAAAAGGGAGGACTGCTACCTGTGTGCTGCTCCGCGGCTCCCCCTGCTGGCCGCTTCTATTGTATAAAAATGTATGTCGATCTGCCAGCCCAATCTGCTGTGGAGGTTGTTTCTCTGATGGTTCTGAATGGATCAGAACCTTCCAACATGAAGGTCCTGATCCATTTGTTCACTCTGAACGGTCCGACCGACCTCTGTAAATCTCTGACCCGTTTTGTTGATTCTAGCTTTAGAGAGAAGGCGTCACACTTTGCGACAGAGAGCACTCGCTGTCACTCTTGACTCGCAGCAGAGAGAGAGAGAGAGAGAGAGAGAGAGAGAGAGAGAGAGGAACCGGATATTTTCAAGTGTCTTCAGCATCTTTTGGAAGCGATAAGTGCGCTTTCCATCCCTAAACTCTGTCTGGAAAACGTTACTGAGCTTCATTCAGCCTTCCTGTTATCTACTCTGTTCACCTTGAAGCGCAGACATGGAGAAAACCCAACGTCACGTGCCTTCCTCTGATTGATACGAAGGCGGCTAACGAGGAGTCCCGTTAGCCGAGTTATGGTTGGACAGAAGGACGGGACGAACTGCAGGGCGACTTGAAGGAAGACTTTTGCAGATGTTTAGACGGAGCAGGCTGGCTGACGGCTGAGTTGTGTTTATGTTGCAGAGCCAGACAAGAAAGTTCTGTCCGTGTGTGTGTGTGTAGATGAAGCAACGCTCTGTTTACACACAGAGACACTCTGTGTTCCGCCTGCTGCTCCGTCCAGAGGAGCGTCCTCTGTCTGGACTGCTGTCTCGCCATGCCGTCGGCGGCACCGACAGTGAGTTTTAGTTGAAGGAAGGCCGCTGTCCCGCCTGCCGTTGTGCGACTCCTGGAGTCTGAGCGGAGACGGGTTGGCTCCAGCAGATGGCGCTAACGCCTTGCCTGAGGTGGCTCGAGGCGAGGGGCGACGCCTGCCGACCCGCCAAGGTGTCACTTTTTCACTGGGATGTGATTTACGTAGCAACTGGAGGCCATTCACACAGGAAGTGGAGGTCAGAGGTGAAGTGCCTCCAATGGCCTTCATGTATAAAACAATGTTCACTTGAAGTGGTGAGATATTTTTGCTTGTTTTACAGTGTTTTTACTTTTGTATCACAGTAACTCTGAAAATAAACACTTTGCATGTCCCATTCTTAGCAGGATGATCGTCGGTGCCGCACTGCCTCCAACCCCTATTTCCTGTTTAAATGTTTCTCAGGTTGTGCAAAAGGTTTAAAGAATGATGAAAGGCTGGTTATACAAGCCGCTTTGGCTGTTTTCCGATTGGACTTTGTCTCGCTAGACCCAACTAACGTAGAGCTCTGAAGACTGATTGATGTACCTCAGCTGCTCCTTTAACAGAAGCTCACCTTGGAAATCCTGAACTGTCCCTTTAAATAAGGTAGCAGATGCTGATTCTTTTTCTTCGGTGTGGTTTGCACTAAGACAGATGCGGGAGAGGAACATCTGGTGCCGATGTTTGGACTTCTCTCCGCCGAGTGCGAGGAGGGCAGATTGAGCACTTACTGATTTGGATTTGTTTCCTGCTGTTCTGAACGAGCGGCCCGCATTTATTGGGCGTTTTTTGTCATTTCTTAACCTTAGGATATTTGTAACACTTTGTACCATCGGGGTGCTGCTTCTGCAGACTGTGGGTTGCGAACGCTCTGCGCTGTGTTGGTACCGCAGAGCTGCTGCAGCAGCTCCTTGGAGGTCTCACTCTGACCTGTTTTTTGACAGAGCAAAACGCCTGATTGGCTCGTTACTCTGCTGACCGCCTTCTGAAGTTTTTATTGGGCTTCAAATAACTTTTTTTTTTGTTGTTGTTGTTGTTTTTTGTAAGCTGGGCATGTGAAATTGGACCAACGGCATTTAGTCTTACATTTGACGTATTTTTTTGGACTAAACTTTATGCCTACTTCGACATGACACGCCCACACTCCTGAAACATGTCTCCATGGCAACTCTGCAACCATTATGATTCTGACTAACTTTTTCTAACAACACTGAAGCCTTATGTGATGCAATGTCACACTCTTAAGGGTTACTGTTCTTCCAAACCTCCAGATGTTGCACAATATGTCTTAACTGTCTCTGGTTGCCTTCTACCGTTTTCCTGTTGCTGGTGCTGAAAGTTGCCTCCTCTGGTTGCTGAACCTGACTCTTCAGACCCATAACTACAGTTTGAGGCGCAGAGTTCTACGTTTCTCTGCAGTCACAGAAATGAAACACATGTCTGATTCCCCTCGGAGGGAAGTCAGCTTTTGCAAGGTCTAAGCTCTGACGCAGCACTACTCTGTAGAAATGAGAGTTTTTATGCCGCCATCTTGTTTCAACTATGTTAGCAACAGTTTATTAGTCTCTTTGTCGACACACAGAATGCCATGTCTTTGTGTAATGTTGTTGCCATTAAATATTGCATTTGTGCTCCCAGTTTGGGTTTGTTCTGATAAAACAGCTCTGGCTGTAAAGTCTAACTTATAATGTCTTAACCGCCGACACTCCTCAATAAATCAGCTGATTTTTAACGTCTACTGTCACTGTTGTTTGGTGTTACTGCAGTCTGAATGTGGAGGTACATGCACTGTAATTCATACGCACTGTATGGAAGTTTACAAATGCAAACTTCCATACAGTGGGGGAAACGAATATTTGATACAATATTTCTTTACCTGTATATACTATATGTTAGTCCATCCATTCATAGGGTAGCAGCCTAAGAATGGAGGCCCTGACTTCCCTCTCGTCAGCCACTTGTTCCAGCTCCTCAGGGGAAATCCCAAGGAGTTCCCAGAACACTTGACCAGGAGGCGTCCCGACCAGATGCCCGAGCCTCAACTGAGCCTCAACTGAGCCTCAACGTGAAGGAGCAGCAGCTCTACTCTGAGTCCCTCCTGGATGACCGAGCTTCTCACACCTGCCTGTAAGCCAAGAGCCCAGACCCCCTACAGAGAAAGCCCTTTTCAGCCGCTTGTATCCGTGACCTCGTTCTTTCGGTCGTGACCCAAAGCTCATGACCGTAGACGAGGGTAGGAACATAAATCGACTGGTAAATCGGGAGCTTCGCTTTTTAGAATCTTTGTGTCATTCTGCCATAAATGTGCAGAGAAAATGCGCACGGTGAGGCAGATAGGGGGCAGTGCTGAGCCCTAAAGATGCTCTTCCTCTGAAAAGACTGGAGACAGAAACATCCAGTTGGACTAGAGTAGAACTGTTCACTCTCATCTTTGGCTGGCAGCTTTAAAAGTTGAGGGAAAATTAGAGGAAATTTGTTTTTGTGAGTGACATATTTGTGGCGAAGGATAGACGCCTTCTATCCTTAGGTGAATCATTAATTTACCTTAATTATTAAAATTAAAGTCATATGATTTTAAATTTAAATAAGTTTAAGGTTAGCCAAAGAACTTTCAAAATAAAACTAAATCAAATAAATGATGTAATATTGAGTATGAGCTTAAATTTTTTTTATATCTTTGTTAAATTCAAAGCAATTGATTGAAGCATAATTAAGTATTTTTTTTTGTTCAGATGATGTATGTCTTCTGTTATAGTGATAGTTTTAACAAAAGTATAAAAAGATTTTAATGTCTCATGCTGCAGCTTTAATTCTGTAGAGTTGGAGGGTTTGGTTCTGGACTCATTCACGTCTCTGATGGATCCTCTAGGGTTCTGCTGTGGTTCTGTGAGGGTCGTTACGCAGATCTGATCTCATTGGCTCAGACTGTGTTGATGGATCAGTGTTGCTGTCCGTGGTGCTGAAGGCTCACCTTACATCACAGCATCGACCAATAACTGAAATATCATTTCCAGACACAACAAATTACGGTTTATCAGCTTTCATTTATTTATTTTTTTAAAAAGAGTGGAAGTGGTTCAGCACTTCACAGGATGTAAACCGACTGGCACCTAATCAAAAAGTTGACAAAACAATTTTTTTAAAAAGCTATAAAAAAAAACACATTCTCAACAGTTTAAATAATGACAAACGTAATGACTAATGTTGAAGTGGAGTGTGTCTGAGGATGCAGCAGAGGCTTAGAGCTGCTCCACATCCAGCGGGATCCAGATGGTGAGATGTGTGTTGTCACAAAGAGACACCAGGACGTCCGATGGTCCCCTACAGGACAGTTGTGGTCAGGACTCATGATCTCCTCTGAAGGCTCACTCTGCTGTCATATTGCTCTCGTTACATTCATGAGTAATATTAGAAGGATGTGCGCTGGACAAGAGGACGACTGCAGAGTCAGTAGTGTCAGCTCCATCTGGACTCCTTCAGCTGAAAGGGCCTCTAACAGACGTCATCATGCTGGAATATCTAGGATCGCATTTCATTTACTTATCAAATGAATAAAATGTACATCCCCAACCAGCAGAACCAGAATTTGTGTTTCTATGACAACAGACTCCAGTTCCCTTCAGTACAGATGGGAGCAAAAAGTATCTTTGGTGCTGTATAACCCACGACCTGGAAACATCTGGTGAGGGAGGGGCTTGTTACACCCGTCTGGATCCTGTTTGTTGGTTCCTTCCAGATGTTCTCCAGCTGTGGTCGGCCTCAGATGACCTCAGTCGGTTCGACTGGACTGGTCTCCATCAAGTCCACCTCCAGAAAGTCTAAAGGTTTACTGTCCTGAATCACCTGCTCTTCTTCTTCTTTGTTCTCGCTCTTGCTTGTTCTGTGGCACGCTCCAGACTTGGCCACGCCCACCAGAGCCAGGCAGATGGCGCTGAGCCCCATTCCTGCTGCACATGAGTAAAACGCTGCTCCGTAGTTCTTGGTCACGTCCACCAGCACACCTGGAGGGTAAAGTGGAGTCGGATGTTATGGTGCGTTCACACCAAACGCGTTAAACGTGCATCAAAACGTGTTCAACGCTTCAAATTGGACGTGCATCAAGCGTCAGACCCTTGATGGTGTGTTCACACCAAACGCCATCAAGCGCCTGACACCACAACGTCAGGCGCAGCTGGTTTACATCCAACGTTTATGTGGAGGAGCAACAGACGTGTCAGAATGGCTCCGGCTGCCGTTTCCCGTTGCTGGTCAATTCGTTAGACGCATCAAACGCTCACAACGTCTCAAATCGCACCACGCTAGACGCTTGATGCGTGCCTCCACATAGACTTTGAATATAAAACAGATGCAACTGACACAGCAGTGTGAACGCACCAGTAGGTTGCACACACTTTTACAAACCGGTCCCTCCAGGAGGTGGTGATGTTTTTGTCTGATAGTTGTGGCCTAAAATGATTTTTTTCAAAAAGCTGTGGTCAAAGTAGCAACATGTTGAAGCTTTATTTTTACCATAACATGGACTTACAAAAAAGGTGATATTGCTGACCATAACCTTCACAAAACCTCGTGTTTTTTTCTTTAAAAAGTTACAAATGAAAATATTAAAAAACTGGCTTTTATTTCAGGAATTCTGTGAATTGACTTGAAGTCAAAGTTAAAATAAACAAAAGCTGGAAAACAACATGGTGGTTGTTGGTTGTGCTGACATCACTACAAATCCAAGAAAATGTGAGTAATCGATTAAAAAGAAGCACCAGGAAGTTGCATTAGAAGAGGGCAAATGGGATTGGTCAAAATTCAGCTGGGTTGCAGTGATTGGTCAGAACAGAAGGAAATATGGTCAACAATAAAGTGATTGGGAAAAGTTGTGATGACTGCTGAATATGTGTGAGTGAATTAACGTTACTGCTTTCTACTGGAGGGACTGGTTAACGGTGGACGTGCTGACCATACCTCCCAGCGGCGGTCCGGCCAGGCCGGCGAAGCTCTGGATGAAGACGTAGACCCCGACACAGGCAGGCATCCGGCCGATGCCCACCACCTCGTCCTCGGCCAGCAGTGGGATGTGGGTGGAGCCCACGGTGCCCATGAAGAAGCCGTAGAGCGCGCAGCACACCGCCAGGCCCCAGAACTCCCACACCACGGCGAAGGCCAGCAGAACCATCGTCATGGCGACCACACAGCCCAGTAAGACGCGGGTCTTCCTGCAACCCACCCTGTTCATCACCACCCCGATGGAGAAGCGTCCCACGATTTCAGCCACGGCCATCACAGACAGCATGCTGGGGGCCACGCTGGGGGCCACGCCCCGGCTCTTGCTCAGCTCGATGATGTAAAGCTGTGGGGCGAAAAAGCCCAGCGTGGCCAGCAGGCCGAACAGACAGTACCACAGGAAGGCCTCGTCCTTCAGCATGGAGAAGTCCAGCAGCCTGGCGGGGCTCCCAGTCCCGGCCCCGGCCCCGGCCCCAGCTCCAGCCCCGCCCTCCGGCTCCTCCTGGACCAGGCTGGGCGGCAGTGACACCTCCTCAGCATTGTCCCTCAGGTCCTGGTCGGAGGACGACAGGGACGTCACGCCCGAGTCCCCGGAGCCTCTGGACACGGCCGAGCTCAGCGAGGTCCGGGTCTGTTCGTTCTCCAGCTCATAGCCGCTCTGCTGCTTCAGAGAGGCCGACTCAGAGTCCGAGTCCGAGTCGCCGTCCTCCCTCACCGGCTCTGGCTCGATGCTGATTGGACGCAGGAGGACGCCGAAGACAACTACAGACGCCTGCATGACGCCGAGGACCACGAGGCAGCAGCGCCACCCGATGGCCTGCTTCAGTCTGCTGAACGCTGTGGAGACATGGTGATGTCATCAATAAGAGCTGAGGCTCAGCTGAAGCAAAACCTCAGATATTGTTACCAGAAATAAAAAATTGGATCGCTGCATCCACAGCTGCAATGGGCAGAAAGAGTGAAAACTCACCGGGTGCAAAAGCACATATGGCGAAGGATTCTCCAGAGGAAGCGATGGAGGTGACGAGGGCTCGGCGCCTGGAGAAGTACTGGGCGAGGATGGTGACCGTGGGGAGGAAGGAGAGGCAGAAGCCAAACCCTGAAGAGAGCAGAAAAGAAACAGGGGACATGACATCCACTGGCCTGCATGGGAGGAGGGGGGGTGGGTCAAAGGGTCAAGCCGGCAGGTCACTCCTTTGTCAGAGCTGGCAGGCTGCTCGAGGTGAGACAGGTTTGCTACTGGAAGATAAAATGCATGTAAAGACAAAAAAAAAAGAGACAAGGGGAGAGAGAAGAAGGAGTGGGGACGTTAGCTATGGTCCTCTGCACAGAAGACGTGGAAAACATGGAGGGAGAGCTAGCAGTGAAGATCACACGCTCTTTGGTCCAAATATCACAGTTCTTTAGCTCTTTCTCTTCAGGCATCTCTGTGGGTCACCCCTAGAAATCTACGGAGGATAGAGAGATGTCACTGTGTCGCGTTTCAGAGGTTCTGAAACTTTGGGTCACCAGAAGGTACTGGAAGGAACAGACTAGTCCAGTCGAGGTGAAGGAAAAAAATCCATTCTATACAGAATTGCAATTCTGAATTGATTCAAAATGCTCAAAAATGGATTTTATGAAGCGTTCAACTTGTACACGTTTGCCGTCCACTGGGCCACCACAGGTGCTTTGAAAAATTCTTTGATATTTTTTATTTAAGAAAAGGTTAAGCTAATGCCGGTCATTGAAGTTGCACAATTTGATGCACAAACCTGTTTTAGTTTAAAAATAAACCGATGAAATTTAATACATCAGTTTTGAATAAATGTTTTGCCATAATTTAAACAGAATCTCTAAACCATTTGGTTTCTGTATGGAAAATCAGTTCTGAATGGAATCAAATCACGAGACACCGAAAAGATTCACAACACTGCTAGAAGTCCCTTCAAACACGATTATATATAGACATAGATCTATATCTACATAGATAGACTGATTGATTACCTGAGATGATGCCGATAGTGATGTACATCTGGTTGATGCTGCTGGTGAAGGCAGAGCAGATCATCCCCAGACTCATGAGGAAGCCTCCCATCATGACCACTGGACGGTAGCCGAAGCGGTTGCTGAGCAACGAAGCCACAGGGGCTGCGGGTTGAAACACAGTGAAGTGTACATTTGATTATTTGTAGCAAAGCATGCAGCTGCAGCTACCAATACTTATAATGTATGTCTAATGTGAAAAGCTCAGGCCCTGCTGCTTGACTAAAATCAATACAGTGTATGTTTGGACTGACTGATTAATAGTTGGACAACAAAAGATTTATTTTACCGAATGTGAACGAGGTGAACAGATTTACAGACAAAGGTTTGCTTTTTATCTTTAATGCATATTTCTGTTAAGTTTTAACTTAATTACTATTGTCGGCCTTTCAGCAAATGGACTTACTCCAGATGATTTTCAAATGCAAATAATTAATCAATTACTTAATCAGTTGGCAATTAGTTCAATAATCCACTGATGGCAATTAATCCGATCAATCATTTCAGTCCTGATCCAGGTTCTCTGACCCGTTCTTGTCTCTTTGTTCTTCCATCTGCAACCATTCCATGCCTTGGTCCCTAAAACAGAAACACCAGCAGGGTACAGGAAGCTCTGAGTCACCATGGAGACCAACCTGTGAAGGCAAAGATGAACGCGGAGATGGAGATGACCCAGGAGACACGGCTGTTGTTCTCCTGGAACTCCTCCATGAGATCCTGGAGGAACACTCCCAGGGTCTTGAGGACGCCATACGTGTTGACCTCCACCATGAAGAAGGTCACGGCCACGGCCCAGCCCCAGCCTCCGTCCGGCACAGCCGGGTAAACATTTGGACCCAAGCAACCAGGTACTCTGAGAGTCTCCATGGCTACAAAAGAGAAACACACACAACAAAATCCCTGAGATGGGTTCTGTGGTCTTTGTCTTTGTCTTCTACGAATTGTTCCTGTTCGTTTTTCTATCGGTTTTCTGTGTAAAAAAAAAAAAGCCAGCAGATTGCATCGAGTCTTGCCTTCCAGCCTTCTCTCTTACTGCATGAACATGTTGCAACAGTGGAGGGGAAAAACTTCCCTTTAACAGGAAGAAACCTCCAGCAGAACCAGAACCTGGCCGTCTGCCACCACCAGGCTTTCTGATCAACCATCAACTGAAATCAGGTGAACTGATGCGGGGAACCCTCTAAAACATGTGAACCAAGAGGAACAAGGATGACAAACACTGAGCAAATAGCTAAAACATTCTGAAAAAAAGGAGGATTTTCTGAATTGAACCTCACAGCGCCCCTTGGAGGTCGACCTGGTTGTATTTATTTGATTTGTAATACAATTCAACAGGACAAATACAAATGAAAGTCGTTTTTAAATCATCTGAAATTCTCAAAAGTTACAAAAATGACATTTCTTTCAAATTGGGCAGATATGATGCGACTGTATTAATATCACTTTCTATTTCATCGATTCCTATATAACTTTACAAAACATTTGGATCTTAAATGGCGCGTTTGTTCTTACATTTAAACCGGATTAGTGGCTTGTTTTTGTGTGTGTAGAGAAAAGGGCCGGTGATGTGTCTGTGTTGTCCGCAGTGCAGAGGCGGAAGGAGGAGTGATGTCAGGGGTTTCTCAGCCGCCGCTGCAGGAGGCTCGACTCAGCCTCCGGCTACAAACTTACTGTCTCTCACCGCAGAACAGGAAGAGCTGAGCTCCGCCGCTGTTACATGACTTTTAACTGACTTATAAATGTCTCAGTGAACATATATGAAAGCACAATAAATGTTATATTTAATAAGTATTAAGCAAGTTATTTTCCCCGCAAGACTTGCGTTTGTAGTAAAGGTGGCAGCCGCTGCCCTGTCGCCGGGAGTTAGCCAGCATCCAACATGAACACTTACCGACAAGCTGACCGCAGCACCTTCTGGGTCCTCTAGACTCTTTGTTACTATTATCCGCTCGTCATTTTGGCATCATTGAGGTTTCTGTAGATGGTTATTTTTCTTGTAATTAAAACAAATACGCTTTAAAAAAAATTAGTGCATCTAAAACTATTTCCATATGTACATTTTGTTTTGTCCGGAAATATTTGTTAAATATATCTGCTACTTCCTCCGTGGCAGCATCCTTTGTCTTGAGAGTTATGTCCTGTCTGTCTGTCTCGGCAGCTCTTTACCGGTTCAAGCCGGTATTCAAACGCGAGCACGCGGGTCGCCGGCGCCATGAACGCGCCGCTATAATCTCATCTTCACCAACGTGCCGCGAGCCGAGCTGCGGCTCATGTTGCGTTCACGTCAACATGAAAATATAATGCCTCACTCTACAAGAAGACCGACCGACCAACTGGAGCTTTTATCGGACACGAGGGAGGACGTAGATGCTATTTTGCGTGTTTGTGTAGAAGCGAGAACCAACTCGGGTTTTCTTTATCATGTAGAAGAATGTAATTTGTGAGATTTCGCAATTGAACTTGAAGGCAGCAGCTCCAGGTGGTGCGCGCGACAAAGCCAGGGATGGTAGCGCGGCCAGGATGAACAGGTTTGTTCCAGTCTGGAGGAGGTTTGACAGAGTTTCCCTTTCAGCCTGCTGCGTCTGTCTGGGCTGTTTAATAAGATTCTGAGATCACAAATTTATTTTGCATTTGAATGCAGCCATAGAAAACCAAAACATTTGATTTAGTTTGCTTCAGTACATCAACTTCAGAACAGCAGGATGAAGTCAAGCATATCTAAAATGACTTGGATTGTAAATATTAAGAATTTAATTCAGTCTATTGAATAAATCTAAATGTATCAATATTTCTTGCTGAATCCTTATCCTTCTGAATCCTTTCCTCTCTTGTTCTTAGTTTAAAGCAAAGCCAGACAATATTCCAATAAAAGTCATTCTGCAGGTCACTGGTTGCATCATCTTGTTTTAAAATAAGATTTTAAAATATTTATGCTGCTCTTGCCTAAGCTGAGTTTGTCCTAAAAGATGAGCGCAACGATTATGTAAGTACCCAACCTTTAAAGAAATAAACAGAAACAGTCTCAAGTTTCCTTATGAGCAACTTTAACTTTGCACATTTTAATGCTGATGATGCATATTTGTACTAACTGAGCCGGTATTAACACATGTCTGATGCGATTGACTTACCTTTTTTGTCAGGTCACTCAGTGGCACTGCTGGGACATGTTCAGAAGCTCTCCAGCCTGATATACTGGAAGCAGGGGTGTGTCTAAGATAAGGCTGGACCAGGTCCTGCCCCAAATTGTACTAGGGCACCGCAGCACGACTTTATCAATGTGAAAAAAATCATTTAAGATTTTTCAGGAGGCACATAATGCTCACCAACAAAATAATGCATTTTAAAACAGAAACCACGGAGCTTTGAGTAGGTTTGTGACAAAAGCAAGTGACTTATTCAAGGGGTGATGGATGGATCGACAGGCAGACAGATCAATGTCTGTGTTCTGTGTAGCCAACGATGCCACTATAGTTTACGCACGTTCAAAGTCCAGCAGGCTACAGTGTCTGATTAAAATACTTATGTAATCCAGCACTGACCGGCTCCAGGAAGATGCACAAACCATCTTAACGTTACAGTTAACCTCTTAAAACCTGCTTTCTTCAAAGTCAACATTTGCACAATTTTAGTCTCATTTTTTTCACCAGAGATATTTCCAACTCCCCAAAGATGTTTGATTTCATTCTGTGCTGTATGTCACACATTTCTTCTGTCAAACTGTGTGTGAAAATCCAGATCTTTGTTTCTCACACACCAAAAATGTTGGAGGTTTTAGAATCGAAACCAAACAGCCTGTGTTTCCTCTTTGTCCCACAAAGAGGAAATTCAGGTGTAACAGCAGCAACAGATTATCAGATTCACACAAAAAGTTCCTTAAATGTTGCAAAACAATATATAAGGAAATCAGATTAGAAATAATAATGATATACTGTACATGACTACAAGAGAAAATATTGTGCAGTTATCAGAAATGGACGTATAGAACTCATGAGCCAAGAGATTTGCAAATAGGTTGGATCACTTTTTCAAAAGTCTCCATCGTGTGCATGTATATTAAACAATGAAAAAGATAATGACAAGTTTACAGAACTTGTCGGTGCAGAAGAACAGATGTTATTTTAAAAATGAGTGAAAAACAGCTACTGTTTGCCTTCTGTCCCAGCATGCCGTCTGTCCAGTTGGATGGATTCAGCCATTAACAGTGGCTTCCTCAACCACTGATTTGTGTGAAGTTGAGCAACTTCCTCACCGGCTTTGACTTTGTAGGCTGCGGTTTACTAGTTGCTCCAGGATCGCAGGATGTGTCAGGACCTTGTAGCTTTCAGTTGAAAGCAGCAAAGCAGAAATGAGAACATGTCAGCCATGAAAGCAGTGGACTTTAGAGCCGCTGGAGCACGGACAGTGGACAAGAGGATTCAGCAGGTAGAAGCAGCTCACCAATCAAAGTGCCAAGTCTGGCCTGACTGGGAACGTTCTGCGTGGAATGAGGATATCCTATGAAACGCCCGCAGGGGAAATATCTGTAATTAGGCGAGACTTCAGCCACACCCTGAACTCTGGAGAACCCGACGCAGACAGAAACCAGAACCAGGCTGCAGCATGTTTATAGCCGGTTTGTGGATTCTGACTGGACTCCACTGAGGTCTTTGTGTTTAACATGACCTGGTACCGTTCTTTCCAAACAAGTAATAGTTGATCTTTACGTGCACACATCATGCCAGCAACTGCAAACTGAAGAACCGGAGCCGCTGCAATCAAAAGTCTGCGCAATACTTTGCCCCACTGCAGATAACAAGAACTGGGCAAAGTTAATTACTGTGAACACGTCACAAATGTTCAACCTCTGCCTGTATACTAGAGAAAAAAACTGCCTTTTTTTTTGTTTATTTTTAAAAAGGTATTCACCCACTTTTTGATATTTTACAGTTTTGTTACTTTTAGAAATCAATCATGAGCAACAAAAATTGCCTCTTTTTAAACAGCAAAAATGTTTTAATGTCAAAGTGAACAATGTAAACATCCAATCACTGTATGTTTACATCATACAGTAAATATTCAGTTTACTGGGGCAGTTTCTTACCAGAAGGGTTGACAGATCTGTCACTGTTTCTGGCAAGATATTGACTGTTTATAGGTGATCCATAAAATCCCATTTAAAAGAAAAAATTTGGAAAATAAGACGAGATTTTTTAGGAAAAGTCACAATCATCCACAAACTGATGAATTCAGTTTTATATATACAAAACAGGACAACTGGTTTGCTTTGCATAGTTTCAGTCATCTATTAGTTTATTATTTAGTTTCTTCTTTTTTTTTTTTTTTTTTGGTCTTGTGCAATTAGTAAAATACATTTTACTTTTACAAAAAAATATGAGGCACAACGAAACGTACAGTACTTATCCGCCGTCTGAAGGTCCTCCAGCAGGCATACACAGAGACACTGGATGCATTTGATGAGAGGGAACACTATTTGCAATACAAACGTGATACGGGAACTGAAAATGATAAGGCAAAACTAATTCTGCTACAAAAAGGCCTGTCAACTGTATATGTGACAAGTCACGATAAAATCAAAGTTGTGGTTATATTTCCTACCAAGCATGCATCTCATGTTTCCAGCAAAGTCAGACGTGTTGGTCATTCAGCGTCCCAAACTCTGTCCACTGAATAAACGCTTTCATTCTCAGATGAAATGGCATCTCCGGGTTGTTTTCCTTGCTGCGTGGCCTGCAGGTGTTTCCCTCTTTTCGTGCTGGAATTATTCGCCTCCCCGAAATCCCGAGAACGGATTTCTTCTGTTCACCTCGCCGGCTGACGCCTCACTCAGCCCTGGCCCCCTCCAGACCCGCCGCGGCAAGAATGGATCTGCAAAAAGCACACAAACGCTTGGCGGGTTTTGTCTGCATGTGCACGGTTCTGAACTCTTCAGGAAACACAAGTGAGCTTTGCACATCCAATACATGAATAATGGTTTACAACACGTTCAGTGGAAACTAGAATGATGCATTCACTGGAACATTCGACGCTAGACTAGTTTCTCTAGTTATCGTTACTTTGTAACGAGTAAGCAAAATCCCTTTTCTTAAAAGCTTTGGTTCAAGAAAGTAGCCAAGTTGCAGCTGATTGTAGATATATCTTACAATCAGCTGCAGTGAGAGTCTACGGCTGATAGTCAGCACTTCTGGTTGCTCACAGGAGGGAACTCGTTCTCGTCGTCCAGACACACCGGCCCCACAGCAAACTCATGCTCCGGAATCACGTCCCCCTGTTTCGCCCCGCCGTCTTCAGAGTAACCTGCAGGTTTGGAGGAGACGGAGGAAGGTTTCCAAAATGCATGACAAAAACAAAAGACCTAAAATAAACTCCTGGTTCTTTTGTGGATTTGCATATAATTTAATCAAAAAATGAGAAAACCTGCATTTATTGTTGTATCTTCATTTCAATACATCGATTTTTTTCTTTATTACCAGGAAAGGTAATAAAGAATTCATCTTTCCTCTTCAAGTAATCAGCTTGATTTCAGAGAGTAACAAAAATATATATTTTTTTAAATCTATTTTTAGAAGATGGGTGAAGGATCTCCTTAGTATTTACTACTGATTCTTTTTCTTCTGGGTTTCTTGGCAGCTTGTCCCACTCTCTAACAGAGGCTTCCTGCTCACATGACCTCTGATGCTACTTGTGTTACTTGCCGCCATGTGATATGATGATAACCATGGCAATGAGAGCGATACTGCGTGCATAAACAACAGATTGAGCTTCTTCTTTTTTCTTTTTTTTTTCCAAAAAAAAAAAAAAAACGTTGTCCAGAGAATATGATCCCAAAATCTCCAAGAACTCAAACAAACATGGGTGTGGGAAAGGAAGGCAGAGATCTCAGAACTTTTAGCCGGCAGAGGTCAAAAATATTAGACGGATTTCTGTGAAGAAGCCGATTTGTGTTTCAGACTCATCGTCTCGGCAGACGATGTGTGTGCGATGCCTTCTGCTCAGCTTCAGAGTCTCTCCAAGAACCCCAGTCATTACAAGAAATATCAAAAAAACAGTTTCTGCACGACACGTCCAACTGCTGAGCAGTTTCGCAATTGCTGCAAAGAAAGTAAAATGCTGGATTGAAGACGCACCGATTGGACTTTTTGGAGCCAATTTCTAATCTCCGGCATTTATGAGGAAATTAGTCAGACTAAACTACCAGACGTTTAGTCTGACTTTAACTTCAGGAACGTGACAAAGGCAGACATGAGAACAGCTGGCAGCGTTCGTCCAGTCTTCCTGAACCGTCATTAATTATTCATATTAGGTGAGGTTTCAACAAATATGGAAAAACATCATTTTGTAAGAGTTACACACTCCAAGGTTTAAAGCTGAGGTAGGTAATGATCCTTAACTAGTACAGTTGGTTACCACTAACCAGTGAGGGTGGCAGTAGCATGACCAGAAGCTGGCAAGGCAGCAGTTTCTGCATAAGATGGAGAGGAGTGTGTTTCCTGTGTGAGCTGCCCCAACTCTGACTTCATCTCTCCACCGGGCGTTTCATCATCAACACCACCGAGCCTGATCACACACACACACACACGCACACACACACACAC
>VMRN01000049.1:2474451-2547051 GCA_010277015.1 Poeciliopsis turrubarensis
CACAAACACGCGCACACGCACACGCACACGCACACGCACACACACACACACACACACACACACACGCACACGCACACAAACACGCACACACGCACACGCATACACACACAAAGGAGGAAACCGTCACAAGAAAGAAGTAACTACACATTAATGTCGTGTGAGTGTGGTACATGTGGTCGGATGGATTTGGATCAGCCTCACCTGTGTTTGTAAGCCAACTGGCACTCGCCTCCGTCCTGTGGATCCACGTTATAGATGAAGAGCTGTCCGTCTGCGGTGGCCACCAGCAGCCGCAGGAGCCTCTGGATCCTGAAACATCACCACGAGTTTCCATCCAAGACCCCGCAGAAAAGGAGCAGCGGAAGCTAAGTACTAAGGATTAACTTCTTGCAGAAAACTACGTTTCTCCAGCTCCAAACTGGTCTGAAACGTGGTCGTTACGTAGCTTGCGACACGTTAATCCGAATATCTACGCGCGTCTTCAGCTCTCACAAACATGGTCGCGTTAGAGAGGGTGAGGAAGAGAGAGGAGCTCACGTGACTAAGGTGCAAACGTTCCTCTGACCAGATGAGAGGAGGTGAACGGTAGCGAAAGCTCGGTCCTGGCTCATCATGCCAGAAACCGGAGCAGGGAGGTAGCTGCTGGCTGCAGAGAACATCTTCCCCATGTAGGCTGACCAGGTCGCCGCCTCGTCCTCCGCACTGGAGAGAGACAAGGACGACAGTTAGAGGTCCCCCAAAAAATATACAATTAAATAAGATGTTATTTAATCGTTAAAATGATCCTAAGTTTCCACTGTTTTAGCACGGATGTTTTTGGGCAGTAAAAAAAAATTAATAATAAATGATTGATTTCTGGACTCTTCCTGAGTTCAAACATTAGAATTGTAGAATTGCTTTATTTATTTATTCTTTGTTATTTTGACCATTTCTCATTTTCTGCAAATAAATACTCAACTTTTGTTCATAAAATAAAAGGACAATGTTAATTTTACTCAAACATCTATAGATCTATACGTATAGAGTAAAATCAGAGAAACGAGTCATTTTAAGTGGTCTCTCTATTTTTTCCAGTTATATTATTTCTTATTCTTTTCTCTCTGCTGTTTCTACATGTTCAGTTTTTCCTGCTGAAGTCCTCGCATGGCGTTTTTCGTCTGCTGTGCGATCAGCTAAGCGAAGTGTGTGGCATTCTAATGAGGCCTGCAGTGCATAAAATTGGAACTGAATGCGCCTTTGTTATTGGCGAATATTGGAATGAATTGAATTTGCACAGAAATGGCTTTTATAGCACCAGATATGAACTGCAGCTGCTTTGTCTCGCAAATAATCCAAGCTGAATGACAGGGAAGACCACAGCTCACAGACAGAGACAAATGTTCCTTTCCCAGTATTTAGTTTCGTCTCTCTGCAGGCTCACCTTGGTCCCAGTTGTTCCAGTTTAAAGATGTGAACAGTCTCTGTGTTGCTGGAGGCACAGAGGAACTGGGCATCCGAACTGAAGGATAAGGAGCTTATGTTGACATACCTGCAGACAAAATGGATGATTAATGGAGAGCTGGGGGAGCGGCTGTTAGGGAGGAAAAACTCCCAGGTTCCATTCCCAGTCTCTGCACATCTTCCCACCCCCATCCCCCACCGACCGATGGAATTCGATGAATTCCAAAACATCCAAAACAAGTCTATCTCCATCATCATCATCTTTTCTCAGCAGGTCTGTTCATCATCCTCCACTCAGTCATCTGCTCTGGCGCTGGATCGTTGCTGGTCATCATTCCTGTTCATTCTGCAGCATGAGGAAATGATCTCAGCACTATGTGCATGTAAAGTGATGTGGAACAGCGCTGACCTCTTCATGCCTCTGCGGAACTCAAATAGACGCTCGCCGTCAGGAACGGAGAAGACTCGGATCACGGTCCCCTGCAGACAGACAGACAGAAAGGATGAATACAAACCCCCCTGCTTGCCTCACGGAGCTGAACGCGGCGCTAGTGTGGGTGGTCTCACCTTCTCCGAGGCGCTGGCGAGTTTCGTGGCTGAGGCGTTGAAGGCGAGCGCCGCCAGCGGACTGTCGTGGGCCGGGATGGTGGCCACCGTGCTCTGAAATGAAACCAGCCGTTACGACTGAGGAACGACCAGAGACCCTCGTGCTTTCGAACGCACACAAACAAACCTGTGTGAGAAGGTTTTAAACCCCCCGAAAACAAAGCTGCTGTGCAATGTAGCGTCATAATTTTATGCCGAAATTCTTTCGAAGAATCCAGCCTGTAATTTGATTATTTTTTTAATTAACATTTTCTCAGTCATCCCATGTCCAGAATTTTTTTTCGTGGGGGGAATTTTTTCTGATTGTGATTGTTTCCTTTTCTAAACAGTTAGAACAAACTGTTACAAATACAACAATCATACAGATAAAACAAATGCCAGCAACAATCCAAGCAAAACCTCCATTACCCTATTTATTTCCACTCAATGACGATTACGGTAGGTTCTTTGTTCTGTATGAGGTCCGGCGAACAGAGGAAGAGGCGTCGTGTGACCCTTCAGAAAACCTCTCTGTTGTACTTTCCAGGAATGGACTCGCAGGGCTTGTTTTGGTTCCTGCTGTCTGTTATCTTACAGTAACAGGAACGCTCTGCTAGATTTACACCGGCTCCAGGAGGAGCAGCCGCGGGACAAAAGGGTTCGGGTCACAGGACAAACTGTTGCAGACAAACACGTATCTAAGCACAGAGAGAACTCGAGACGAGCTGGAGCAAAACATGCTTGATGCTTGATGCTTGAGGCCAGGTTGAAATGTCTCACTAATAATCATGAAAGAGTTCAAGTTTTACACCAACTCTTCACTCTAATAATTATGACTCCTGGTGGCAGGAAGGCTACAAAAAAAAAAAAAAAAAATTGAAAAAAATCAGAATATTGTTCATTTCAGTTCTTTCCAAAAAACTGGAGATCAGAAATCAGTCGCAAATGATTGGCGCATTATTACTCTGCTAACGAACCAAATGTTTAGTGAATTCCTGAGCACAGCATTTAGTGTACGTTCTGCGCTGACAGGGCTCTTACCAAACTGTTGGTGTCGTGTACGACGATGTCCCCAGACGTGACGCTGCCAGGATACGCCAGGTAGGAGCTGGACGGGTTGGTGGACAGAGCGCAGAGACCTGCAGGAGGCCGGGACATTTCCAAACACCGTTTCATTTCACACAGTCCTGAAAAGCTGATCAAGTTCACACTTCAAAATGTAAATAACGGGACAGAGGTAAATCACATGAAAATTCTAATGAGTGGAGATTTGGAGAGTTTGTCTTTCTTTAAGCTAAAGAAGGAATTCAAATATCAGACATGCTCTCCCCGTACCTGAGGGGTTGGGCGGCGTGTCGAGCAGGGTCTTGAGAAGTTTCATGTCTTTAATGTTGTGGACGTAAATGGACCCCTCGAGGAACACCACCAGCCTCTGTAAGACACGTTCAAGAACATCGTCCCCCGAGGAGAGTCTCAGATATCTGCAGCCTGTTGCTCCCAGGCAGCACATGTTCAGAGAAACCAGAGGGAGAGCGTCCCCACATTCCACAGGTTACGTGTCTGTCCACCGGGAGCCAAAAGTTCCCGCTAACAACACGAACTCTGTCCTCTTGGCGACAGGATTTATTGTTTTTAGAACTCTCTCCAATCATTAAACAACTATTGACAGTATGATCTGCGAACATATTTGAAGTTCTTTCCACAGATTCTCGGCATTATGTTGTCTCCATGACGCCATTTGTTCTCTTAAAAAAAAAAAAACAACAAGAAAACCCCATCTGAGTCTAGAAACGGGACGGTTGCAGTAAGAACGACTGCATCTGATGAAAAATCCCACAGGGACCTCAGCACTGCAGGTCATCTGCAGCTGTGGGGGGAGGAAACGGCTCGGGAGGATCACGAGGAAATGTGGAGTTACGCTTCATTCGTCCGCAGAGACACTGAAGCTCCTTATCTGCCTCCTGCCAGTTCGTGACGTCAGTTTTGTCCTTTCAGAGATTCTTCCAACAACGTGATGAGCAGATGAACAGTCTGCACACAGCCGGTCTCAAGCCGTCTAAATCTTTTCCTCATAAGGACAAACACTTATTATAATATGCTAGGGTAATCCAAAGTAATCCAGGATAACGCACATCGTTGAAATGCTGATTATTTTGTATATCATGCAGAAATATTCTACTTTCCAAGAACAAGACTTTTATTTTCCTCACTGAAGGACTTTGTGCTGTCAGGTTTTCTTTGGCAGGAAACCCGTTTGACCCACTCTGATTTGTATTTCAATCACATCTAAGATTTTTATTGCATCTCTTCTTCTTCTTGGGTCGACCTCTCCATGCTCAGTTAGTCATGAGCGACCTCATGTTCACATCCAGTCCCTCTATTGTACAACTTATAAAATGACTTTTTGTGACTAACCCTGTCAATCAAAAGTCTTTGGAGCATCAGTAAAAAACACACAAGTTGTAGAATTGTACAAATCTGGGACAGACTGGAGACCTGACCAGGTTGTCCAGGGACAAGGGTGTCCAGAAAATAAAATGAAATGGACGGACGGATGGATGGATTTGTCCAATTTATACAAATCTGAAACACACATCTGACAGCTGAAGTGATCTGCAGAAACCTGCTCCATACCGCGACCCTTATTGTTGTTTAGTTCTTGAACATCAATCACATCCCAGAGTATTTGCTCTTTGCTCGCCCTCCGGTTACCATAAGCGGCAAAATGGAGCTGGAGGATATTAAACAAAAGCTAAAAAACCCCCGCAAAAAACAGGAGAGTGTCTGTAATCAGAACTGAGATGATAATAATAATAATAATAATAATAATAATAATAATAATAATAATAATAATAATAATAATAATAATAAAGGAGGAACTGGGTTCTGGTCTAAGAAAGGAATTCAAATAATTGACTTGAATTCCTTTCATTTCTACACGGCTTACTAGAAATGAAAGCAGTGAAATCTTAACTAAAATAATATGTCGGGTAAAGACTGAAACTCTAAATGTTTGGGGGTTTTTTGTTCATTAAATACATCAAAGTTAAGAACTTCCAATATTTTCAGTCTACAAATGCATCAACCCACACTTTGACGGACTTTTTTTCAGTTATTTTAAACACGGCTGACAGAGGGCAGGAGCTGAAACGGTGCGAGTCACCTGTCTGTTGAGCTTGACGGAAAGGATGCTGCTGGGGTAGCTGTAGTTACAAATCTCCGTCCCTTTCTTGAAGTGATAGATGTTCATCCGCTGCGGCGTGGCAGCACTCACCACCACCACCAGGCTGCTGGAGAACAGACGCTCCACGATGTAGACGTCTGCAGTGTTCGCTGGAAAACAACGCAGAGCAGAGATCTTCTTTCACCATCTATCAGACGTGACCAGAGGATCATCCCGGATGACTCGGCTTGACATTCTGGATGCTGGACCTTCAGTCTAAAGCTGCAGTATGTAGTTTTTATTAAAAAATATGTTGTTTTTTTTTAACATATTTGTTACGTTTGTCATTTTGTCTTAGTATCATATAAACCAGATCATCTGTAAAAAGTTGTGCTCGGTCCTCCCAGCACAACTGCAGAAATACACAGTCAGAAGCAACCAATCAGAGCCAGGTGGAGAGTCTTAGCACTGTCAATCACCCTCATTTACATGCCGCTCAGACCCCACCTCTGCTACGCTGCAGCTGGCTCGCCAAACAGCCTGCCATGTGAACGCTAAGGCTAGTTAGATTGAAAAAGCAAACTGAACGTTAACCAGGGAGAGAAGCTTGGTCCAGACTGAGCATCGCTTACTGACCGCTCTCATGGATGCAGTCCAGTTTTTCCACCGAGGTCAGAGAGAAAAGCTGGTAGCCACTCCTCGTTCCCAACGCCAGCGACCTGCAACACACACACAGCCATTAGACATCCAAACTGGTTCACGCTGTTCTGTCGGACCATCACGGAAGCAATCACGTGTGGCTTATCAAACTCTAAAAGGATTTGAACTGGAGAGGACTGCAGTGACAAAACATGCCATGCTGGACATGGTGGAGGGTCTGTCATGCTGTGTGGCTCTTATGAAGGAGGTGAGGAATCCATGCACGGCTGGTTCAACTTCACATAAGGGATCAGATGCCCTTATGTATCTAATCCAAACATAAGGGTGGGAATAAACGGGTTCTATGCATCTGTTCATGGGAGCTGAGCTGGTAATCAACTCCAGCCCAGCTTACAGCAGCAGCTTCATAGTGCTGACTCATGATTACTGCACTCTGTCAACATCAGGTAACTACACTAACGGCCTTATGATGTGGTGAGCCACCATTTGGCTGCCAAAACAGCCTGGATTCATCAAAGTCTGACTCAGAGGTGCGGTGAATGGTATCGGTTCTGGAAGCCGTTAGGTTCAGACTCAGAAACATCCCACATATGAAGCCAAGCTTCTGGTTGGTCCCATGGAGAGAAGTGACCAGTCGTTGTCCCATTGGAATAAACAGTTCTCCTCCAAAACAGTAGGTGGCAGAAGTGATAAACGCTTAGGCAGAATATATTTCTCCAAAGTGGCTCTGGGGCTGATTGGTCGCTGGCTGCCCTATGAATGTTTTTCTGGCTCCGCCCCTGCACAGATAATCCACTGGATTAAAATCCAGAGACCTTTTCTTCTCAAATCATTCCGCAGCCGGAAATGATCACCGTTTCTATAACATTCACACAGTCTGTCACATGGCTGAAGCTGTGGGGTTTTAGGAAAACGCAATAATTTGCCACATTATAGAATATTCCGATAATAATCATATTATTACATATTCTAAGAACTTTATTTCCCAGAGCTTTCTGAATTTGCTCTCAGCTCCATATCAGACAGTGAAGCAGCATGGAGCCGCCATACTGTCCTCTGTGGCTGCAATGTTGCACATATTGATATTGTGATGCTGATGCTGAAAAGCCCCATACTGAGCTGCAGCTCTGGTTCATCTCAGCCTGATGCTGGTCCCTCTTTCTTACCTCCACCAAAGCTCTGAGAACAGAATGTCCCCCCCCCCCCAAAAAAAAAGCAGAGGCCACCATACCGGACAGCTGGTCATGATGGGCAGATAACAGAAGAAATTCACCTCATCTGTCGGTGGTCGTAATGTTTTGCCTGTTCTGAGTACATTCTGTGGCCGAGAACAACACAAACTGAGCAAACATATGGAAGGAGCTGGAGGAAGGGGGAGTGTTTAGGCCCACAGCTTCACTTCCAGCCCAAAAGCTGATAAACTACCGACTGGTTCGGTGACCGGGACCGCTGGGTTCGGTGGGTCGGAGGTACCAGCTGGTTCTAACGTCCGCAAAGAGCAGACGTGAAGTCTGTCGGTTGTGGACAGACTTCAGCCACTCGTCAGCTGAAAGTAGCTATTTCCGTGGACGGGTCTTCAGATGACTCATCCTCGCGCGAGCCGCTTGCTTACGTGGAGTCTTGGTTGAAAGAGGCGCAGCCGAACTGGCGGCGGCGGCCCGGCTCGCCCGCTCCGTCCGCGCCCTCCATCCCGCTTCCCAGCGACCTCCTTCCCCCCCTCCGAACTGGACTGGAGGCCCGGGATCCGTTTCACCGCTTCCCTCGATGTCTGCGGCGGAGGACGGCTCCAGCTCAGAGGGGAAGTGGAGCGGCAGAGGAGTGAGGAGGGACAGGGGCCCGGCTGGAGGCTCTCGCCGGACGATGAACGCTCAGATTCGGTGTCGGAGCGGTTCTCTGGTCGGGTCGGACATCCACCGCCCGGAGGAAAATAAACTGAAGCAAAAACAAGAACAGCTGACGGAACTACGTCACCCACAGCCCCATGGTGATTGGCTGAAAGTAAAACCGCGTTGTCTGGGGTTTGACTTTGATTGGTCCAGGGCTCGGTAGTAGGTTCCTATTGGCTGAGGGAACTTTGTTTGCTGCGAGTTCCTACAGTGACGTCACGCAGCCTGATGACGTTCCGTTCAGAGGAAAATATGACATTAAAAAAGTGGTTTTCGACTCAATAAAAATTTCACAGAGGACTGGAACAGAATTAGAACATCATATGTTACTAACAATACCTTTGCAAAGTATTTCACCGCCATCTTTTTCCTAACACAAAGTAATTGTAGCTGAAAGAAAATATGGATGGTTAAATTTCTTTACAAAAAGGAAAAGAAATCTGAAAAGTGTGGGGCGCATTTTTAACCAGCATTAATTTACTACCAACCGCCTTCAACATAACAAAGCTGAACAATTGCATTCCAAATCAATTGATCTCTGCCTTGCAGCTTCAATGTGGTGGACGATGACATAAAAAAAAAATCACTACAAATAAATCAGTTGATGTGCAGGTTGAAACATTTTTATGCAGGCCTAAAACTGTTTATAAATAAGACAAGAAAAATAAAAATCTTACACAAGAAGTAGAATAATTGAACTGAACTAAAAACATTGTTATTTGACTTTATAATCAATCAAAAGCTGAAAACAGAGAACCAGAGCTGCAGCAAAGAATCTGAACTGTTCTCTGCCTGTTGAGGACAATCCCTGGCTCTCCTCTCCACCAGCAGGACGTCACCTGCAGAGTCACTCAGATTCATTCTCCATCATCTTCATCGCTGCAATGATCAGCCGGTGTCAGGATCCAGAGTCACATCCGCCACAAACCTCTTCATTAGAATCGTGAAGACCTGAACACCTTCTACTTTCTCTCTGTAGTTGTAGTTAGCTGAAAAGTGTTCTGAGAAACCTTAGCTGTGTCTGTTGTTTAACAGCCATGTGCTCACTATGCGTTACAATGGTTGCTTGGTGAATACGTACCACACCAACACCTGGTACCGCTTCTTTAACTGTTTATTTAAAACATGTTCTATTCAGAGAAAATGTTCATAGGTGTGTGTGAGCTCTCTTGGAGTACTGTACAGAACCAAAATTTAAAAATAACCCACGTCTGCAGCATTAAGCAGCAGAAATAAAGTCACTGTTCATGGATCCTCTGGTCACGGCGAGGGATTAAAACTTGAAGGCTTGGTGTTGGGCCGTGGGGGGAGAACCCACGCTGTTGGGGCTGCAGATGTTGGAGCCGTACGAGCTCGGGGTCAGTCCAAGCACGCCGTCTCCGTGTGGCGTCTCCCCACTCAAGAAATCGTCTTCATCCTCCTTCAGGGCCTAAAAGAGATGGAACAACCACCATCAGGAAAACCCAGACTCTTTCCCTCCTTGGGCTTTTACTCTGAAAAACCATTCTAATGTCGCTGCCACAGGATTACGCAAATTGAAATTAAGAGAATAAATCTGCTTAACGGAAACACATCAATTTTAAAAACGACTCGGGTTTTTCCACAAAAAAGTTTTAGCTGGGATGAGGTGGTTTTTAAGTTGTATTTTGCAAAACTGCAATGGAAACACTTTTTTTTTGCATCACATGAATCAAGTGATCAACAGCTGGATGTTACCACTGGTGAAAATGACAAAGGCAACAGGAAGTGGAATTAGGATGACGGTTCGTTTTTGTTTTTCAGACACACATCACAATTCAGAAAATGTGTCATTCCAACATGTTGCATCCATGACGCTCCTAAGTAGGCGGGTCTTATCGCTCCAATGCCTGAATAAGACGGCAAAGTCTCCTCTGATTGGCTGAGAGACGATCAGTTGAACAGATGTATGAATGTATCTCATGTAACTGTTTACATGAGTTTTAATAACTTATTTAATGAAATCACTTGTGATTTCAATTTCATTTCTTACTTAATGGAAACACTGCAATTGCAAAGCTGTTTTTTTTTTTTCAGCAATAGCAGAATATCGGCAAAGATTTGTGCACATCTGTAATGGAAATGCTGCCAGTGTTTTTCATCAGAAGACAGAATAGTGTGAAGAAGAAGAGTTGAGCAGGATAACTTTCCTGCAGTGATTCTGAAAGGATTTTGAACATAAACACAGAAATCGTCCAGAAATAAGATTCATGTACGAGAACCTTGATCCAGGAGCGGATCAGAAGAACCGCGAACGAGTTGACGGCAGGTCTTTGACACAGTTTGAAAACGGCGCCAACTTGAAGACCGAAGATAAAACAGGAAGTGAATGCGTCCCATTCCCGGCAGCCAATCAGCTCACCTGTTGAGCTGTTTTGGGAGGAAGCAGATCAGTTTCTGCGAGGTCATCCCACGCCTGATAGAGCGGTTCAATCAGCTGACCAGACCTGCACACACAGAAACAAATCCCTAACATCAGAGATGATGTGAGCGCCGAGTTAACATGCTGATGCCTGTCCTGATTGGCTCATCGTCATCTTTTACTCATCATTTATTGGTCGAATCGTTGCCGTTTCGTTCCCTCTGGTTCTGGATGCCGTGCAGCCGGACGGATTTTTGCTCTGACATTTTTACTTTCATACGATTGATATGCTGTGTAACCGTGGCAACGAAGCAAGCTAACACCTGATGGCGGCACCCAGGATGGTGGTACTGTGGAATATCATATGGCTGACTGGATATTGAGCTGCAAGCATGTCATACACCAACACTAACTGCTACTGGAGATCGTTCCTGCCCACAGCATCACCATCCAAAAAGAAGACTTTATTCAACCCTATAAGTTAAATAAAGGATTTTTGAATTTTAACCAACTACAGTTTGCAATTCCAGATCTGTGCTATTGGAGCAGAGACCACGGAAGCTGTGTAGTCACTTCCAACAGAGGAAAAAGACAGGAGAGGGCTTTTAGAACATTTACTTCTGCAGAGGAAGTTTAGGAAGCTGGGTGGTTCTGGCCTCTGAAGGAGAACCAGAAAACCTGCAGTCAACCTGTGTTCTGACATGTTCTTCCAAAACCTAAGGACACACTCAGCACGTAGGGAGTTCCTCCTGAAACCCAGGATTACCCAGCTGGTGTACCGTTTGAGCAGGCAGGGGTCAAAGGGGAAGAAGCTGTCCAGAGGGTTGGTGTTGGTGGTCACCCTGTCTCCTCCTGCAGAGCTGCGGACCACCGGCAGCACCTGCCTGTTGTTCCTCTCTATGATGGTGTAGCAGAAAACCACCTGGTACTTCCTGCAACACAGACACAGGAGACGATGCGGAGCTCTGCTTCTTGAAGCTTCAGTTTGCTTTATTTGACTTCCTTATGAACTCTGCACCAGTACAGCACATTTATTGATACCAACAGCTTCAGAGTCTCAGGCAAACAAGCAAAAACAACTTTCATTTGTTCAGTCAGTGCAAGTAGGAGTAGAACAGCCAATGGGAAATAAATAATAACAGGAATTCTAAATATAATGTAAAATAAATAATAAAGCATGACATCACTCAGAGCACAAAGCATAGAATTACAGTGAACAGATTTGACCTGGTTGATCGGACACATTGTCCAGCTATCCAATCTAGAATGGTTTTCAATATCAGGACTGATGCAGATATTAATATTGGATCGGTTTATCTGTGTGTGTGAGTGTGTACCTGGTGATGGCTGCGAACATGCTGGTGACTGAAGGCAGACATACTTTGAGTGGATTCAGCTGACACATGACCAGCCGCTCCAGGTTCAGACTCTGTAGATACTCCAACCCTGAAACCAGAGAGAGTCGGAAAGCGAGCTGAGCTCCTGCCCTGAGCCGTGCAGATAGCCCCCCCCCCATCCGGACCCCCGGCTGCTGCCACCTTTCTTCATGTTGGCCTCCAGCATGGCTCTGTGTCTGAACACCACGGTGTAGAAGACGGCCTGGCAGGCAGCGTAGAAGGGTCCATGCAGGTTGATGTCGCAGCAGACCTGCCGGCCGCTGCTGTCCTGGCTGTCGATGTAGGCGTGGATCCAGGTGAGCAGCAGGTCCAGACACGCCCTGACGGTGCTGAGAGGACAGGAGGACAGGGAGTCAGACCCCCGCTGCAGAGCCGTCTCTGGGGCTCCCAAAGAGCATCAGCTTCTGGTCAGGGACCCTCTTTGAAGAACCACAGACTACATGCTACAAAATATGCACAGAAACCTACAATGGTTTTCTTTTTATTCACTCCTCAATAGTTATTAAGTGTGTTTAGCATAAATGCTCTTGTGGTATTCTGCAGCAGGATCCTCCACAGCAGCTGCTGGACAGATCCTTCACTCTTTTTCTTGACAAACTTTTCAGTTTCCCGTTTGCTACGCTAGCTTGAGGAGCAAAGGAGCTTAAGTTTGACAGGCAGCTGACCAGAAAAATGATCACATTTCAATAAGTCAATGAAACCTTTACTTTATAATAATGACTGAAAAACAGATAAGATTTTCTGATTAAAAAGAATCATCATAAATTTATGAAAAAACATCCAATGCTTTAGATTTTGCATTTTTCCCTTCATCTTCCCTCCAACTCCCTGATGCGCCTCTAGTGCCCTCCGGTGGCCCACGCTTTGAGAAACCTTGTAGACTCACAGTACAGGGACGAACTTGGCTCGGGCCATGAAGCTGCCCAGGTATCCGGCTGCGGCCTGGCGCAGGATGGCGGGCTGCGTCGGGTTCTGCAGAACCTTCCACAGGTGATCGAGGAAGGCCTCGGCCAGAGCCTGGACCAGGGGACACAGACACACACACTGCAGCTCAGACGGAGGACGGGCAGGACCACGGCCCGTATCCCATCCCGGCTTACTGACCAGTCTGAAGCTGCAGAGGTAAAACAGCATGTACTGCACGTGACAGGAAGCGTGAGTCGGCAGAATGAGCTTGTCGAACACACTCAGCAGGTCTTTGTAAAGCTCCTTGGTCCGTTCAGCGTGAAACGAACCTGGAAGAGACAGAGCAGTGGTCTGGTCACCTGACCTGGACCCGCAGAGACTCTGCTGGACTTCGGAGAGAGATGAGTGGAGAACCGCAGATGTAAATGAAACCTGGAGATGTCGGTGTTATAAATTTCGCGCACTGCCAACTCACATTTTCTAAGATTAATTTAATACACTTAAAGGCCTTATTTTTAAATAGACTCTTTAATTAGAAAAAAGACATTGAAACTGTGCAGATAAGAAAAAATAAATAAAAGATTGAGCTGCTCCTTTTCTCCCAGTACTAACTAGAAACACCCAATCAGAACCAGGAGGCGGGTCCTAGCGCTGTCCATCAATCTCACGTGAGCGCTGATCATCCCACTTCCCTGTTGCTTTCTTTTATCATGAATGCTGTTCAACTCCTCACCGGGAGGGAGGAGGGCTAACAGGTCAACAGAAACAGAGGGACTGAAGGGTTTTAATATGAATATTTCTTTAAAAATGTAATGTTTAAAGTGTTTGATGTGTGGGAAAAGGAAATCACAATTTTCCAAAGGGATTATTAAAGTCTCTATCCATCTATAAAGTGATTTTCTGTAACAGTAAGGTGTTTCTCTGCCATTAGCAACAAGTAAATGGGGGTTGATTGAGAGCGCTAAGCACCGCCCTCTGTCTCGGATTGGTTGTTTTTGGTTGGTGCGTTTCTTCAGACAGCAGCAGTGGAGAAATCAGTAAAATCTCATATCACACCGTCACAACATGGTGACAGATTAAACAAATTAAACCATTAAAAGTTACATACAGCAACTTTGAGGATGTGCTGATCCACAGTTACCCTTTTCATGTATTTTGTGTGTAGTGTGTGTGTGTGTGTGTGTGTGTCAGTACCATCCACATTGCAGACGTCTCTAATGTAAGCCATGAGAACAACCATGAGTGTGTCCAGTCTCTCAGCCACTGGGTGGGCCATCATGTTGGTCTGATGCGGCCGGTCTGCAGTCATGTCCTCATCCTCACACACACACACACACACACACACACAGAAAATACTCACTTTTAAGTTTTCACAGCCAGAGTTTAAAGGCGTCAGCAGCCTTTAAACTCTAAAAGTTATATTTTCACCTCATTACTAAAATGACCTGAGGTGACACACAGCCAGGCAGCAGAATGGGTCCAAATCACATCTGTTCACATCTGTCTCACTGTATCGGGTTTTTATCTGGTTCAAGTGGTTAAAATCCATCAGGAAGGTAAAATACGAGGCGGGATGAGAGGATTAGAAATCAAATCTATTCTCAAAATCACCGAGTTCTTCAGTTGGACCCTGAAGGACCGTTTTAGATTGTGTCAGAACAAAAAAAAAAAAAAAAAAAAAACTGATTAAAAGTGTTAGTGATAACACAAATATGATAATTATTAACCAATAAGATGAGCTACTTGAAGGCGATTCTAAGTAGCGGGTATCTTGGTACCATGTCAAAGAGTCTGTCCTCAGGCTGGTTCTGGTTCTCCTCTGCGTCCTCAATCTCTGCCCTCGATGCGCTGACCTGCAACACACGCAGCAATCACTCAGATTTACACTTAAGATTCTTTGTATACAATCATTTTTAGGTTTTGAAAAAAAAATTTGATTTTTTTTTTTATTTGCATATTTAAGTGTATTTCTGATATTGTATGAAAAAAGCTCAAATGCTAAATTTGCAGAAGGCGACAAAAACATTTGTTTAATCTGATTAATTGTTCAAATAATCAAATAACAGGTCATTGATTATTTTCTATTAATTGAAAATAATCAATTAATCTAATGACTAAATAGTCATTAATTGCAGCCCTGAAGTCAACAAGCTTAGAAAACAAAAAAAAACTATTCAATCTGCCACAAAATCCTGACGTTAACCTTTGACCCCCCGGCCCCCAGGTCAAGTCCCTGGCAGGACTGCAGCACTCACATCCAGTTTGAGCAGCTGCCCAACGATCAGCTCCAGCACGTCTCGACGGATGGATGGGATGTAGACGGTCAGCCTCAGCAGGTTGTGGACGTAGCATTCCTTTAAGGAGCAACAAGCCGTCAGTGAAGCTCCATGCTGCTCATGGGGAGCAGCAGGGGGGCGTTCTTACCAGAGTTCTGGGGGATTTCTGGACAAAAGGGAAGCCGTTTTGGAGAATGGGCATGAGGAAGCGACTCGTCCTAAGAGAAACCAAAAACAGACAGGAGGTCGGGCCTTCAAAGGAACTATTGAATTGGGAAATGTTTTCTGTTTTTTTATTCCTCTCAGAATGTTGGCTCATCAGCAAAGGAAACAAGAAGCTGGTCAGAAACCTACGAGGGAACGTATCTGATGATGAGCTGCAGCGCCTGGTGACAGAGGTCAAAGTTTCTGGGGAGGTCGGCTGAAAATCAAAGCGAAGCCAGAGTGTCAGGCGGTTCCGACTGCTGACTGAGAACCACAGCAAAACGCCGCAACACTCACTGTCCTCCTCGTCTTCTGAATCAGAGATATCAACTCCTCCCTCACAGACGGTCACCCGCTCTGAAAAACAGAGACACCAGTTTGTCCTTAACGGGCAGCGCCTGACGAACGGGCGGGCCAGTGGTGAGCGGCTTACTGGGAGTGAAGTGGGACACCACCATTTTGAGGCAGGGGCATAAATACACGGTCTGCGCCGACACCAGGTTGCTGAGGAACGCCAGGAACTCGTCCACCACGGCCTGGCTCCGGCCCACCCACGGAAGCCTCTGGGAGGGGAATCACATGAAAATCCAGTTGTTGAAATAATCGTCAATTAATTTAGTAATTGATAAATCTTTACTTGGGACTATAAAGACTAAAAAAAACTGAATGAAGAGCACAGTGAGAGCATTAACTAAGCCAAAACCGTGCAAAAAGTATATGCATTCTGAATTTGAGATAAATAAAAATAATTCTTTGTGTGTAAACCCAGAACTTAAGTGGCATAGTTTTAGCTTCACCTGGCTAAATTATGTCAATAAAATCTGTTAAACACTTTTTACAATATAATTATGACTCAATTAGAGAGACGGCTAGCACAGATCATGACAACGGCAGCCATAGTGGCACTTTCTAGTGTCAGCTGTGACACATGCCATGGCTTTTGTGACAGATCGAATAGTGAACATGAATATGTTTCATAAAAAGAGAAAAATAAAATACAAATATTGTAAAAAGCAACCCACTGATTCGGGTCAGGCTGTATTCTTTCAGCTGCAGCTGAATCCTTTTGTTCCTAATAATCAAGTGTTCACTAGAGGAATGCTAGAATTTTGTATCTTGCAAAACTTGATTTTTTTTTCAATTTACAAAATGTTTATATGCATCATAATGAATTTCTAATATTGTATATATATATATATATATATAAAAACATATATTTTTATAATAAAAAAAAAAATCAACAGAATCCCTCAGAATAATCGATTACTAAAATTAGTTGCAGCTCTACTATAAATAACACAGTACTATAAATTCAGACACCAGCTATTGGCTTCACTTCTTTTCCTATGAAGTCTTGTAAAGAGAAAGAGGGAGCCAGGATCAGTAAAGCGGCTTTTCTCTTACTAAAACGGTGTAAATGAGCTGTTCATGGTCTTTGGTCAGTTGGGTCATGCAGCTCCGAAACTCCTGCAGCCAGCTGATGATCTGAGCGTCCTGTCAGAGGAGAGGAGGCGCTGAGGAACACTGCTGCACATCCAGGCTCAGCTCACACACCGCGATGCTTTACTCTACCTTAATGTCCGGATCCGCCAGCTGACGCCTCAGGAGTTCATAGTCGCTGTTGTCTCCCTTCAAGCAACAAGACAAAAGTTCAACAGTTCGTGTCGATGTTTTCCCATTAAAACCCCGAGAGTCCAGGGCGCGGCTCCGGACCGGGTTTAGGTCCGTTTCCACCAGAGGTGTGGCTCGGCGTGCTTTTTTTTAATTTTTTTATCAGCGCCGTCAAATCATGTTGCTACTGACCTTTCTCAGTTTGTCCAGCGTCTCCGCCACGCTGCCCCCGAACCGGACCGTCTTCACGGGCGGAGAGTTGAGGAAGTCCCGGCCCTCCACCTCCATGGAACCCCGCTGCCGTCGCTTCGTTTATTCTTTTAAGGTCTTTCGCGTCGCAGTTAAATAGTGAAATAATTGCTTAAAGCGTCACTTTTTTTATAAAAAATGAATAAATTTATAAACGTACAAGAGCGAGGCTGAGCTCCACTTCCACAGCAAACAGACAACCGCATGTTGGAGGAATTGTTTACATGGAGCAACGGTGTAACACTTATACCCTTCCTACCAGCTACACCGTAAGAAGGTTGGTTCCCTTTGGATAACAGAGCCACAACAAGAAAAGCTAGCTGTCTTCCCAGAGCAGCAGAATTAGTTAGCAAGACGGATAATAATAAAAAGCTTACACATTTATGTTTCTGGTTCTTTTATTTTCAGAAAGGTTTTTGTCAGTGGTGGTTGGCTGTGTTTCGTAGCAGGGAAAGGGTCCTTCCCTCAGGATGCCTGTTTTTACTCCCTGCACCAGAATATCTGCCCAGTCCCATCCTCCCCAGACTGTTTATTTTATAGCCAACCTTTTGCTTACACCTTAACACTTTATGTTTTGGTACATTTGTTTGAATACATAAACCCATGGATCTTGTATGATCATTGCTTTTGACAGTCAGGATATTTAAGTCAAAACAGGCTTTTGTTTTTGGACACAACATAATAAGGTGAGCCAGAATAAGGAGTTCATGAGTTGTTTCATTATCTCCTAAAATAACACTGTTAAAAAAGAAAATAACTGAATGAAAATTTGTAGATTGTGTCAAGAGGTTTAGCAGTTAGCAGGCAAAATAAATACAAAGGTTTTACAAGTGATCATGTTTATTTCATAGGCGACGATGGGTAAGTTAGAAAACATCCACAATAGATCTGCAAAGGTCACAACCAAACACCTTCCTGTTAATGCCACATGTTTCTCTCCTCACTGTACTAACCTATCAGACCCAACAGTCAGTCACATTTTATTTGATGATTTCGATTTATAGTTTGCCAATCGACTCGAGGCACAAGAAAAGCTAACTAACTAACGAGGCATCAGACACGCTGGGTGAGCCATTATCCTGGGATTCTTCTCTCACATCCTGGAAGTGAAGTCCGCCTTCCTCACCAAGGACCTGCTCACCTCGGATACAGAGCGGCAACCTGCGCACAGTCACAGATCATTGCTTCAGACATTCACAATGTCTACACACAGTCCAAGATACTGCACCAAGAAAACAGCAGAGAAACAAAGTGCACAGCTAAAGAGGAAGGAAGAAATTCGTACAAGCAAAGTGTGCAGAACATTTCATTTCACTAAACAAGCTCAGATGAAACAAAAAAATAAACCTTTTGACATGCAGGTCAAAAGTAGAGCTTTAATTCAAAGCTAGTAGTAATGATCCAAAAAGGAGTGAAATGAGATTCTGCAGAATGAAGAGTCTGGTAGTTAGCCTAAAACAACGCAAGGCAACAGACTCTCTGAGTGCAGAGGAAGTTGTGCAATCATTTGAATCAGGTATCGTATAACAGCAACTCTTCTGAAATAAGCTGGGTGGTGGTCTCTGAGGACCGGAGTTGAGAAACTCTTCTATGAAGAGTTTCATAGAGAAACTCTTGTTTCAACCCAGTTACCTGACAGAGCCAAAGCCAGTCAGAGCTCCTCTTTTAGAAGTTCCAGTAGCTCAGTGACTCCTTCTTCTCCCTGGTCAGAGAGAAGAAGGTAGATGAAGTTAACCGGTAAAGCATGTTTACATCCAGAGAAGACGCCCTCCTAAACCAGGGTGGTGGTCGTTCACCTGACAGGCAAGACCCCACAGAACTGGACGACCGATGAAGACAGCCTTTGCTCCCAGAGCTAAAGCCTTGAGGACATCCGTCCCTCGTCTCACTCCTCCATCCATGAAGACTTCACAACGACCCTGAACAGCCTTCACCACTTCTTCCAGCACATCCAGCTACACGCACGCACGCACACGCACGCACGCATCAAGAACGACAACACTGTGTTAGTGATTGAAATGATTTAAGCTGTTCAGGATCTGCTGACCAAACCTGGATAACAGAAAGAAAAAAAAACTTTTTTGGTCCATATCAGCGTTTGATTATGCATTCAGTTGGATTAAAGGTGGATTAAACAATCATGAACGCAATAGAATCTTTAGTGAGAGCAACTGCAATTTAATTTTCTGTGTAGAAATCGACCAAGCACACACACACACACGCGCGCGCACATCCACACATCCACACACTGACCGTTGCAGGAACGCCATCGAGTTGTCGAGCTCCATGGTTGGACACCAGGATGCCACTGACTCCATAGTTCACAGCCTGGACAGCATCTTGACCTGCAGACAGTCCAATGTGTCAGAGGCTCAGACCGCAGAGGTTCCACATGTTAGGATCACGATGCCACACAGAATCACTCCAACAGAGTACACCGAGATTCTTATGTAACCATGGCCCCAATAGCGCCATCTACAGACCACAGTGTGGATGAGAAATGTTAACCTTCACCAAGTGAAACAAATGAAGTTCGGTTTGTTCTCAGAACAGAACATGGCAGTGGTGTTCCACAATGCACCCAAAATGTTTCCACAACCCCTCATTGTTTCCTGCTTTGCATTACGTCACAACTTCATTCCAAAATGGATCCAATTCTTGTCACATTGGTGATGTGGATCTGTCAGGTTGGGAGATGAATGACCGTTTTAGCCTGAGGTCCAGAACATTGTGGATCTGGTTTTCTGGAAGAATTTATTTTATTTGATCTCTCCCTCTTTGTGGACAAGCTGCAGAAAAATCAGCCCTATAGCATGACGCTGCCACTACCATGCTTCACAGCAGGGACGATGCCAGCCAGATGTTGTCGTGGTGTCATCACAACGCTGTATCTCCTCACCTGACAATCTGGTGTTTTCCAGTGAAATAAAGTGGGCTGCAAATTCCACTGGCCATCAGTGGAAGTGGTGTGTTGGTAACAGTGACCCGCCTTTGGAGAGGTCCAGAGTTGGACAAAAATCTAGACTCCAGAGGGAACTAAATAGAGCTTTCAAGATAGAAGTTGTGCACTTAGATCTTATTTTATCAATAACATTTTTGCCGATTGTGGAAAGACGACGTAACAAAGTGCTGTGAATACTTTCTGGATGCATTGTTTCTACGGTAACCAGACGTGTGATCTTCGGTGAACTTCACTGATCCTCCCTCTAATCTTTTTGCCTGTTTATTACAGGCAAAAAGGTTGAAATGTTGGAACAATCCCAGTGGCAAGTATAGAGATAAACAATGCTGCGTGTGTGTGTGTGTGTGTGTGTGTGTGTGTGTACCGCTCAGAACGCCTTTTACGATCACAGGAAGCCGTGAGTGTTTCTTCAGCCAGGTGATGTCGTCCCAGCTGAGAGCTGGCTCGATCGCGTTAGCAACGTAAACAGCCAAACCGCTGTCTTTGCCATAGTCATCCTCAGAGAAGGACAGAGAGGCTGAGGAGAAGTTAGACATTCTAGGAGAACAAACACAGACACACACACACACACACACACACACACACACACACACACACACACACACACACACGAATGAGAATCTTTGGTCCTGATGAAGGAAGTTGGCAGAACCTCACCATCGTCCCGGCTCTGGTTCCTACCTCAAATGTGGGGGCATTTTAAAGCGATTGCGCACATCATCCAACCTCTTGCCCAGGTAGGGCGTATCCACGGTAACAAAGAGAGCCTTGTATCCAGCCTTCTCCGCCCGGCGCACCAGTGACAGAGTGAGCTCCCGATCTTTGTAGATGTAAAGCTGCATCCAGAGGACCCCGCCGCTGCCCGGAGAGGATGTCATTGCCGACATCACTTCCTCTATGCTGGAAGTGGCCCAGGAGCTCAGCATCATTCCTGTTCCTACTGCTTTGCATGCTGGGAAGACAAGTGATGTTCCTGGGGATGAGGTTTTCCTTTATTCCCTCACTGATGTGTCCAAAGAACTGATTCGCCCTAAAACTCTAGATCACATGTGTCAAAGTGAAGGCCCCGGGGCCAAATCTGGCCCAGCACAGCGCTCTTTCAATGGCCCTCCAGACTCCATAGGTACACATAAATAGAACCTTCAGGATAACCGTTGTTTGCTTGAATAAGCGCACAGCTGATAAATCAAAGCAGTTTATCTGTTTATGGACAAATTTCACCAATCCATCTAATTTTTCACAATTCTGTGATTGTGGACATTCATGCAAAATGTATGTATAATGTATAATTGTGGGTTTATTTAAAAATTTCTTACTTTTACTACACTGGTGCTTCAGCGTTACTTCATGTCAAGTTTTTTTTAAAGTAAAAAAAAAAAAAAAAAAAAAAGGTCACATTTGTCATAAGCGCTAATATCACAAAATTCTGTTAAGTTATTTCTAAATTGGTGCCATAAAAAAATGCAATTTTGATCACAAAAAGAATCAAGAAATCCCAATGAGACTGAACAACGAGAAAAGATGTTCAATATTAGAAGTTTCGGATGCAGAAACAGATATTTATTAATATTTTAAGAGTTTGTTAATTAGGTTTTGACAAACCATTCTGGCAAAACCGACTAATGAAAATATTTATGATCTTGATATGACCCGGATTATAAATGAGTTTGGCAGTCCTGCCCTAGTTACTGTAGTTACTCTACTACTGCAAGTTGCAAGCTTCACATGGTGTGTGTGTGTGTGTGTGTGTGTGCGTGCGTGTGTGCGTATGTGTGTGCTAACCTCTAGCCGTCGCCGTCTCCCCTGCAGGATGAGCCATTCTCTGCATAGCTGTGGATCCAACACAGAGGGGCATGCTGAGCTTGTGGCCCAGCACAGAGCTGGACATGTCCACCACAGACACGTCCCTCAGCACCCGGGGGACAAGGTACCACCTGGATGCACACACACAGACCGTCAGGTGACCTGCTGTGTGTGTGAACTGCTTTTAAATGTCCGCCTCACAAAATGTGAACAAGAAGCAAAAAGGCTGAGTTCAAAGGTCAAGTCATTTAGTTTTTTTCCAGAGATCCATTTCTGGCAGGTTCTGCTTGACTTTACTCCTGGAAAAAACAGGATTCAGTACCACCACTGGGTGTTTGCTCTTTCAGACTAGTGGCAGCAATGATCAGAGTGGGGCGGGCCTGCCCTGACAGGGAGAAGCTCAGCTGGGGACTGCAGCTCTGAGGAGCTCGGTGGAAATGGGCAGATAAGAGGAAGCGCTTGGGCACCTCTGGATGGTTGCCATGGAGATTAAAGGATTTCTCAAACATTCTCATGTTGATTTGATTCAAGCATGCAAATCAAAACACTCCCGAGAATGTTTTTGATGTTTTTGTACAGCTCAAAAAAGTTGATTTTATAGAATAAGTGCCTTTAATAAACTTAAGAGTGAGGAACATAACGTGAATCTTCTCTGGATCCATCTGCTCCTGATTTTCTAGAACTCAGCATCTTAACCTGGTGATAATTGTTAAGACGCTGACCTGTGTAACCTCTGTAATATATTATTTTATGCGCGTTCCTGTTCATGTACATATTTAAAACAAGACGATCATAAAGTATAATTAATACCCAGAGCTTTGAGTTCCTAATCCGTCTCTATGGAAGTCAGAATGCTCAGATAAACCTGATTGAACTACATCACTGTCTAATAATCTACTGAATGTCTCTGTAGAGATTCAGTAGTTTAATGTTTCCCCATGTCCATCCAGAGCTGGGCAGAGAGTGGACTGACGGACAGCAGCTGCTGTCACTCTGCAGAAGCGGGTCGGACGGTACCTGTTGAAGGCGGCCACGTTGTCGGCCAGTGTGTTCTGGCCGTCGGCTCCTGAGCGGTAGTAGTCATACACAGCTTTAGGGAGAACCCTCCTGGCCTCCTCCTCGTAATCGGAGACACACACCCGCTGTCCGGACATGGCTGCTCCCGTCGGTCCGACACCTCGCCGCAGGCCCGGCTGGAAATAAGCAGAGCTCCGGTAATCATTAACCTGCCGCAGGGGTTCTGCTGGGTTCCAGATCCACGGTTTACACAAGATCACTGGACCAGGGACTTCATATCCTGAGTTTGGATTGTGAAACTGAACTTTGAATCCATAGCTGTTGATTTAATAAACAGGTGGCTGCAGTTTCCATAATGAAATACTAAAGTGTGCTTATGTTAATATTTGTGCTTTTGTTAATGTTTGTGTAATGAGAGTAGGGATGGACAATAAAACAAACAATAACTCATCGACAGACATGATCAGCATCAATAGAATATCATCACATTCCTAAAATAGGAAGGTTTTTTTTTTTTTGCCAAAGGTGACTTTTACCCACACAAAAACACATCTTTTAGGCAATAAAAAAAAAAATGTGTCAAAAAATGACTTGGGCTGTTATCTTAGGAAGGTGACGACTCAGAACCGAACAGCATTCTGGGGGATTCAGGAAGACGAAAGGCTTTAGCCACTCAACCTCTCAACCTCTCGGCGGCATCACTCTTTGGTTACCTAGCGACAACCTGTTGAGTAACTTGCGCAGCAACAGTTTCAGGTTTCATCACCGTGTCTCATAACTGCTTAAAAATAAGAAACAACGGTGTGAAGTGGAAACTGTGGATTAAGCAGGAAAGCAAATGATTTCAGATATTTAAAACAAAATCAATAATCAATAATGTAGGGCTAATCCAGCCCTACATGACAGGACCACAGTGAAGGACAGCCTACTGTTCTCAGTTCCACATTTATTTGGCATCCAACAGAATTCAATAAAAGATTTAAGAATAAACACGTTTCACCGTCACCACAAACATAATTTTTCAGAATAAAAATGTAAAACAGGAAGAGCTGAGATTCCTCAATTGCAACAGGCAGCTCAAAAAAAAAAAAAAGAGAAGGAGGAGAAATGTAGTCTTACAGAAAGTTCCAAAGCACGGCACAGACTAAAGATCTAGAGCGAAGGAAAAACTAAGAGGTCCTCGTTGAAGGGACTATAACTGCTTTTATTCTGGATCACCAAAAACTATTTGACATGACGGGACGTTTCAGTTTAATCCACACAGGACACTGGATGTGTGGGTGTCTCCACGGTTCCACCAATCACAGCGCAGTGTGAGGACAGTCCCTCCTTCCTCGGCGGCCGACCTTTCACCCCTACCCGTGTCGTCTGCTGTCCAATCGCCAGTCGCCGTCACAATGTTGCTGAGGAAGAGGAGTAGAGAAGAAGAAGAAGCATGGCCATGGAAACGCCTCGCTGACCCCGGTAGAGTTCTCCCCACAGAGTCGGCTGTGGGCGGCTCCCTCCTGCTGTCCCCCCCCTCCACCCTCAGACGGGCGTCAACAGGCGCAACAAGATGCATCGATGTTCATGGGGAAAACTGGGTGTAGTGAGCTATGCAGGTGGAGGGGGGGTGTTTCCAAGAGGAGGGTTAGGAGGCCTTTCCCTTTCTCCCGCCCTACATGTCCCCCTCCCCCTCCCGGCAGAGGTGTTTGGCCCAACCCGACCCCTAATGAGGAAGGCGGGTGGGCGGGCTCACTAAGCGTTGCGTTAGCCTGAGCGCCGGTGGTTGCAGGGGAGGGGGGTTGTGGATGCAGCGATGCCGCGAGGCCGCTGCCCCCAGTGTGGATGCCCAGGAGCTTAGGGGGGCGGACTAAGATGCCGCCGCCCATTTTCCTCCCCCTCGGGTGGCCCGGTGCTGCTGTTCCGACACCCCAGTCCCGCAGGACTCTGGTGGATCTCCAAGCCTTCGCTGGACCCTAGACAGGAAGTAGCATGGTGCTCACACCCAGGCGGTCCAGCCCTCGTACAGCTGGGCCAGGTTGTCCATGTTGGTAGCCTCTTTGATGACAAAGTCCACCTGCAACGACAGAACCAGGCGGGTCAGGACGCACAAACGAGGAAATAGCCACGTTTGTGCTATATTGGTAGTTGGAGCCCTAGTTATATTCATTGTGATTTTTAAATTTTTTATTATTTTTTTGGCACTACAGTACTTCAGTAGAGTAACTGTATTTCAGTGAGTGATGGTGTGTGTGTGTGTGTGTTACCTGCTCCGTGACGCTCATCCTCCTGTTGGGATCGATGTCTCTGCCCTCCAGCTTGGCTTTCACTCTCTTCCACACACTGACTGCATACGAGTTCCTCTCCTGCACAGCTGCATGGAAGACAGGAGCTTGTTCAGAAGAAGCATTTCACTGTCATGACCTGACGGATTGCCTAAAATTGGCCGCATCGACCACAGAGAGGGGGTCGGTACCTCGGCCTGTCTTGGGGTCTCTTACGGCCCTCTTTGGACTGGGATTGAGGCCTTTGCTGTTCACCACCAGCGTGCTGGGCGGGGTGTCGGCGGGGGTTCCCAGGTTACGAGGCAGTGCTTTGCGAGCGTTCTGGGACATGGAGTCTGGCTGTGTCTTCACTCCACTGCATCGAACAGCTGAAACCAAGCAGCACAGAGCACTGAGTACCCAGAGCCAGACAGTGGCAGCATCATGCAGCATCTGACAGTAAGGAAGTCTTCCTGGAGCCATTGGGTCCAAAATGGAGGTTAATGCAACCAGAAAGATCTCCTCTAGTTCCCAAAGCATTCTGCACTAAAACCTGAGGTAAGTAAATTAGCATTTACAAAAAACTATGTAGGTTATTCAGTTTTAAAGGCCTTCCAAGAAAAAGAAACATAGAATATACATCTAATGGTTCTGCCAAGACAAAATGTCAGACCTTTGATTAATGTTTTTAAGGCCAACTTACTTTTTAAAAATGGATTGAAAATATGTTAAGGCCTTAATTGTAGACGCACAAATTTAAGACTTTTTAAAGATCCATGTGCTTTGGAGCTTTAAAATCTTAGAAGTTTATCAGGAAATAGTGGAACCAAAATAACCCCCAAAGAACACACATTCAGTGCCTGGTAAAAATTCTGATGGCCTCTAAATTTATTAATATAAGGAGGTATGGACAACAATATATTGTCCAAGTGAAATTAATTTCTTGTATTTGCTTTGTCTTCCTACAAATCTGTTTTGAATATTGTTTTCGAAAAAAAATTTTATTTGCATTTGCATCAACATTATCAATCACTTTATTATCAATCACTTTATTATCTCCAGCAACCCTCTAACCATAAAACCTTGCTCACCTGCTGCAAAGCTGGTCTGAGCTGAAGAAACAGGACTGGAGCATTCAGCCTCTCTGTCCGTCACCAGTGGGGAGGCGAAGCCCACCAGGCCGTTGTAGACACTGCAATGACACACAGCTCAGTCAGACATCTGTTCACTGGAAGCAAAACGCTGGTGTGTGTGTGTGTGTGTGTGTGTACCTCTGGCTCTGTGTGTGAAGCTCCTTCAGGGTGGCAGGGATTTCCTCCAGGAGGTCCAGCTGCTCCTGGCTGCGGTGCTGCCCGCTGGCCTGGACCACAGTGAACAGAACCAGCTGGATGTTGTCTTGCCAGGCTTTGTACTCCAGCAGGTAGTGTCGCACGCTGCCTTCGTACGCCACCTCTTCACCGTCTGCCAGTGCTGCTTCCTCATCCTGCATCACACAGCAGACAGGTTGAGTCAGAGCCTCCTTTAAATGTTTCATTGTTTATTTTATTGGGAATTTATGAGACAGAGCATCAAAAGTCAAACACTATTTTCCACACAGTGGCCCGGAAGAGCCTGCAGTGTGTTGGTTGTACCTTGGCCATGGCTCTCAGCAGGTGCTTGACATCGGCCAGCTGCCGGTTGTGATTGGACAGAATGGTCTTAATGGAATCAACCAGCAGCTGCAGCGTCTCTCCACACGCCTCCAGCTGCTGCTCTCGCTCCTCCTGACTCCTGCGCTCCATGCTTAGCTCCTCCTCCAGCTGCCTCTGGGCACAGGTCAGCCAATCAGGACTTCCGATGGGCAGGTCTATCACGGGACCCTGTGGAAACGTGCAGAGATCTTAATAACAGACTGAGAAATTGGGTTTTGATTTTGATGTTGCTGTAGGAGTTGGAAAAAGAAACCCTGAAGCTAAATTAAAGGATATTAAATGAGCCTTAAGAGGGAAAACCCACCAGTCTGTGTAGAAGCTGGAGCTCCAGTGGGGAAACGGTGCTGCTGAACTGGGAAGCGTACGAGCAGGTTTGCTGGCAGCGCTTCAGCAGCTCGAACAGCGCAGCGTCCATGCTGAGCGCCTCTGGGGAACGGGTCCGCAGCCCTTCAAAGTTCAGGATGGTGGAGCACAAGAAGGTCACCTTCAAGACAGAAGTCATAAAGTTACCATTCTGATTCACATGTTGTGTACTAAGGTGCTGTCGCAGAAGCTGAGGTCCCAGCTGAGCCACCCTGGTTGTCAAGGGAACGGTTGACTAGCACTGACTGCTGAACACGCCAGACAAATCAAGACTCTATACCAGAACCAGGGCATCCCTGTTTATCTTGGAGAAAGTCTCCTCTCCTGAGAAAGCATCTCCTCCCCAGCCTCTACCCCGTCTCCTTGCTCAGTCCTCTGTGTCTGGACTCTGTTAGTTCATCTGGTCCACTTAGAGGACAGGAGCATTCTAGTCTAAAGTTGGGAACATTCAACATGTCGGATCGTCTTAACCCAACATGTGAGGTATCCTCTCCAAGGACAAACGAGAACCACCCTGTGGAATGTGACATGTATCCAATAAGAAAGCAGACAAAACAAAACAACTCCCAAGTGGCACCAGAAAGCCTGCTGGACGTTGGAGAAGTGTCCGTACCGTCTCTCTATAACAGACTATCGGGATCGATTCATCCCAGTCAGCCATGTTTGTTTACTGTTGTGAGAGTTTCCATCTGACATCTGAATGTCAGTGAGTGAAAACATTAGACTCGACAGAGGTGGACAAGGGAGTTACCTGGCTGGTGCGCTGGTTGTCTCTAGCCACTGTGGCTCGCCTGTCTCTGATTGTCATCTCAAAGTCCTGCAGGACGGGAGCCAAGGCTGGGTTCGCCCCACCAGCCCACTTCAATCGCTGTTCAATGCTGCCCTCTAGAGAGGCCAGTTTGTCCTGAAAACATGAGTCAGTGCACAGCACATTAGAATTATTAGGACACATCCACTGGGCCACACTGTCACACACGGAGTGGTGGGGTAGCATGGAGGAAGAGAACCGCTCAGAGGATAAAGGTGATATATTTGTTGGATAAGAGGAGGCATGACGCATTTATTTTGTTGGCAAGGTTTTTGTTCAGCTAGCTAGCCACGCATCATTGTTCATTATAAACCCAGCTTTAGAGTTTGATTCATGACTATGTCATATGTGAATCAACAGCCTGTGCTGACATGGGAATGACTGACTGACTGACTCTTTTCGTTGATGTATAGAGAATTAGTTTTCCTTGTTTTATAGTTTTATATTTTATATACTTATCTGTTTAATTGACCTCAAGGTGCATCATTGTAACTGTAGCCTGTTTTGATTATAAAATTTGAGGCATTTTGTGGCCCATAAAGGGTTAGGAAACTGTTTTCATTGCAGTTTGATGAACATATTGAAAAAAAAAATTTCATTAAAATGAATTCCTAACAACAGTCAACCACTTTTATGTCTTTCATTCTGGTTTCCATGGTTACCACAGTACTAAAACCAGCCCCATCAAAGTGTTCAATGACATCCATATAAATACAGACTGTGGAAGCAACAGTCCTGGTTTTGTTGGGCCTCAGTGCAGAATTTGACACTGGAGGCCAGACACAGTATTAAGTCTGGGCATAGACATACTGGTTTTAGATAGACTTTTCTGCATGACTTTTAGATAGACCAATGAAAACATCCTTTCATTGGTCTTATTTAGCAAAAAAACAATTTTGGATTTTAACAAACTATTCATACCTTCACTGTATCTGTAGCTGGAACTGTAGTTATTAGGTGTTTCTAATCAAGGCGCTGTACGCGTATCGTTCACTGTCAGACACCGGATGTAGCTCTGATCTCTCCAGACACTGACCTGAATGGCAACAATGGCTCCTTCATCCTGACTCAGCTTGTACAGCTTCTTCTTCATGCTACTGAGGATCACAGGTCGAGGAGCAACACTGACACCCAGTGGCTGATTGTTGGGACCAAGAACGTCCTCATGCTGCCACTAAAGGAGGACACACACACAAACACCCACACACAGAGAAACATCAGGGGAGGCCAGCACTATCGTTAATCATCTAGTTCCAGGCCTCAGTGTTGAGACAGGCTGGCAAAAATGAGCAGCCAGGATTATTTCAAGCAGCTGAGAGATGGTTAAAAGAAGCTTTGAATCAGTGGATTGGTTCATGTGGCTGAGAAACGGCTGGATGTAAACAAACATGGCAACAGAAAGAAACAACATCCAGACACACGGTGGATATACGAGGATCTAGTACGAAGAAGATTGCTTTGAGATGTTAAGGTTCTTTAAATTAAAACAAAATAAATATACACCGAATGGATCATTGGTCAATTTTTATACAGGGAAGAAGAAGAAAACTCAGACGAAAGCAGCATCAATGGTCCTTCCAGTGATGAGACTCTATATTTCCAGTGTCAGTGAAGCCAAATGGGGCGACATGATGAGAACCAGAGCAGAGCAGCAGAATCAGAGTCAATTTGTACCTGAAACATTGCGATATGCAGCTGGCTCCGTTGCAGGCTGGCCTTTGCAGTGTCCAGGTTAATGTCCAGCCTCCTGAGCAGGTCCACCTTCTTCCAGGCCGTGTCGTAGGAGGAAGCCAGAACCGTAGACCTGTTGAGGAGCAGCTGGGAGACCCGGCCCGACGCCAGGCTCTGCTCCACAGCCTTCTTACACAGCTCATCCAGAGAAACCTGCACAAGCACCAATTATTCAGCTCCTATGTGGCCAAATATCATTGTGTAATAAATATCAATTTATTCCAGTAACTCACGACTATTTCAGAAATAAATGGCCACCAAAGACTCAACAGGAATGAACGTGCGTAGCTCAAACCGCTGCTACGTCACAGATAACCGAATATCATACCTTGATCTCTGCACCAAAGTCCTTGGCCTCCACCTGGGCCACCACATCCAGACCCAGGGCAGACAGAGTACTGCAGAGGGCCAGACCAATGGCCTGGCTGGGCAGACCCATCAGCATCTGGCGAACAAACTCGGCCGTGAAGGCCTTGATGGGGCGGGTCATCTGCTCCTCGGTCAGCAGTGCTACACCCGACCCAGTGCCACTGGGCCGGCGGTACAGAGGCTTCCCCAAACCAACAGGTCCATTTGTAGGGATCAGGTCTTCAGCTGGAGGGCAGGTACCTAAAAAAAAAAAAAAAACAACAAAAAAATCATAGATTCAAACAGCCAAGGGCATCAAACCTCCTTTATCATACCAGAGATCTCCTGTAGTTCACTGCAATCTCCTGGGGTAATGAATGTAAAGTTGTCCAAACATGTTGGAAGTTTGTTGTCGACGGTGCAGGGAGGAGCGCTCACCGGACAGAGTCTGAGCGAAGGTGGAGCAGAGGAGGAAGAAGTCCCTGATGGTCTGCAGCCTCTTGAGGAAAAACACTTCCTCCATGAGCTGCCGCTGACTCAAGCTGTCAAAGAAGTTGAGCTGTGTTGCCCGGGCCTCCCTCAGGACATCCACCTTCCTCCAGGATGGCGGCACCTCCAAGGAGCTCAGCTGAGGATGAGGAGGAAAAAAAAAAGAAAGAACGGTTTCCATGAGAAAACATCAGCTTTATTTAATTGACTGAAAATCTGAAAGAAAAAATACCAAGGTGTTAAAAGTATTAGTACAGGAGGCAAGTACTGTGACTTTACCTCATTCTTATTGAAACAGTTTTTAATACTGACTAATTCAATTTAATAAAGAAGCAGAGAGTTATAGTCTGGCTTAAGCATAACAAGAAAATACAAAACCACAGATTCCTCACTGTCATGGAGCAAATATACATTTACTCACAGGACATTTAAAGAACTTTCCATAATTAGAATAAGCAAAAATATGCTTATTTTTGCTTATGTGAAAATTGTGATTCGAAGGATTACATTTAAAAAAAAGAGGCAAGAAGCTTTAGCATTGCATTTAGGATGCATTTTAACCATGCGCAGACTCAGAGTGGTGGATTTCATTCATGAACCATGTTCATGTGACCACCCTGAGAGGAAAAGCCGTCCGCTACCTTCTCTGTGAGTTGTCCAAAAGCGGCCTCCAGCTGGGTGAACATGCCGTCGAAGGCAACCAGCAACATTTGACCTGCTGACATCTTGGGCGTCTCTTGGCCTTGTCCGTCCATGCTGTGAGGCTGGATCAGCTCAGAGTACTGTGCACGCAGCATTCTGAAAACAAACAAGAGTTTCACACACGTTCCACTTTGCTGCAAAAAACACTAAAGCTTCCCAATCATTTTGGTTTAGTTCCTAGTATCTTAATGCACTTGAAACAAGACTAAACTAACTCACAAGTAACATTTCAGCAAAACACAGGAGCTTGTATAGAGTTATTAATTCCTTAATACTGATGGAAAAGCACTAATTCCATTGACAGATTATTTCACTTATAACAAGAGAAAAATGTCTATTATAAAGTGAAACAATCTGCCAATGCAACTAATACTTACACTGCGACAGCATTATGCATTTTCCAGGCACATAGTGCCATTTATGGAGTTTTAAGAAAACGTTTTAAGAAAAACTCCTGCTTTTTCTGAAACTCCACTTTCAGGAAGACATCACAACATGGCTCCTCTATTAACCCTTTAACAACATTTCTACCATCGCTGCACTCAGAAGTAGCTCCTATAATGCACTCAGCAGATGCTCAGTTCCACCAGGTGTTTGCTAATTGCTGGCTAGTCTGAAGGAGTTGAGTGCTGGAAGGGCTAATCTGTGAGGCAGAAACTTGGAAACTGCAGCACTTAGAAGGAATTGCACCTCGAAGGCAATAGGTCCACCCGGGTGTTTTGCAGAGCCGAACGGTTACCGTGGAGAATAAAGTATTTCTCAAAGGTGCATGAAAGAATCAAATCACCACTCCAGGTATGTTTTTGATGAAGAAATAACATTATATATGTATATGGAGTTAAAAAAAAATTTTTTTTTCCAAAACTGTCCTGTTAAGGAATTAACTGAAAACAAGCTCATGTATCTCAGCTGAAAAGTAACTTATAAGTCAGTTTTGTCTTATTTCAAGTGTACTGAGATATTTGCGCTGGAACCTAAACAAAAATAACTGGTGAGATTTAGTGATTCTGCATTTCTCCTCCTTTAAAAGCTGAGTAGAAATCAGAAATGCAGCAGGACAGATGAAGCTGCAGTCACCTGGTGATGTGCAGGAAGTGACTGTGGCTGTCATGGTCCAGACCAGTGGTGGCCTGCAGACTCTCAGCCAATCCCTGCAGGCTGAGGCCGTCTGAGCTCTGCTCCACCAGCTGCTCCAGCTCGGCCAGCATGGCCTCCAGGGTGGGCTCTCCTTTCATCATGCAGCGCAGCGCCTCAGGGAAGATGATCTGCCTGAAGTTGGTGTTCAGTTCCTGCAGTTCACAGTGAGTCTCATGAACCTCAGAGTCTCTCCACCACAGCAGGTTTCACTTCATGCCAGAGTGAGGGTTTCCTACCTGGAGGCAGGTGTAAACGGCGTTGGCGAGGTAAACGGCCTGGGTGGTGAGCGACGGCATGGGGAGCTCCAGGTCGTGGGGCAGCAGAGGGCAGCGCTGCAGCAACGTAGCCAGACCACACACATTACCCAGCATGCTGCACAGCTCCTCCAGGAACCACGCTCCGTCCCGGGAGGTCAGGTCCACCAGCTGCTCTCCTGCGCTGGCTGCTGCTCCCTCCATCACCAGGTTACGCCTGCAACCAACCACACACAAAGCTTCTGTTAGTGCTGGATATAGAAATTATGTCTGTAGTCTGCATGATCTACCTGTGGAAGATCATGCAGACAGTATTATGACTTCTGCTCTAAAATGTCTTAATTTGCATTTTGTTTAGCATACTTGATGTGAATAGATTGGCTATTTGAAATGTGGGCTGATCTTCATCCTTTGACCTGTTGCTGCCAGAGTCACTGCTGTTCTAAAGGAATTGTTATGACAGACGTGTGAATTTCACTGGAATTTCAAATTAGCCCAACATCATGAATGGTCTTTGGAAGTTGTTTTTAGATCACAGGAGTGATGGTGAGGTTTCATTCCCCTCCTCCAGGCGCATTCATACTTAAATACTTAACTTTTGGCACAGGATTAATAAACTCATAATGATTGCGATGTGTTGTCTGGAGGAGGGCTTGTGATACTGCAACAACACATGACCTGCACTTTATCTCCGAAAAAACACTTACACAGTACAAATGGAGAATTTCAGTGGTTTTGAATGTGTGACTTTTGCATATCGGTAAAGATTCTGGTCACTTTCCATTACCAAAAAACCGCAAACCGGCCCATGCCTGGTTGTTCCCATTATCCCCTCTGCTGCACTGTTTAAAGCTAGCAGTGGGACATTTCAGAGGACTTTAGGACTCCCACCTGCAGAGTGCACAGAGGGCAGAGGTGATGACTGCGGCCAAGCTCAGGGATCCCGGCTCTCCGTTCTCCCGCAGGAACACGCCGATGCAGTTCTCGATCTCCTGCAGCTGTTCCTCGCATGCTGCCACCGTGGTTCCCTCCGCCTTCAGCCGCTCCGCTTGGTGCATCATCCGCTCGTTGGTCTCAGCCACTTGGTGCTGCAGCATCAGCTCCACGTTGGACAGAAACTGGCAGGAGGCTGGGGGAGGCTGAGGGGCAAACAGGACTTCATACCTGATGAAGGACAGAGGAGGACCACAGAAGCTCTTTTACAGAAATTGGGTGGATTTCATATTCTCATCAAACGCCACGATTTTTCTGAAAATTTGACCAATCACCAAAGTTTTCTTTATTTCTGACCAATCACTGCAACTCGGCTGAATTACAAAAATACAAAAAAACATCCTGCAGTGCCTGAACAAAGCAACAAAGATTACGAATAAACACTTTCAACTGCGGTTTTGATCATTAGCCTTTAATTCTTTTCAGCCTCTAAATATTTCTCAAGACAGAAAAAAAAGTGTTTTCAACTTTAGTTTTAATAACAAAAGGTGCAGCATCGAGTGAGCCTTACTGCCTGTAGATGTGCTGACAGTGCTCCACTGTCATGTCCCTCAGCAGCTCCTCTAGCCAGGCCTTCCACTGGTGGACTCTGTGGAACAGCAGGGTGGCTCGTGGGTACAGCAGAGCGACCGTGGCGTAGCTGTGCAGCTGTTCCAGGCAACTGCGCAGGGCAGCCCGACGCTGCTGCAGCAGGGAGCTGAGCTCGGCCTCCAGGCTCTCACACTGGCTGATCAGGGGGGCCTGGCCCGCGTTCTGCAGAAAGGCAGTGGCTGGAACGTAGCTGGGAGGACCTGGAGGTGTTGGACATCACAGATTTACTGCATAGCCAAAGTAAGAGCCACATTCTGATCACGTTCTGATTTACGTTGACTTAAGTCAATGTAAAGTCCTCAGCTGGATAGAAGCAAAAGGATGTGTGTGTGTGCATGTATATATTGAACATAGGAGAACACTTTCACCATTTTCACTCATAGGCTGAGGTCATTGTGGAAAGTGAGGACATTTTCCTGGCCTTCACCTTTTCCCAGTTCTATGTTAAGAGGAGGAGCTGGCCCTTAAATCTGTTTAATCGATTATTAGAATTTTCAGTTTCTGAACATTTTATTTGTGGAAAGTCTGGATTTTTTTCTTCCCAATGTTCTGCTCGTGTCTGCGTAGTGACGTCAGCAGACCCAAAAACTATCACTACCTGTTTTACAATTTCCATTAATTTTGAGTTTGAATTCAAGTCAACTCACAGAAGGAATGACTGAAATAAGTCATTTGTAACTTTTACAGGAAAAAATATTTGAAAAAATTGATTATAAAGTCAAAATTCTAATTTGGTATAAAAAATTGGAAATTTTATTTTTAGGCCACATCTCCCAGCCCTATGTTCACCTATTAAATATAGACGTAAGCAATATTTTCTCTACTGTTTGTTTAATGATAAATATAAACCATGAGTAATAAACCAAACCAATATAAAAATGAAATCTCCTCCTTTGGTTTCTGCCTGCGCCTTACCCAGATCGATGGGAGTGCTGATGTCCTGCAGCAGGCTGGCCAGCTGGGTGGCCTCCAGGCTGGAGAACGCTGCATGGTACTGAGAGATCCACTGCTCCAGGTCAGCCATCTTGGCCTGGATAGCCTCCTGCACCGTCCTCTGCTGGGATTGCAGCTGGGTGTGTTCAGAGTATCTGCACGTAACACATAGCTCTGTTACCGCTTCCGCTCATTCTCACAACACACACAATCAATCTGCAGCACCGTTTGGTGTGACCTAAACAAAAACAAACCACTGCAGAGTGAATGCAGTTACATCACCAGCACTGGTGGAGGGTGTGGATGTTGATAACAATGGAGTCCAACCTGTATGCTCTGAGACTGATGGAAGTGCATATGTCTACGTGGACAAATAATTTGTGGTGCTTGAATTTACATCTCGTGATGAAAGAACACAGTGTGTTCTGGCACGAGTTCTTCTCTGATTCTCCTTTTTCTCATGCCCTCACTGTCTGCAGTCACAATTTAACAAAGTCTTTGAAACCAATCACTCATGAACAGAAGAACACTTCTCATAAACAGAATCGTTTATGAGTGTTGGTTTTATTGGAATACAGACTGCTACAAGAGATCGCTCCTGCATCCATCACCATCTACAACAACTCTTTAATTAAATGAGTTACTAGGTGTAATTTCCCTTGAGGATCAATAAAGTATTTCTGAATTGGACACAAGACCGACTGCAGCTGTTAGCTTCTGTAATAGCGCCAGGGAGATAAAGTAAGCGGTCCAGAACTGCATAACACTAAAAGATGAAGTTTTCATGGATTTCAGCTATTCTTGGTTAGCTGTGGTGAGTCCCAGCAACTGCAGTCTGTTCACATGAGAACCTAATAATCCTGTTGTTGTGTCTCAGACCTTTGCTCCAGGGTGAGGATCACATGGTCTGGGTGGTTCTCTGCCCCGTCCAGGAAGTCCATCTCCTCTTGCAGTTTGGCCTGCAGTTTTTCCCCTCGACACAGCAGGTCCTGCAGGACCAAGTACTCGTCCACAGCTTCCTCCACTTGAGGCAGAACAGCCAGCATTTCGTCTCGATTCTTGAACCAGTTCACCTGGAGACAGTTCACACAGGGCTTTAAACACAGTAGTCTCTCGTATCTTATACTCTGTCATGTGTTTGAAGATTAAAATCTTATTTCCAGAGATTGGTTGCCGGTTTGCTCACCTTGATCTCAGCCACCCTGGAGGAGAACAGAGAGCGAGTGACGTCTCTCTCCATCTCCCTCTTGCTCTTCTTGCTGTCGGCCTGCTGGCCGCCACCTCCGTACACCGCCCCGGCAAAGCCCACCTCCCCTCCGGCGGTCCAGTCCACCAGAGGATCATAGACAAAGGCTTCCAACAAAGTGAGGAGGGTCTCTCTGCCCCGACGCATTATCTGCACCACCTGAAATTACACGGGACCTCAGCGCTTTGTCAGGATTGGCTGAAGGGAGGTGGAGAAGTAACGGTGCTTTAACCTGTTCACAGGACAGCCTGAAGATGCCCTCTACCCCCGTCGCTCCCAGAGCACTCTCAATGTTGTGGGTCATCCTGAACGGAACCTTCTCTGGTACCCGAAGGCTTTTCCCTGGCAACAGATAAAACAAACGATTCAATCAACTGGCCCCTGCTGGTACCAGGGTATTCTACTTCCAGTAAAATGATGCTCAGATTGACTGAATCACTCCCCGATGTTAAGTTGTAGGGATGCACCTATCCACCTTTTTCACTTCTTATAAGAATATCTGAGGCTCAGTGTCGGCCGATACGAAACCTTCCTTCAAATGACTCAGAAAGTACATTTACAAATTCTAAATATAATGTAAAATAAATAATAAAGCATGACGTCACTCAGAGCACAAACCATAAAATTACATTATGGATTGGGTGTCTGGAATTGTTTACAATAATGGGAGTGGTGCAGATATTAATATTGGATCTGTGTGTCTCTAATCAGATCAAACGGACCTTTTTCAAAGCACACGTTGTAATCGATGTGCACCACCTCTCCAGTGGTCATGTCGATCAGCACATTGTCCAGGTGGCGATCTCCGAGGCCGATGATGTATCCCACCATGGACATGACAGCAGTGGACCTGGCATACGACTGAAGACAAGAGAATAACCGTCGACTCACTGCTGATTCATGGCTGCTCTCTGAAACGTGCATTTAAATCTGTTTTCCTTCCAGCGAGTGTATTTGTATAATGTATTTGAGGAAAAAGCAGTACAAAGTGCTTTACACATTAAAAACATAAAAACATAATCACATCATATAGTCAACAACTGCGAAAACCAGTCACAAACATTACACTTTGCTGAGTGCCATCATCAAGATCATCAATACACAAACATATTAGTCAGTGTTTCATTTTTAGGGTTCAAATCCAACTCGAAGCAGGTTCTATTTCATCCCTACTGACCGCCAGAGGGCGGTGCTGAAAGCACTGAATGTTCCCTTCGCGCATGCGCCGTTCGAGTAATAATACCAAAAGAGTCACACCTGTGACATATCGGATGATCAATCAGAGGCTATATAGCATGACGTCATCCGATGCTCTGTTCCTACAGAATCTTCTCGGGAAATGCAAGGATTCTGAGTGACAGAGAAGCTCTGGCGGTCATCCGGGATTCATAGAACCGTAGTTCCATACGTAACCTTCGTTTTAGCCTTTGTTTAAAGGAACTACATAGAAGCTGAATGCTGCAACAAGATGCAATGAGAATTGATCTGGTGACTGGAATGACAAGCTTTTTTTGATTGAATGGATCTGATTGGTGCTCAAGGCAGAAAGGCAAGAAACCAAGATGTTCACTGCTGTTCTCACCTCTTCTTGTTCTTAAGGAGAAATATAATACGGCTACAATCCTCAGAGCTTTACAAAACAGACTGGAAAAACTCTCCATCAGATTATTTTAGTAGTCGAGCAATCTATTGATTATTTTGACTAAGTAGTAGCTACTTAAGCCAGAAAAAGAAATGTATTAAAAAGAATTCAGAAAACATTCCAAGCAATCAAATGATTTGGATGTCACTGTCTCAGGCTTGCCGTATGAAAAAACATTTTTTAAAGTGCAAAAACAGATGAGAATAAAACATTGCACATCAATTTAAAAAAAAAAAAAACAAACTCCAGGAGAAAGCAGAAAAATGCCAGCAGGGTACCTGAGTGACCCTCCACCACTCGCTGGGCGTGGTGCAGGAACACCACAGCTCTTTCGCCAGCAAGTTGGAGGGCGTTGCCTCCATCAGCTCCTTCAGCACATCCTTCATCACGCTGAGGGGCCAGTCTCGACGGCTCACGTCCAGACTCTGGCCCACGGCCTTCAGAGCCGGCCCGATGCGGCTGTAGTACAGCTCGCTGGGGCGGGGCACCGGGGGGACGGGCTGCGGCTGTGGGAACGAGTCCTGGGCCTTGGAAGACACAACGTTCATTTCGATCACAGTCCCTCTGATTTCAGTACAGAGTTTAACTGAATTCATCTCAAAAGGATGACTCGTTCAGGACGGGAGACCTGAAGATGAGCCTTTTACTTTTCCCGTTTTTTTGGACACATGCATAGTTTTAGACTGTGGTAACGAACCTTCTGAGCCTGCAGCACGGCCTCCCTCTGCTGCCAGCGCTTATAAAGTCCAAAAAGCGGAGTGGCACCATCCACCCACTGGATCAGTCCGGACCGGGTTCCCAGGGGCGTGACGGAGTAGTGGCGAGCGTGAAAGCGAGGCTGCTCCTGCTGGTTGATCTTGGTGAACATGGTGTTGACGATGGACAGGAACTGCATGATGCGCTCATCCAGGTGCAAATCCTCCAGGCCTGAAGCCAACGAGAATCACTGCTGATTTAGCCCATTATTCAAAAAAAGTCATATTTAGCTAGAAACATGTTTCTGGAGTTTATTAGTAACTAGAAAAATTGAGGTTAATTGTGAAACCAAACTGCTGCCAGCATCCCTTTGTTTCAGAAGAGCATTTACATGTGATATTTTGACCCCAAATGACCTCTGACCTCCTACCTTTGAAGAGATATGGGTAGTTGCGGCCATCTGAGCCCAGGAAGAAGAGTTTCTTTGGCTTGGTCTTCGTGGGCAGGATGGTGATGGTGTTGCCCACGCTCTGTATGGTCACAGCGTCCGAGGCAGATGCCTCACCTGGCAGGGCCATTTCGGTGGTCGTCATGGAGACCAGGCGGGGGCTGATCTCATCCAGATGGAGCAGGTAGCTTGCTCGCTTCTGAGCGCGCTGCTGCAGACTCATCATTATCTGCCCAGACACATCAGCCGAGTTAAGGTAAGGCAGGTCAAAGAAGCACTGAACACATCACCATTTTTAGAAATCAGTATAATTTTTATACTTCTATTGATGTGAAATCATTAACAAATTTCAATAGCTACTCTGTGTGTCATTCCAGTTTTTATAACTGGAATAAAAATCAGTGGCAGTTATTTGACTAGTCCTCAGTGCTAGTTTCTAGTCTAATTTAACTTCTTGTTTCTCGTCTATTGAAAGCTGAACATGCAAGATGAAAATGTAACTTTGCCTTTTTTTGTTGTTGCAAAAATCAGGTTGAGATATTCTCCTGGATTTGGTGTTAATTCCTTTTTTTTTTGCACTTTGACATCTCCTTGGGACAGAATTTAATTTGTATTGATGGTACCATTTGATGAAGGTACTTGAAAATATTATTTGCATTTTAAATGTTAACGAGGTTAAAACCACTGATAATCTCTAATGTCAGAAGCATGTATTATTCCTTTCAGTTGCTGTGCTTTGGCCTTTCACATTAAATCTGGGCTGTGTGTAACAGACTCAGATTCTGTATACCTGGTGTGAATGAACATTTTTTGCACAGTGCCTTGAGACAACAGATGTTGTGAACTGACTGAATTAAAATCCCCAAATAAATCAGGGACGTTTGTGTAACGAGAACAACAAAAAAAAAAAAAAAAGAAAAAAGTGCTGACCTGTTTGAAGGGAAGCCAGCTGCTGGCCGGGTTGGCGGGGTTGGCTGGGTTCTTCAGCCGCTCCAGTGCAGACTTGATGGCGTCGCCGTAGGTGGTCTGGAACCAGGTTTCATGTGGTGTCTCTGCTGGAGCGGTGGTAATGCTGCACACGTGATCCAGAGCGAACACCACGGGCCGCATCAGAGCAGAGTGCTTCTCTCGCATGATGGCGATCTTTTCATCCCTGCAGAGCAGCAGAACGTAAGACCTGCTAGCAGAAGCCCTGCTAACATGGTCCGACAGCTGAAGGACAGGGAGGGGGAAAAAACGCAGGCGTTCTGCAGGTTTTCTAGAACTCTAATTGAAAACTTTTGAAGACCGCAATGAAGGGAATTTAAGGCCTTTATACAGTGGCTTGCAAAAGTATTCATACCCTCAAACTTTTCCATATTTGGTCACTTTATCCCACAAACATTTTGATGTAATATGAAAGACAAAAACAAAGCGGTATACAACTGCAAAATAGAAAAAAAATTAAACATGATTCGAAACATATTTTACAAATAAACTGAAAAGTGTGGTGTACAAAAGTATTCACCCTCCCAGAATCATTACTTTGTTGAACCACTTTTAGCTGTAATTAGAAATGCAACTCTTTCAGGATTCGTCTCTATCAGCTTTGACCGTCCAGTGACTGAACTTTTTTCCCAATCTTCCTTGCAAAACCACAGAAGCTCAGTCAGATTAGATGGAGAGTGTTTGTGAACAGCAGATATACATACTCCATCAGACCAAATGGCCAGAAAACTGCACTTACCCATGATAGACGCAAAAAAAAAACTGGTTAGCCAGCAAGCTAGTTAGCAGCTAGGCTGCAGTAGCCTCAGCCGCCTCAAGCCACATAACTCAATGTCAGCGAGCAACTCAAACTTTTACCTTGCAGAAAACTCCCAAGAAAAAAAAAGAAACAATATAGAATAGAATATTCTAAGTAGTTCTGTCAAGATGAAATTTAAAGTCAGTTAAAAACATATTAAAGATCAACTAATTTTTTTTATTAATGAATTTAAGGCGTTTTAAGGATTACTTAAACTATTAGTAATAATAATCACCACCATCATCATCCTGTGACATCACAGAGTATCTCCTAACACAACAGCAACCCTTTAAGCAAGGCTTGCTGTTACTTGTAAATTTACAAGGTAACCATGGTTTCATTCCCTTTAACAAGAACTACTTTAATGTTTTTCTTCCTGGCATTTTTTACAGAGATGTCAGTATTCCTACCTGCGCAGTGTGTTGTTGTTCTGCACCCTCTTGACCTCGTCCTCCAGCTGCTGGATTCTCCTCAGGACGTGCATGTGTTGCTGCTGCAGCACGCCCAGCCACAGTTCATCCCACAGTAAGGTCACTCTGCGCAGCTCCCCCACCAGCTGCTGGACCTGCGTTCACACACAGTCACAGCCAAGTGTGAAATATGCATGGCTGATGCAGAGCCAGAGCACCAGACTCTTCTCAATGGTCAGGAAAGATGCAGACTCTGTATTTTTCTGTGAGGTTTCTCTGTGATTTTTGTTTTTTTTGTTTTTATTTTGGTATTGAGAACTTCATCCCCTTGTTAGCAATCTGGATTCATGAACACAGGCAGATGTGTCTGAAAGCTCCAGCCAGGAGCAGGAGACTAGACACTGAAGCAAACCATCAGATTAGTAATAAATTATTCCATCGATTATTCTGATGACTAATCTGATAAAAAAAAAAAAAATGAAATTGGTCACTTTGATGATCTTAATTTAAAATTCTAAACCACTTCAACTTGTCAACTAAAATATGGTGTATCCTTGGCAACATGCCAGTTCTTCTTTCAGAATCGGCATTTGATTTGACTTCTTAAAATAGTACTTTTATTGTTTTTTCGTATTACTTCAACACAGATTTAAGGACCATTTTTAGCCTAAATTTAAGGCTTTGTGGAGCTGCATTTTGTTTGTTCCTTCAGCAAATCAACAAGCACATATTCATGGCTAAAATATTAAGATCACGATTTGATTTGTCAAATAAAAATTATTCCACTTATTTTATTACTGGACGTTATTTAGAAACCGGAAGAAAGAAAAACAATTGGAAAATCAAATATTTTTCCAGAATCAGTTTTCTGTTTTTCTTAATTTTCCAGAAAATAATAAAAGTTAAACATAGACTTTTATGTTTATGTTTAAACATAAAACTACGCCAACATTGAGAATGTTGGCGTAGTTATTTAAAAACCAAATTATAGGATGAAGAAGGAGTGAGAGAACCATCAGTCACTGTGTTTTCATTGCCTTTAAAATTCCATAAAATGGAATTACCAAAAAAATTGCTGAATGGAAACAAGCTAATTAAAAAAAAACAAAACTGGTTCTCCTATAAAGGTGGTTGTTTGGTTGTATCAAAATCTGTGTATTTTGGAAAACTGGAATGGAAAAGCCTTTTTCGAGTCGTGAGATCAATTTCTGTGGTACAAAACACGGAGAAGGGAACAGGAAGTGGTATGAGTGTGATTGGGTCGCATGCTTTTTAATGTACTAACTTATTCACCTGTGATTTTAATTGAGTTTCTTATTTAATGAGAACACAGCAATTGAAAAATTGTTTTGTGACACAAATGGGATTTTGACAAAGTTTTGCTCCTGTTTGCATTGGAAAGGCAGCTGATCAGAGCTCGACTAGTGAAGCTCTAGGGTTTTTAACTCGTCACTAGCTCTTGACGAGTGACTAGCACGATGCCTTGTGCTAGTTTTTTTTCTTGTGGGACTTTTCCTCTCTACCAGCAGTGGCTGTTGTAAAAGTCCTAGCAGCTATGAATTTTGTTTCTGCTAATCCTTGAGTATGCAACAATTTTAATACAAGAAATATATATAAAAACAACAATGCAGCATACTGGGTGCCCAGCTCTATTCCTGGAGCTTTTAGACACACCTGAATCATATGTGTGTTCATTTCATTCAGGACAAATGAGAATGTTTTCAGTGTAAGCTTGGCTTCTCCTACCTGAAGCACCATGGTCGGGTTAGCCAGAGACAGCTTCTCTACTATCTTGCTGTAACAGTCTTGCATCATGGCTTGGTCTTGACTGGAACAGGTGGCCATCTCCTCCACAGCTCCTCCTTCATCAGCACTCTGCAGCTCCTCCTCTTCGTCCTCCTCCTCTCCGCCCAGGTCCTCTCCCTGCATGCTGCCCAGGAAGGCTGGCAGAGACGGCGGCATTTTGCTCCCTGTCCATACAGCAATGAAGAGAGCCACACAAGTTTTACTTAAGGCTGCAGAGAATGATTAGTTTTTTTTTTTTTTTTTTATTTTATTTTTTTAGTAATATTATTTTACTTTATTTTTAACAGGATGTGGATCAGGTAAAGTTACAATTGCCACTTGAGAAGTTCAGGGTAGAACACATTTACAGACACAGAGGGGTTTTTAATCTAAAATGCAAAATCTTGTACAATTTTGGATTAATTAAGTAATTTCTCTTTTATTATTATTTCTTATATATTACTTAATTTGCAGTAGAAATGCACCTTCTGATCTTTGGCTCCCTAGCATCAGACAGCTGCTGTAGCAGCCAAGTTCCATCCACAGAGATAAGATTTGCTTCAGACCACTTGTCGTGGTCTGGATAAAAGTGAAGCGTACCTGCGCTCTGAGCCTCTCCTCCCAGAGACAGTGATCCCACAATGGCCGGGTAGAGGATCAGGTGGGGCGAGTCCTGGGCCACCCGACACAGCAGGCTGCATATGCTCTGTCGGATGTACGCCTCTGGATGGTTGAGACGTGAGAACAGCTGTGGGATGATGCCTGAGGGAGAGACGAGTCAGGAACGGTCAGAAGAAAGTTCCAGAATGTTGTTCTCGTAACGTCGGCTTCTCTGCCGACAAAAAACAGAAGTGAACGTGTTTGGAACGTACGCCTCCAGGGCGAGGTGGGGGTGGAGGCCAAGCCCAGCTCCAGCCCCTCCCTCAGTTCGCCGGCGTGTTTCACCAAAAGCCGAAGGAGACGCAGCGTTGCCATGACGATAACGTCGTCGTTGCTCTGTTTGCCGCCGTGGCAGGACAGCAGGAGCTTCGGGTCGTCTTCATCAACGAGCACCTGCAAAATACAAAAACGAGCATGCACTGAGAGAAACCTGAACAGAACCGGAACCTGCACGGCGCTGCGGGCCGGGGCCTGCCCTCCTCACCTGTCCTGCATTCAGCTTCAAGAAGGTGAAATAAGCGTGGCAGGAGACGCGATACAGTCCAAAGATCCGGTCCACTACTCGCCTCCAGACCCGGATCAGGCCGTCCGTCACATTCTGGCCCGCGTCTCCGAGCCAGGGGCAGGAGCCGGTCAGCTGGCGCCAGATCACATCCACCATGTCGTCCTCATCGTCCTCCTGCTGCAGGGCCATGTCCTCATCCTGCCGCACAGAACAGCGTTAGGCCTGGGACGGTTCAGCCGATTTACCACAATTAATCAATTATTATCTAGTAAATTAGTAATTAATTAATTGCTCACTGGAGCATCGCAACTCAAAATAAAAATGGGTCCTCTGCTGGAAAACTGCACACTGTAGCCAAAACTGAACAAAAAAAGACACATTTTGCATTTAAGATTTGTTTTGCCCAGAACTCCTCAAGTAGTTCAAATTATGGAAAAAAAAAATCTATTGATCACCTTTTGCTGTCTAATTACTAATCAAAAAATAATCATCAGATCAGCTGTACACTGGACTAAAGTTCAATTCAGCAAAAAGAGATGAGATCTTCACAAGTTGATGTTAGAAGAATGTTTTAGGAACTATGTTTATTTTCTTATTTAAAAATCAATGGAAATATTTATTTCCATTTTTAATCCATTTCTAATATTGTATGGAAAACGGCTTGAGTGTCTAAATGGAAAATGTACAGAATCAAGTGCCATTTAAAAAAAAAATCTAATTAATCATCAAAACAATTAATTACAAAAAGATCATCAGCTGAAGAGCAATAGAGAAATTTTAGACCGTTGCTGAGGCTGATGTTCACATGTAAGGATCGGTCGATCACTGATCTCCCAAACTTTATCAGTGCAGCTCTACTTAAAATACAGCTAAATGACACGTTGATCCCAGTATATTAGTCTCGTCTTGCCTTGTCTCTTCTTTTAAACCTGCTCTACCTGTATGCCAGTCGGTCGACACATGGCCTGTCCCAGGATGCTGAAGATGGTTTCTTTATCTTCTTCGCTGGTGTTTGCAGGCAGCAGCTCCTCTATGTCCTTCTTCTCTCCTGGAAGGAGAGGCAGACCCTCCCCTTGGCTGAAGAGAAAACAGATTTACTTCACTTGATGACATCTGGCAAAATGTTTGGTGTTTTTACGATGTGAAGCACTTTGAACAAATAGAATTGACTAAAGAAATGACTATTTATGGAAAAGTGTTAATTTCATAGATTTATTATTATGGTTTTTACTCCAGAAATGTTTATAGCATATTCCTCCCATGCTTTTCGGGGTACTAAAACCAGGTAAACTGTTGAAAAATCTGACACACACACACACACCACACACACATCTTTACTTCTATTGTTCTGAGGACATTGTATTGTCTTCCGTTCATTTTTAATTCATTCATACAGCCTGACCCTGACATTTACTCAAAACCAAGTCATTACATGCCTAACATCAACCCTGACCTAAATGCAATTCACAGCTGAGTCGTAAACCTGACCGTGAAACAACAACGGTCAGTGTGCAGGAGGGTTCACTAACCTGGCGTTATCTACCACCTTCCTGCCCCAGCGGTAGGCCCAACTGGCCAGAGCCGCCCAGGACTTGGCCATTTCTGGGGCCAGGCTGGTGGACAGCTGGTAGAGCTGGCCCAGAACGAAGTCTGGTTCTCCCACTCCCACGTTCACTGGAGAGATTCAAGAAATAGAGACCACTAAACCAGCATGAAGCCAGACGTCATGAGCTTTCTGGACATTTTTTATTTATTTATTTTTTTACACATTAACAAAAAAAACCCAACAATCTTAGAATGGAATATTAACACTCATTGTGTACTGGTCATCCAGCTTTACCTGATGTCACTGGTGTGATGTGAGGAATGCTCTGATCTTCCAGAGGAAGCTCCAGCAGCTCGGCTACATTTCGGCTCAGAGGTGACATGTTGCCTAAAGCAGATGAGTTCACAGCTCCTGACTTCTTTACGACCTGAAACAAATCGTGCCGTCATAAACGCATCGCATTTAAAGGGGCAGTGTTATGCTTTCACCAGGCACGTAGTGCCATTTTACAGCACAATCAAGTAACTGTGTTACCATCAAGGTAACAAAATGCTATCTTTAGCATTTTCTGGTTAAAAAAATGCTATAGATCAAATATGACTTCTTAAGTGAACTCCTTAAAATTGGACCTCTATATCTGTAACCCTTTAACGTTTTACCAGTGTTGCAATAAGAAGTTGTTGCTCAGCAGTTCATTATGAACAGTTCCAGTCATTAAATGCTGCTGGCTAGTCTGAGTGGAGGTATTACAGGGGAGGGCTGCTCTGAGAACAGAAAACTCGCAGACTTTGAAAATGCAGCTCTGAGGAGGAGCTGCAACTTGAAGGCAGGGTTAGGTCCACATAGGTGCTTTTGAAACCTTACTGGAGATTAAAGAATGTCTCAAACATAAAAGGAAGTATCAAAGCAACACTCCAGATATGAGTTTAATGAGGGAGTAACATTATAATGTGATGTAAAGCTCAAAAAAAGTTTAGTTTACATCGTACTGCCCCTTCAATACAGCACAATAGAACATTTTAAATGTAAATACAGCAGTTGTAATGTTTGCTATTCATATAACAATGTAAAAAAGAAGCTACCGACATCTGTAAAGCTCAAACCATAATCATGATTCCTGCCTGTTTAAGCTGGGGTGTCATGTCCTTCCAGTCAGCAAGCAACCATTTGCAGAGAGTCAGCAGAGAGCGGCAGGCTGCTCCCTCATTCTTCCCGAGCTGGCAGTAGGACAGAGCTGCCCCGCTCAGCATCTCCATGGCAGCCACTGACTGGCCTGCAGAGAACGGAGACTTTCTTAAAGGAAACTGAACAGAGTTAAGACATCTGCAAATCTCAACTCTGCATCATTCTGGTTTGTCCACTCAGAAACTGTGAGCCCATACACGGTATGGAGATTTCAACCCCATGTTCTTTACTTAGCCACATTTTTCTATGACAGTGTTCATTCTGTCTTCGGAAAGTAAACATTTATTTTGAAAAAGTGCCACGTAACATCTATGTGTTCATCAATCTGTCACCCTTATGGTCAGACACAAAAAAGGTCAATACACTTAATATCAGTTGTCTTTACATTCTTACAAGGGTTTAAGTGGCTCTATAATCAAAAATAAATAAATGATAAATAGAAAAGTAGGAATTTAGAGAAACCACTTGTTTGAATTGATATGATCAGTTGAAAACTTCTCCTTAATATAACAATGTAAAATTAAATAAGCCAATTTTGTCTGTCATCACCAATAAGACTTGTTAACTTATTGTTTGGTATTTGATATTTGCAAATTTTGTGAAAAATATTAAACAGTCTGCCCAATCATCTTAATGTTTTCTGTATTTCTTTCTTGTCTGCCCAATCACTGCAATGCATATAAATTTTGACCCCCTTCTAATTTAACTTTCTGTTTGAATGCGTTGTAATACATATATTTTTTTGTCCAGTTTTGGCTTAGTTACTGCTCTGAGTGTGTGCTACTTTCAGAAAATGGCCTTTTTATTGTGTGTGTATACTCCAGTTAACAAATAATCCATTTCTAAATTAGCTGCCGATTAATCCGATTCATTGTTTCAATCCTGATTTCATGTAGATCTGAAAGGAGGAACAAACTCACAGGAAATGGAAATGATGGTGGAGGAAAGTCTGTTCCATACCTGCAGTTCGCAGCACTTTGGCCTTTTCTATCTGAACCTCTGGTCCCCATTTCTCCCCCACAGTGCCGTCCAAAGAGAGCCGCTTAAACCCCTGACACAGATCTTCCTCCTGCTTCTCTTCCTGTGTCCCATCACTGCACTGGCCAAGGAGACGAGACGCTAGAGCTATGTTGCCTTTCTTCCGGGCAAATTTGACAGCGGTTAGACAAAGTTCCAAAAGATGGCCATCTATTGAGGAGGAGTAACCTAGGCAACATGGAAGGTGGCAAAACAAGACATTCAGGATGATTTCAGGATATTTCCCTGATAAGTTCAGTAATTCTGTTTCATTTATTATTACCCTTTTGGAGTTTTTGGATCAGTTGTCTTTGGAAGGTGGAATATCTTAGTGCTTGGAGGAAAAGCTGCACATCTTGTTGTTTACAAGAGTTTAATGCTTCACTGCTAAGAGGAATCACACAGTCCTGCAAATGAAACCAAGAGTGAGCACAAGTCGTTTTAGCAACAAGTCGTTTCAGCAACGAAGGTGTGTTTATCAAATTGCAGCTCGTTGTGGGTGTTGCTGGTGCTCACGTCTTGGCCTGTGAGGGTGTTCTCCAGGGCAGTGGTGCAGTGCAGCTGCAGGGTGGACAGGGTGGGCAGGGTGTCCGACAGAGTGAGGGTGGACAGGCGGAGGGGGCCGAGGCAGATCCTCCCTGTCTGCTTCAAACATCGCACCAATGTACTGCAACAACAAACAGGTTCATAACATCACACATTTCAATCATTTCAACATTTAAGCTGCCTAAACATTAGTGCTGTCAATGAATTATAAAATTTAATCAGATTAATCACACTCTGGCGCTCTGAATAATCACCGTGCCTAACATCGTAAGCTTGAAGTATAAACAGACTGCCGATACATCCCATATCAACTTTTTAAAAAAATATTTTATTGTCTCAAACCAAACATGTCTGCAGAGTTACGCAGGCTAACGATACAAAACAAAGCTAAAAAAAAAAGCTCAACTTTTGTTGCTCTCTGCAGTCACTGAAAACTTTCACCTGTTGCTGTCCATCGCTCACTGGATGGCGTTCATAACGCTGACAGAGGTTTTTAGGTCAAAATAGGCAGTTCCATTAATCTGCATTATGTAAAATTTCCATGTTCAAATTTTCAGATTAATCGCATGTATTAATGTTGACGATTACTAAAGTAGTTGGCGATTATTTCAGTAATCGACTCATGATGATTAATCTGATTAATCATTCCAGCCCTAGTTTAAATCAAATCTCAGTGGTCCTTGAGAGGACAGATGTGCATGATTATACCGTTATCAACACATTACCTGAAAATGGTCTCAAAACAACATTTTACTGGACAGTATCTTGTCCAGTTATTGTGACAGGTCTATGCGTTCCTAATAAAATGCATCAGATTAATGTTTCAGAAGAGAGGTGTGGTTGCTCACTCTGGACTGGACGTGTTCCTCTGCTCCTGCTGCTGATTGGCTTTCGCCATGGCACCGACAGCACTGCGCAGCAGCTGCACCTCGATGGCTCTCTGTAGCTCAGTGGGATCGGGACTCATGGAGGGCAGAAGCCTCTTCAAATCTGAGCACATATATGTATCACATCACCTCATTAGGAAATGCTTTCACTGTCCACATACACAGTTCAAAGTTCAGTCGCTCTCTACACTTACCAAGCTTGTCCTTGTTGCTGCCAAGAGAGCTGTAGTCCTCTCCGGGAAGCAGCTCCAGCTGCGCCCGGCACTCTGCCAGGTCTCCGTCCTCGAAGCGGGACAGGGCCTGGATGTAGTTGAAATCTGTCCTCAGGTTGATGCTGACCGGGTTGGTAGAGTTCTGCTTGAGGGCGCTGGCTGTGGCCTGCCACTCTCTGACCGAGGCCCAGTCACACAGTGACACATAGCACTGGCAGGCCTTGTTGGCCAGGAAGTTGACCACCTCAGGTGAACACTCACTGGCCTTCAGCAGCACCGTCTTCCTGTTGTCACCTGTTCAGAGGGGCAGCAACAGTTCCACATGGAGAAGGATTCTTACTTCCTAATTGCACTCACTGAACAAATGAAAGTTGTGTTGTTTTTCCATGCTTGAAGCTGTTGGTGTGTTTAAATGTGCTGTACTTCGTACTGGTGCAAATCAAATACATCTGTATAGAGTTATGTCAGTTTTAAAACAGAAAGATTTTAAGTTGATTCAACACTGATTTTTGGTATCGTATTGGACGATACTAAACCTCAGACATCGGAATCAGAAGTGAAAAAAGTGACTTGTGCATTGATAATAAAAGCTGGGATTGTATTTTTTTGCCATACATAAAGTATGGTGACTTACCATTGCTGGTGTGTTTGGGGCTGGACGTGCTGCTGGACAGCTTGAGTAGGCAACTGTCAGAGCTTTTGATACTGCAGTCCATTCCAGTCACAGCAGAGAGTTGATCCTGATACTCTGAAGCTGCTTTCTCAAACCTAAACAAACACACATTTGATAATGGGCAACAAGGGAATAAAAGGCAATGCGACACATGAGCAAAATATCTAAGGTGCAAGGTTAGGTGCTCACCGTCCCTCAGCCTGTAGGGCAACCGATGACAGCCAGCCCAGGTTCTTCCCACAGGTCAGCAGGCTCCAGGCCGCTAGGCCCTGAATGGCCTCAGGGCAACGCAGCTCACACAGAGCCTCCACTAGCAGTGCAAGGGGAACTTCCAGCTCTGGAGCCTATTGAGCAAAAAGCACACTACACTCATATAACCAAGAAACCATAACCTAATAAAACCTGGACTCCTATCCTTAAAAGATAGTAGTCAGTGGAAACCTGGGAGAGTACTGACCTGGGTACCACTATTCTTAAACTCTGTGAGCAAGTCAAAGCCATGGCGGACCGTCACTGCAGGCTGGCCAGACAGAAGGCCGACTCTCATCAAGGCCAGGCGGATTCTCGTCAGCCAGTCCTGGCAGGTCTGACGGTTTGTGTAGAAGAAAGTCTTAATGGCCTGAAACATACAAAAATGACACAACACCTCATTAAAATCACAGCCAGGGATTTGTGGTGTTCCTACACGTGACAGTCTGCTGGACTCAGTCCGATTTTTTCTGTCTGGACTGAGTCAAACCAAACCCTTCGAGTAGCCTCTTCCCCTCCTCACCAGTGGGGGCGCTGAAATAACCACTGAAGGAAACAACACAAAAACCTGTGAAGACGACACTGAACACAACTTCTGTCTTCACCCAATGTAAACAGACATGGAGTGGTGTCAGACTTTAGAGGTTGTAGGAATTCCATTTTGTCTTTGGCAAAAGATCATGAGTCATTTCTTCCTTTAGCGTTAGACTAGTGTTTGTTTTGGTTTTATTTACCCAGAATCAATTCACAAATGCTTTGGAACTGCACCAGAGTTCACTTCTACTGAATCTAGACCAATGTTTGTCGGTGGACCAGTGTTCGCTTTTCCGTCTGCATCACATTCACACCTAAATAAACGGGACTTTCTCGGAAAACGGACTGGCATTAGATTAAAGCGGATTGAGCAGAGGTGGTGTGAATACATCCTTAAATCTTTTGATCTAACAGCTTATAATAAAATTATTCAAGCAACAGTGAGGTCAGGGGTCATTTCTGCCACTTCTACACACCTTTGGTGGAGCAGTAAGAGCGTTAGCACAGCCTTCGTAGGCGTTGTACATGAGCTTCTCCAGGTTCTCCAGGTACTGCAGCAGCAGAGTAAGGCGCAGTTGGTTTGAGTGGTGGCCGTCTCCGTCACTTCCAGGTCCGGCCCAGGCGCCAAGGTCCTGCTCCGGGTTCAGACTGTGTGCGGCCAGGCTTCGGATCATCCCTGAAATGCAACCGCAAAAACAGAAACTCAGCAGCTTACAGTGGAAACCCAAACTTTATTTAAAGGGGTGATATCATGCGTTTTCCAGTCACATAATGCCCTTTTATAGCACAATCAAGTAGGCATGTTACATTCAATTGTTATAAAAAGGCTTTAAATGCTTTCAAATATGACTTAAAATAAAGTTGACTTTGTAATTTAATGCTTTGAAATTGGTGTGAATTGTTTTCAGTGTCCTCATTTACCCTCGATGGTCTGGAAGGTGTCCTGAGCTCGGCCCAGAGGTGTGCGGAGTTTCGACAACACGGTGAACTGCGCCGCCTCCCAGACTGCCCACTGCCACAGCACCACCTCGGTTTTCAGCAGCGCCCGTGGCACCACGTCCGGCCGGCTGCTGTCCACACTCCCACGGCGTTCCCGCTTGTCCAGCCGTTGGCAGCTGTAGTACAGCCGCTCCAACCACGGGTCCTTCCTGCAGAGAAAGGAACAGGAGAGCTGAAATGTGGCTCACATTTAACATCAAGCCTGTTACATTATTTATAAAATAACATTGTTAAAAAATATTCAATATGTTTTGTCACTCATTTCAGAAAGTGAAACTAATTAAATGAATTCATTCCACATCCATTGATTTATTTCAAGTCTTCATTTTTTAATGTAATTTTGATGATTATGGCTTTAAGACCCCCAACATGTAGTGTCTGATTGCTTTTTTACTATGTCACTTAAATGTTGGAATCTCATTGCATCTCACCCAACAAGCTAATTAAATCCAATTTAGGGCAGCAAATAACAAATTATTTTTGTAATCAATTATTTTCATAAGTAACCAGATAAAAATAAATAAATAAAAATGACATTCTGTAGATTTATTTAACCACATCAGATTTTTTTTTTGCACAAAATAAGAAATAGATGAAGAAGATGCAAACAAATAATTACATTTCTTTTCAATAAGAAAATCAACATTTTATTGCAATAGCAACATTCTTTCAGTAAACTTTTTTGCTTTTAAATTCAAAATGTATTTTTTTGTTTTCTTTTGTTTTTTTCAGTTATAGTTTTGGCTTAATTACTGCTCCGATTCTTTCAGCAAATGGTATTCTGCATTCTCCAGTTGATTAATCGATTACTAAAATAGTTGACAATTATTTTAATAATCAATTCATCACAATAAATCTGGTCAATATTTTCAGTCCTGCTCCAAACACTTGCACTTTCTGAGCCTCTAAATAATCTCCAGGGTCAGAAGGACAGAATAATAGGGATGACTGCTGATTGGACAGATGTCTATAACAGACATTGACAGTCTTCACAAAGACTGTCATTTTCTTAAATAGTGACTAAAAGTCATCATTAAAGAAGCAGATTATTCGCAGAGCTCAGTAAACACGCATATACATAGAAAGTTGTGTGAAAGGAAAATGCATTTTCCTTTCACTATAAGGAAAATGCAACAACCACAGGCTAAAGAGGAATGCAAAGAAAAACTCATTCCAGAATCTTCACAAGAAGCGGACTGAGGTTGGAGTTTATATCAACGGCTCAGACATCCTATTATAGTTGCTAAAAATACATTTTAAAAATGGCCCAATGGAGGAAGAGGTGTGTGTACAACAGAATTAGAAGTTATCAGACTGTATAATGATCCAATAAGACCAACTGTGATTTACATGCAAAATCTTTGTTGTTGTGCATCCAGAGCAGTTTGAGAAGTCTAATGTGTGTTTGAAGTGTTAAGAGGTTTCAAAAGAATAGTTGGAGAGCTGAAATGTGGCAGTGAGCCGTACCCTCCACGATGAAGGACTCCATACAAGATGAAGCTGATTAGATCACTGAAGTCCTGGGGGTGGAAAGTGCTGCTTGGTGCCCGGCTCATGTGGTGGCGAATAGCCAGAGAAATCTCTCTGACCTCAGATTGGCTGTGGTTGCTGCGACCAAAACAAAAACCATCTGACTCATGTCACCTCATATCAACAGATTCAGCTCAGATGAACATGAGGAGGTCCTACCTCAGAGCCACGTCCAGGGGAATTGTTCGGAGAAGTTTGGCAAAGGCCTGGCGTACTCTTACTGCCGAGTGCACTAGCTGGACTCTGCACACGTCCATGCACCTGGCAGACCAAACACACAGAATAGAGACTGGCCATGAGAGCCTGTGCTAACATCTGCAGCACAGAGCTAAATCCAGGGATCCAGGCCTGCAGAGTGAGGCTCACCTCTGCAGTAGCTCAGTAGACAGGCATGGAGAGAGGACCTGTAAGCTATGGCATGTTTGAAGGCAGATACTGTGATCTTCATGTAGAGCTGAGCAGAAAACGGAATAGATAAAAACATGAGTCAAACGTGTGTCTAGGGACAGCGTTGAAAGAGGAAGCAAGGATGTCTGGTCTCACCATTATCCAGCAGGCCTCTGCAGAACCTGCTGAATGACGGCAGGGAGAAGAGAGGGCTGTAGGTGTCTGACTTCACCATGAGCAGAGACACTTCCTGGGCCCAGGTCAACAGGAGCTTCCTGCAGCAACAAACAGACAGCGCATGGAAATCTACTCTGCTTTAACAGCCATTTCTCATCTCTACTGGGCCTATTAACATGCACTATCAGACAATAAGGAAGACTAAAAATAAATAATTACTTGCACAACACATTTATTTATTACTGTTCCTAAAAATTCAACAAAAGAAGGGAAGGGGTTTATTCCATAACTGAGCAATAAATGTATGTCTTTTTAATATATAATTGTTACATATAACGGAAGGGTTTGTTTTATAAATATATATACACACAAAAACCCTTCAGAATAGTTTTCTATGTGTGTATGTTTAATAGTTTTATTAAATTCAAATTTAAAAATTTTAGTTGATGCCAAAGGGAAGTTAAATATTAAATTGTGCTGGTATTCGTTTCACAAATACAGATTGCAACATCTGAACCCATTACTTGATTTTTTTTTTCTCTTTTGTAAGTCATCTCCTTCATGTCCCCCACAGTGTGTGCTTCCCAAACCTGGCATCTGGGTAAAGGTGCTCCTTTGACAGCAGGTTGCCAAGGAGACTGAGCAGTGTGCCGAAGTGTTTCTTTGTGGCTGTGGTCACCGTGCTGATGACGGCTCCGTCGAACAGGGAGGGAGACGATGACGACAAGCTGGATGAGATAAAATGATCGTGTCTGCAAAGGAAAAACAAGAGGTGATCACAGGATAATGGAAATCTGGAATTACATTTTCAAACAACAGAGTCGAGGTATTGTCTCCAATGTGTTTGTAATAAACAGTCTTGAATAATAACTGCTTACGAATGTTCATTTTCTGATCCATTTTATAATTCTTTGAAAAAGAAATCCGGTTTATATGAGTACAGGTTGTTTCATATGTTAGAAGTACACTGTTGCTATATTGACAGTTTGACACCGCCCCCTGCTGTTGGCCCAGGGAACAACAGCTGACTTTAACATCACTAACAACCTGATGAAGACAGAAGCTGCCATCCAAACATGTCAAGTATGTTTCTGCAGACAAAAAAAAAAAAAAAAAAGAATAAAGAAAACCTAAAGACTAGGCCCAGGAGGTTTACCTCAAAAGTTGTTCTACCCACTTCTGACTAAGGAGGGCTGAATAGAAAAGACTGGCAATGTTTTCAACTGCTTAATGTTGGTAAAAATCTTTGAACATCACGTTTCCTTCTACTTTACGTTGATCTATGTTTGAAGGTGTTGTGATAACAATAAGCATGACAATGAGAACCATTTATGCAGTAACCATGGATGTTGCTGCATGGTGCAGAAACCATAATGCTACGAACAAATATACTGCTCTTGAAAACATTTGTAACACTCTTATTTAGGACACAAATTCACGTAAAGTAGTGTGATTTTTATCACTAAGCTTCTCAGAAAGGATTTAATCATATTTATTGACACTTTTTGAACAAACAGCAGAGAAAATATTAAAAATAACAATCCTGACTGAACGGACAGTTTTTTTATTTTTTAAACATCAGTTATTGAAATTTATTCTGACAATGGTGAATCAAAATTCTTATGACGAGATATGATAAACAATACCATACAGGCCCATCCCCAGATCAGCATCATTTGGCTTTACGAAGACCTTAACCCTAACCCTTAAATGCTGATAGCTAAATACTTAATATTTTAGGAGTTTGTTAAGTTTTATCAGTACAGTCAGGGACAACCAGACCTTGTGAACCTTCATGATCTGGATAAGGCTCAAAACATGAGTTTATTTTGGTTTGACAATATTAGTTTGATCAAAAAGCCAAATTATACAGTAAATTTCAAAATTTTTATGTCAAATTCCACAATTCAGACCTCATTTTCCACACGAGATTGACGCAGTTTGTTGCGGATCAAGTCCGGACCAATAACATTCCAATACGGGATGCTGTGTCTTTACCTGGTGCAGTGTGAGTACAGGGAGTAGAGCACAGCGTACTGAATGGCAGGGTAGAACACAGCCAGCTCAGAGTGAACCACAGTCAGGTTTTGACTCAGCAGAGTGAAGACTGTTGGACTCAATGCCCACATCTATAGAGACACACAGACAGAACAGGCATCAGCTTCTGTTCATGCCACCGTAAACATCTGCAATAATTTATAGAGCAAGCATCTGCCCTTACACTGTGAAAACACTAAATCTTACCAAGTATTCTTGGTCTAGTTTCTAGTGCAAATGTCTCAGTTTAGTTTTATTTCAAGTGTTTAACTTACAAGTTATGTTGCATCAAAGATGTAGGAGCTTGTTTTAAGTCAGTAAGTCCTTAAGATTGATTAAAAAAATGAAGCAGTAGTTCCATTGGTAGATTATTTCACTCATGATATGGAAAAATGCCATTTTATAAGTGAAATAATCTGCCAATTGAACTAGTACTTTTTCATCAATATTAAAAAATTATTGACCTAAAGCAAGCGCCTATATCTTGCTGAAAAGTTACTTGTAAGTTACTTTTTGACTTGAGCAATCATCATTGACGTAACACAGCGTACCCCTATGAGGGAATTCTTGGTGTTCCCAATAGTGGTGAGGGTGCTGAGGTTGAAGATTAGGGTGAACTGAGCTTTGTCCACAGGCATGCTGAGAGAGGTGAAAGCAGGGTGCTGGATGGCTGAGCATGTGCTGCCCGGCGCCGCGTTCCTGTCGGGGGGAACCAGGCTCTCCATCAGGCTACACAGAGCGCACGCCATCTCACCCAGCACCAGCTTATAGGCTGCCTCCAGGGTGGGGATGTTCTTGAGGCTCAGCAGAGCCTGGTAGACACTGTGAACAGCAGCCATCACCTGTGGTAGACACACACACACACACACACATGCACTGAACCACTTCTTTTACTTCTGATACAGTTATCTGAGGTTTAGTGTCAGCCAATACCGATCCGATATAGAGAAAGTGCTGAATTGACATTTCTACTTTTAAACAGACATATTTGTACTAAATTACAAATTGCTTACTCTGCACCAGTACAGCACACTGAAACACACCAATGGCTTCAGAACCAAACACAAAAAAAAACAACTTTAATTTGTTGAGTCAAACTAAAGCAGATCAGCCAATGTAATATAAATAAACTGAAATTGACAAAACCAACAAGTTGACTACATTGGTCCAACGTAAAATAAACTGCAACAAAGGTTCTTTCAAATGGTGCAGAAAATGAAATTAGGAATTCTAAATATAATGTCAAATGAATAATAAAGCATGGCGTCACACAGAGTATAGAATCAGTTTGAATAGATCTGCCCTTAATAATTGTCACTGATACCCGATCTAGAATTTTTCTCACTATCTAGAGTTTGACTAGTCATTTCCTTCCTTGTAGCACAAACCCAACTGATACAAATCCTCATATGCACCATGTGAGAAGATTCAGCACCTAATTGGTGGAGGGAAAGCAAGTGTCCATGGAAAGCGTTATGAAGTCTATTCTCACATGGTTTTGAGACTAAAGCCTTGGCCATTTATGGCTAACATATTAACCAGACCAGGCACATTAACAGATGAACACCTTGTTACTAGAGAAATCAGCAGGTTATTACAATGGGTTCTTTTTATGTCCATCCAGCCTTGAAATGAGGCAGTAAAAAGCTTTAAAATGAATCAGCTTTTTCTATAGAGCCACATGTACAACCACTGGGTGATGATTCAATTTTCCAAACAGACAATTGTCAACAAAGATGGAGGAATACTAGGAAATCCAATAGTGTTTTTTAGGAGATGAGGGACAGGAGAAAGGTTCATAATCACAAACGACCTGGGCTTTACAACAAGTGTTTAACCACCTGCACTCTTTGCTCAGTCTAACAATGTAAACATGCTTTCCTGTTGTATGCAATGGGTCATAGATTAATATTTACCCTAGTAATCACCCAGAAGCTCATAAGAAAATCAAATTAATGCAGAGCAGAAGTCCCCTTTGGTTGTATATTCAAGCAGATCACAGTTGTTTGAAAGAGGCAGTATTATAAATATTTCATTATTTTAATTTTTTTTCCCCATTTTTTTCCTATTAGTCATATCACAGTCCAGACTCTGACTTCACGCAGTCACTTTTTAAAGCGACGGCGTAATGAAAGTCATTTCTGCCATGTTTTAAGAACATGTATTTTGTATTTTTCTGCGATGTCTAAACATTGCTGGCAGTTTAGCAGACGTAGCTCAAATGTTTTCATACCTCCTTCTCTGGATGGAAACGGAGATTCAGAAGATGGGAGTCCGGTGCCAGGAGCTTCTCAACAAACGACACAGGAAGTTTGGTGTTCACCTGATCCACAATCTGAAAAACATTCACAACTTCAGGTACATTCTGCAGGCAGGCGATAATAAAACTGAGCAGAAATTAATCAACAGCTCAGCGTAGAACTGATCTGTTGACTAATTATTAGGATTAACTGATTAATAAGTGGACAGCAAAAATTGCTTATTTTAAGAATGCTTTATGAAATATGAACCTGGTGAAGCTATAACTGCCACCCAGAGGAGTTCTGGGAAGTTATATTAATATCCACATAGATTCTTTATACTCCAGTTAATCGTAAATCGATTACTAAATGAGAAGACATTTATTCAACATTCATCACAATTAATTTTTTCAGCAATTAAAAGCCAAAATGATAGGAACTGTGTAAGTGACAATACCAGAGTGAGTAGACTGAGGACAGCCAGGCTGTAGTCGGAGCCACAGGCCAGGCAGCAGTCCAGCTGGTCCAGGCCATAAGCGAGGACCGCCTCCATGAGCTGACCAGTGGGCTCCACACTGGCCAGCAACACACCCACACACTCATTCCCTGCTGTGAGAACGGCCTCGGAGAACTGGACCTGCTTGGCTGCAGTCACACATGCCAGAACTCGGTTTAAAACCTTTAAAGGCAAACAGCAGAGGAGGTCACTTTATTTTAACGTCACTATCGACAGGAAATGTTAAATCATGTTTGAAAACTGGGCTGGGTTTCATTAAAAGTGACTTCAAACCTATGCATCATTTTCCTTTGCACTATTAACTGTGGGCCAGACAAATAAAATCCAGACAAAACATAACACAGTTGTAGTTTAGGACTAAAATAAATGGAAGCTTTCCCTGTGAAGTGCTCTTACATCGTTGACGTAGATTTCAGTGATGGGGGGTCCTCTAACAGGACTGAATCTCTCTCCGATGCTGCGGACCACGGTGCTGAAGACCCTCAGCAGAGCCGCCAGCTTGGGCAGGGACACAGAAGGAGGGGGGATATCTTCATCCACCGCCTCACCTGACGTCACATGACTCAGGTCCTACACAGAGCAGGCACTCTTAATTCACTCATTAAGTCAGAGCCCAGTCCCTAAACTGAGAAAGGTCTTCCATTTCTTACATAAGCTACAAGCCCAAAGTAGAATACGAATACAAATCACTTTAGAGACAAAAACATGAAGTCACCTCAGCATATGCCTCCATGTCTTCTAGGAACTGGCCCAGTAGGGTGGTGGAGAAGGTGAGGTCTGCCACCCAGAACTGCTCCAGACTCTGTAACCAACCTACACAGTGGAGACTCATCAGACAACATTTAGACTGATGCCAAGCTGTATGCTTCCATACAGCTTGGCTAACAATATGACAAAATATTGGGATAACTATATCAGTTGTGGTAGCTGAATATTTTCCCTTTGTTTTCCCCTTCTCAGCTTTACTTCCATCACTCTGTAATATTCTCATTTTCTGGATTTGGGGGCTTTCATTATCTGTAAACAAAGGCTTGAAATATTTCACTATGCATGATATTTCTATAGAATATGAGTTTAACGTTCTGAAATGAGGAACAAAAAATGTTGAACTTTTTCATTGTATTATAATTTTTTGAGTTGAACTTGCATGCAGCCTGAGACTAACACAACGGTTGCAGTTCCTGGACTTGGACACATGGAGAGATACAGTTTTGTTCATTTTGTTTTTGTTCAAGTTAAAATTAAATGCAAAACATAAAATAAGATATGAAAAGACCTCCTTTGTTCACAGTTTCAAAGCAGACTGACAAAACACTCTGTTGTTTAAAAAGGGTCTGGAATATGCTCAGAAATGTTCAATGTGACGACAGCAGAAAACAAACTGACCTGAAACCTGCTGAGTGAGTGACTGCCTCTGAGTGTGGTCGATGTGCCAGCCCACTAAGATGTCCACTGTGTCCTGTGGGAGAATATGGACAGACATGAGGAACTGGAGCTGCTGAGTCCAGATGTTGTTCTATTGTCAGCAGGGTTCTCACATCACAGGTCAGAAATCTGTGTTTCTCTGCTCGATTTTCTAAAGTTTCCTAAGTTTAATTTATTATGAGACCAACTGATTAATTGAGATAGGCTTAGGTGAGCAACAACTAATGCAATGATTTACGGAAATGCTAATAATTTTCCAGACAAATGTTCCTTTTGTACACATATCCAGACAGGAAATTCATTTAAAGTGCATCCATAATTGTTAAAACTGTCACCATGTTATGAGACAGATAATCTCCTTCCTGAGCTGCTATTGCCATCTGAAGAAATGCACCGTTGCCGACCAAAAACAACCAATCAAAACCTAGGAGGGGCTGAGCGCTGTCAATCAACCCATGTACTCGCTGCTAAATGTGCAGAAAAAAATTTACCGTTACAGAAAAACTGTCAATCTATGCTAACTAGACTTAGCTGCAGTTTAGCATAGAACAAGAGGGAGATGGGCAGGACCACATGAAATTGTCAATTGTGATTGACAGTGCTAAGACCTGCCAGTGGGCTCTGATTGGTTGTTTTTAGTTAGCAGTAAAAGAAGGCGGAGGAGCTAAACTTTTCACAGATCTGTCTTACGCCATATTGTCACGACATGGTGACAGTTTTAACAAAATGTAAAAAACCTTTTTATAAACGTTACGTACTGCAGCTTTAATTAAACTTGGTGCTTTTGCAAATTGCATAGGAGCTCAGGTCAAGGCGAGTGTGGATGCATCAGACTTAAAGCAGGAAGTTAGCGATGTTGGCATGCTCACCCGGAAGTTGGTGCTGAAAACATGCGGGTAGCAGCGGGCCACCTGGAGAATACACTTGACGCTCTGACAGAGCAGCTCTGGGGTGTCCACGTTCTCCAGGATGGACTGCAGGTTGCTCATCACCAGCTGGAGCAGAGAGCATACCACAGTTCCTACAGGCTCTGCCCTTCAACACCTCACACTCAGCACAGATGTGCTGAGCTTTAGAACAACTGTGGTCCACAGCGCGTGAGAGAGCAATTACCTGCATGATGTGAGAGAAGGCCTTCCTCTCCCCGGCAGCCTCCAGAGCCCGCTGTGCTGCCACCAGGTACAGCAGCTTCACTTCATCGCGACCACCAGAGTTAAACTTTGTGAAAAGCCACTTGAAGATGCGCTCCGCCTCGTAGCTGAGCACCGTGCAGAGGAGGCCGACGCAGGCCGCTGCTTCCTGACGCAGCTCCCACAACAGCTTACTGCTGTGGATGGGAAAATGAAATAAAGCTCAAAAAAGTTGGTTTTATATAATAATTTTTAAAACAGTTTTTTGTGTTCGCTCCTTTATGACAGTTCAGTTCTATTCCATTATTACAGGGCTTCTTTTCCAAGTCACAAATTATAATTCACCGTGTGCTTGTGTGAACTTTCACCATGTGCTTGTGTGAAACTTTCTTTTATGTTTCCTTTAAAACTTTAACATTTGAAAACGTGCAGGTGTGCAATACTGCACATTTTTGGCAGCGATCCAATACCAAGTAAATACAGGGCTGTATTTACTTAGCATGTACTGCCGATTCCCAGTGTTTCCAGTGCCTCACCCTACCATTGAAACTGGCCAAGAAGCACATTGATTTTATTCATTCCAGTACCGCAACATTCTGTTGTGAGCCAGTTTGGTCCCTACGTGTTGGCTCTTCTACGCATAGCGCTCTCTCAAGCTGGGGTTATACTGACACATTGAACTGTGCACAACTGGGCCCATTGCCCAATCTCTTCAGATCTTGAAGAATGATTATAATCACACTTAAAGACAGGATAATTAGTCCTGAACCTATCATATCCCACATTTTTGCATTTTTCCACACAAGCACACTGTTTCACAAACTCGCAGCTCACAGCCTCTTACCTCTCGTTCAAGATATCATTCAAGGTGCTGAGGATGGTGTCCAGCTGTTTGACCATGGTCTGAAATGAGACACACAGGGTGAGACAGATTACTGCAAAAGAAAACGGCACAACATTCCTTGCTGTGAACAGCAACTGTGGTTTGATGCACTGTAGTTTTAGTTACTACAATGGTCAAAAGAAAACAACGTGAACGTGACTGACCACTTTGCTCTCGCCATGGCTGATGAACTCCTTCAGCTGCTTTAGGGTGGCCAACCTGCGGTCACGGTCGTCTTCCCTGGAGACTCTGCGCAGGAGGTTGGCCAGTCGAGACTCCTCCGAGTGAGCCATCCCTCTGTCTGCACCAACGCACCCAAACACACACACCTTTAGAATGTTTTCTAGACATTTTATTCTCAACGTGTGAAATCACGGCGCATGGAAATCTTGACGGCAGCTTAAAAGAAGGAAGAAATTGATTGTGGCTAGCATTTTTAATCTGATGTTTAAGATTGGCTTCACCCCAGTACGGACTTTGTTTAACTTTTTTTTTTTTTTCAATAATTAGCTTATGTTGACAACATAGGTTGTTTTTCTTTTTGTCTTCTTTTCTTTTTACTTATTTCCAATCCTATCATTGTGAATTGAAACACATCAGGTAAGACAAAAGCTGCATCTTACAATGAAATATGTTGTATTTGACCCAAAAAAAAACTGTAGAATCAGTTTGTTCAAACTAAACTTAGTCAGAAACGCACCACAGTCAGAATGCAGCAGCAGGAGAACTTTAACTGCAATACTTTTGCTAAAAAATGGGATAACCATATAAATTATGATTGATCTGAAAGTCTTTTCTTTCTTGAGCAAAACACAATGTCCCTACTATAAACCACCAGTCTGGAACAAACACTTGAGTTCCTTTAAATCAAGGCTAAAAACCCATTTGTTACAGCTGCCTTTGATTTATAACAACTGGAACAATTGATCAATATATTTGAACTATATCTGATGATTGTTCCTGATGTAATGTTTGTTTCTCGTTTCATAATTAGTTATTGGGCTGTTCTTTTGTCAAATAAAGCACTCTGAACTGCCTTATTGCTGAACTATCAATGTCAAGTTCATTTATATAGCATTTTTAAAAACCAGATTGAAATCACAGCAAAGCGTGTGTTTTTTTAATTCGGTTGTCAGATATCTATGAACAACATGGTTAATGATAAACTTGACTTACCACATACAGCACTATGACACACACCTATCTTAGCCGTTCAGCTAAGAGTTCATTCAACTGTTTTCGTCAGAGTTGCTTAGAGTCTGAATTAATCATTTTAAATATTACATCCTACAAAATGTCTCATCCAGGCAGTCCTTTGAGATTGCAGCTTTTCACATACTGATCATTTGATGACTACTTCAATGACTAAATTCTTATGTTGGCGCTTCACCAGGTTGTCCCTGCTTACCCTGCGATTTCCTCATTTCCTTTGAAGCTAAAGCACGATTTCCATGCTGAAAAGTAGTCAGATCCGACGTCACGTCATTGGGCCTCAACTCTTCCCCCAGCGACTTCCAACCAAATGCTGTATCACACACACCGGGCTCAACTTCATATCCAGCTATGGAGAGGAAACATGAAAGGTTGGAGCAGAAGAGAAACGTACAACCCTCTTTGGTCACCATGCAATTCAGAGTATTTTTGTTAAAGTTCTCATCTTGTGACACCAGCCAGACACTTTGAAATTATAAAATAGCTATTAACAACTATAACAACATAAATAACTATGCCGTGTGTGAATGTAAGGGAGTAAATATTGTGGCCTCTTGGATTTTTCTGCTGCTTCATGATGAACAGTTCCCACTGATATTATGAATAGAAACGGATATTAATGTGCAACAATTTCAACAACTTAGTTACACCTTCATAAAACAAGTTCCCTCCTTTTATAATAAAATCATGGGGAGGAAGTTAGCGAGGCACCGATCAAATAATGTCTATATTGGTCCCAGTATTGAAAAAAAAAGTCTAAATAGGGCATCAGTGATAATATGACCAATTCATAAGAACAGATCTATTCAGTCTAATTCTGAGCTCAGAGTGATGTCATGTTTTATTATTTATTTTGCATTATATTTAGGATTCCTAATTGCTCTTAATGAACCATTTGAAAAACATTTGTTGCAGTTTATTTTACATGTTTGACATTGTCTACCTATTGTTTTTATCAGCTTCAGTTTCTTTGTCATTTATTTTCCATTGGCTGCTCTACTCCTAACTGCACTGAACAAATGAAAGTTGTTTTATTTTTACGTGTTTCACCAAGTTTCTGAAGTTATTAGTGTATTTGAATGTGCAATACTTCTGTAGAGTTATCAAATAAATTTGTAAATCAGTAAATTCATGTCCTTGAAAAAAAAAAAACAACAAAAAACAAACCCATTTTAAGTCAATTCTGCTCTGTTTTTCTGTATCAGGTTGGAAATGGCCGATGCTAAATCGGCTAAAGAACAGTGATGAAAATGACCTAACATTCTCTTTCATAGCCTACATTTTGGGCCTCAATCTGAAAATCTACAACCTTGAACCTTAATGTTTGGTGAGTAACCAGGCTAAATGCAATGCAGACAACCACTGAAGAAGGTCCACAAGGTGATGAGACCTCTAGTGGAGTAAGCCCTCTAGAACCATAAGCTACCTGGTACATGTTCTGACTTATGTCTACAGAAAATCACATCCCAGCCTGGGACTGTGAATCAAATAGAGCCTCTCCTTATAGAGAATGCCTCTATTCTCAGACAGCCTTACCCTCCTCCTGATGTGCGTCTGCAGCGACGTAGGCATCACTGTGGAGCGGAGGCTGTTCAGGGCACGTGGAGGGCAATACGTCATACAGTGGTCCAGAACCAAGTTCTCTGGACTTCACTTTATCCTGTAGGGATGACACGCCGTCACCTCTGAGGTGTTCATGGAAAAAGCACAGAAAAAAAAAAGGTTTTACTGCCCTGGTTTTTATAAGCCAAGGTTCAGATTAGCTTTAGGTGCCCTATTCAGGCAACCTAAATCTTGGAATAGACCATCAACAGGAAAGCATCAGGAGTGACATTGTAATTCTTAATGATTTAGGAAAGTGAGACAGAGACATGACCATAATCACACTATATATTGAATGTAGATGGAATGCATCAGTAATATCTTAGCTTAATACCAAAATCAGTCAATTTTAAGATGACTGGCTGTTTGGAAACAAAACCTCATGGGCTGAAAGCTGTGACCATATTCTACAGATCTGATACAGGGTCAAATTTAACAAGAGGCATACAAAGGTTATACAATATTAAGACACAGTGTTATTAAGCCATAACATTGGTGGATGTTATGATAATGACAAGACTTGTAATATATAAATATCTAATATAATATAAAAAAACAGAAACTGTTGATGTATTTCTTCTTTCAGTGAAGACAGACGTCAGCTGCTCCAAATTAAAATTAATCTTTTAAAAAATTCATCTTTTTTTGTTTTGAAACAAAACAAAAAATAAAAGTGCTTCAGGCCAACATCTGTTGCGCTGGCACTGAAAAAACTAGCCATTTATTTAGCTTCTTATTGATTTGACTCCATTTTATGCTGCATTGAACAACAGGTGTGGGGATATCTGACACATTCTGTGTGTTGGAGTTCTTTGCTTCTGCGTAAACATCAATTTCCAAAGGAAAAACAGTGATTGTTTGTGATAAATAGCATGGCACTCTAAACTAATGTAAGAATAGTTAAGAGTAGTACTAATATTGGCTATTACCATTTAAGTCATCTTCAGTTACCTTGCAATTAAATAAGAGTTTGGTCTCAAATCTCCTGCTGATGACACAGGCAGAGGGCTGGAAACATTTGAAATCATTTAAGAAAATGAAAGTGTAAGGAGGTAGACACATTCACAGCACTGTAATTTGACTAAACTTCAAGTCCAAACCAGACAGAATTTTGTGCATAAGATCTTAAAGATTAAAGAAAGTCGTGATGGAAAAGAACAAAAAGAGTCAGGAAGATGCGAGTTAATCACACCCGAAGTAGTCATCAAAATATTCATTTAGTGGATTTGAACGTTGTCCTAAGATTGCGCCTCAGTGGTGATTTGTTCTGGCAACGTCTCACAGGGAGGAGTAAGGAAGTGTATTATGTCAATTGTTTTCGATTTGTCTGTTAAAACACTTGTTGGTCACCAAACAGTGCATCACCATAAATCAGAGGAGATGAACTTGTGCGGGTTTACATAGAGTTTCTACCTGGGTGGTTGAATTGAACAGATCAGTGTCTGTTGACAGATTTACAGCCTGTTCTCCTGACGCGTTGCTGTACCTGACGCCTTGCTCTCTGCATGCTCCTGCTCTGGACTGTTTCCAGTTTGCTGAAATCAAAGCGTGAGACACTGAGGCTGACTTGTGCGGGTCGGGGTTGTCATGATGACTTACCGCGCTGCAGGTGCAACCTAATAACTCTAAACGCAATAGATATTGGTGAGATGTGGTCTGAAGTCTGACACACAGAACTGACAGGTAATGTGCTTTCTACACTGCTTGTCTCACAGTGAGCTCGGGCCTTTAACAGGTGGCTGCACCACAAAGGGCTTCCGCCACGACGCTCCACTGACTCTCGGGGTTCATTTATTGCTGTGTTGACTTGCCGTGTTTATGAATTATTGCCGCAATAAGAAACAATGTCAGCGCAGTCCTATTTTAGCATCTAGAGATTTCCGGAAGTGACTTGGAGGTAGGTAACATTACACAGCAGGGTGGCGGCTTCCTTCAGCTGACTAGCATCGTTAGCCAGCGCGAACAGAGGTGCATTAATGCTAACGGGCTAAAGCTTCACGTTCGGACTAATGTTCACAGGGAATGTGTTGACATTAGGATGAGAATTCATTTCATTTTGTCTTTGGCTCATATGTTCCACACGCCACTTGTCAGTAAACCCCAAACAGCCGTCGCTCCTAACGTCCTCCGAGTAGCGTTAGCTCTGAGCTCGGCACACCGTGATGGAGGCTGGTTAAAACAGCTTGTGTTGCTACTGCAGCTCCAGCTACTTCACAGACCGTGACATAAAACGGTTAAACGGAGAGGAGGAGGTAAGACTGAAGTGAAAACACGGAGGTATCTGGCTCCCATCTGGCCACAGCCCAACACAGCAAGACACCCAGGCCCCCTGAGAGCCGCCGTTTTATTTTGAGAAGAGCACCAACCAACCTGGGCTGCCAGTCGTTCCAGTGTGGCCGCAGTTTGTAGGCGCCGCTGAGCCGAGACCCTGGGGCTTTACGGCTCATTACCTTTTGGAGCGCTGCATATCCTGCCCGCAGCGCTACACGAGTCTTTCCGCAGCTTCGTTCTTCACATTTATGCTCTGTCAAGTCTCAATAACTGCTTAGCAACTTGTCATTATAGCTAGCATACGACGGCGTTCTTCTTCTTTCATTTCTACGTCGTCTTCTACTTCTTCTTCTGTGGGGGACTCACGGTGGCACAGCGAGCCTCGTGATGTGGTACCGCCACCCTCTGAGCCGACCAGATGCAGAGCACCCAAAATGATGCTCCAACAAGAATATCAACGTTTCAACATTTTACTCAAGCAGCAGTAACATGTAGCCGTCCAAGAAATGACTGAAGACCAAAAAAAAAAAAAAAAAATCCGTAAAAGTGTTTATTTACTGAGTAACAGTTTGTTTTTCTTTGTACTAAAAATTCGTAACATCTGATCTGCAATGATCTCGTTAGACAGACAAAAAAATAATTATTATTTGTAAGTTCTAATATTTTAAAACTAAATTTGAAAAAAAAATCATGCAAAATAACATTTTGAGCAGAAGAAACATTTTACAAATCACTATGTTTCTAAATAAATCTTGACATAAATTCTTTGTTACATTTGAGAAAACCTCCAGTGACAGTATGCAGTGTTTACTGTATATTCACATGACGTAAAGGAAATAACTGTTGAACAAGCAAGTTGATGAACAAACAGAAGGTTTCACCTCAAGCTGTGGGCGTCTGTGTGCCGTGCAGTTTCAGGTAAAACATATTTGTCATTCATCCTATGAATAGAGTATGGAGAAATGTCACTAGTACCATACTTCCTGCAAATATTATTAAAGTAAAAGCAAAAAGCAGGGTATAGTAAAACGACTAAAAGTCTTTCCCCCCCTCCCCCAACAACTTACTCAAGTATGCCCCCTTACAGATTTCTTCTGTTTCTGCATTTCTTTACACTAAAATCACTGAAATTTTTAATGTCGGACCAAGATAAACTGAAAAAGAATAAAGGGGTGAAAAAAACACATTTCAAATAATGATTTCATTAATCAAAACCTATCCAAACCGAATTGCCTCAACGGGGAAAAAGGAACTGCCCAACTTGTTAAAGGATGAAATGACTGATTCTGAGTTCCACTACGCCAGACACACGCAGACATGCAGAGTCAAGAAAAGTAAATGAAAAAAAAGTAAACATAAAAGAACAAAGAAGGTTACAGAAAACAACGAATTTGTAAATTAAATAAACAGAGAGAATATTTCTTAAAAATGTGATGCATGTTATACATAAAAAGAATATACACTCTAGTATTCTTTTGTATAAGTGAGTAAATGCGAATTTCAAAAGAACCAAGTTCCGCTTTTGTCCACTAAGTGGCAGAAGAGAGCTTATGTGTGGCTCCACCACAGCAGTTCATTTCTATTTTGATGAATTTGGAATGATTTTTTTTCCACTTCTGTCATTTAACTGTAACTTATGAACAAGTCTATTGATTTTACAGGTGGTTCGGTTCTCACTTTAAAGATGTGAAGTTAATGTTTGCTTTCTTTATTGCTGATAAGGGGAAAAAAACATACAACCTGAAACTTCACTGTTCATCTAGCCTTCTCGCCCTCCCCATTGAGCCCAGCCTCCTTTTGACCTCCTCCACATATGCCTCCCCCTTCTCCATCTATCTCCCTCTGCTGGCTAATAATACCTCTGTGCGGATCTGAGCAGAGGCCTTTGATGGAGCCGGCCACTCCAGGCAGCCATGCGTCAGCCGTGACGTCAATGCATCCAAACAAACAGGGCTCTGTTTGTAGGAGTAGCTTGCCATGGATGGGCTCTTGGGCTAGTTAGCTCGAATATTCCCGTTTATTAATGTGGGTTTTCATTGCACAGCATAAAGACAAAAACAGGTTTGCAGGCTGCTGGGTAAAAGGAGGGGGGAGCATCGAGTTATAGAAGCAGAGACAGGACTGTCAGTTTTCTGTTTTTCCCACATTTGACATACATTAGTGAGATTTCTGTTTTTTTATTCAGATGCTGTTGTTCTGTGTTGTGTGTTTTATTCAGATCAGATTTTGTTTGATTTGGAGTCGGTTATTTGCATGCTCCAATGAAAGTCTTTTTTTTTTTTTTTTTTTTACATGGGATGGAGTATTATTTTATTTTTCAGGCATACAGTACCATTGTAAAGCATAAATAAGTAACTATGCTACATTTAGCTTCTGCATAAATTCTTCTGGCGACCAAAACAAAATCCTGGCCCAACCAGTTTATAATATTTTTTTCCCCTTCATTTAAAAACAGCAATTTGTTTTTATTTCTGTTGTTTGTGACTGATGTTTAAATTGGTTTGATGTTTGGAAACACTGAAGTGTGACCAACATGCGAATAAATAAATAGAGAGTGATTGAGGAGCAAACACACATTGCATTGAAGAGTTTTGTTGAGGAGTCAGGCTAGATCTAAATGAGCTGAAGAATTTGTTTGGACAAAGTGACAAACTTGGTGTGTATTTCATTCCAATTTCACAATTCAAAAGACAAAACAGTATTACAAGCGAGTATTGCTTGATTAGTTTTCACAAATTTAGAGATCAGTTACCTTTTTGGAGAGCAGATTCTTAATCTAGTTAACAATTATGGCAGTGATCAATAATTTAAGAACTGGAAATATCAAAATGAAGACAAATAATCTAATATTTAGCTGTTTAAGAAATTAATTTTAAGTCCAAAGCACCATAAATAACATTATAACTGTTGAAAAAGAGATCTCTGAAGCATGACACTGTCACCACTGTGTCATTCAATAAAGTATTGATTGTATTTACTCAACGCTACCCAACATTGTGTTGGCAATTCTTTTCAGAATTGTTGGCATTTTAATGCTGGCATTTTAAAATGAGCTCAAACTGATACATTTTACTCTCACTTTTTGCCACTATTCCACAAACATTTATGACTTTCTGTGAAAATAAAAATCTCTGCTTTTCACTTTTACATGAAAGTCAGCTTTATGGAGGGAATGACTACATGTCGTCCTGTCAACTGATCTTCCCTCCTGTGGAGGACCTCTGCAGCTCCTCCAGAGCTACCACCGGCCTGTTTCTGTCATGATCCTGGTGTGTGTGTCTTTTGTGTGTGTGTGAACACAGGATGCCTTCTTCAGATGGTGCACCTTTCTGTAATTTTCCTGAAGCCAAACAGCTGCAGGATGACTCCACTTTGTCTGACGATCAACCTTGTTGGTAGAGTCAAGTCAACTCTGCTCTCATTGTTATTATTCCCAGAGCTTCTGAAGAAGTTATTAATGTCTGCTTACCTCTGCTCAGCTTAACCTGGCTCTCTCTGTTCTCCCAAAGTTGCCACACCGATTCCAGAACCCTTCATCAAACGTTCTTGAGGCAGATCTCTTACAGAACCCGATTAACACCACGGTGGTCCACTCCTCCGTCCCCCGTCTTCACCTGCCGACCCACTCTCCAACCTTCTTTTTGCCCGCTTCGCGGGTTTCAAGACGCAGCTGCTCCAACAAAACCACCTAAGAATCACAAATCCTCATCAAGACATCTCCGCCTACATTCCACTGCCAGGATCATCGTTTTTATTTAAGGGTATCGCATCAAATGGGGCTGAAGCCATATCCAAGCCACACTTTCCAGAATTAAATTTGCGTTAAAAAAAATTACAATGTGAAAAACAGATGCTGGTCATTCTGTGCAGCAGAAATCTGATAAAATAGTATTTGATTTATTTGTGTGCAGGTGCGTGTGTGCGTGTGTTTGTATGGGTGTGTGTGTGTGTGTGTGTGTGTGTGCGTGTGTGTGTGTGTGTGTGTGTGTGTGTGTGTGTGTGTGTGTGTGTGTGTGTGCGTGCGCGAAAGTACCAAAGTTAGGATTCGGCGATGGAGACAACGGGTCACATGTACTGAGTGAATGCACACAAACTCTGTTCCACACGCCAACACCGCCCTACACTTGAGTTTGTTCCCTAGCAACCGCGCTGTTACTAAGGGACTGATTGCAAAGATGCAGTGTTTCCATGGCAACAGAAGAGGCTGAGTCATCGTCACTGCGGTACAGGCTCTCATTCCAGCTCACATGTGTCTGGCTGAGCCTGAGCAGATAACCATTCATACCCGCCCTGTCAGGAAGAAAAACAAAGGGATGAAGAAACAACAGCAAATGTATTTTTATGGCCAGTCATATTCAGCTCATTAGAATATAAGTTCTAGTCAGGTTGAAATACTTTTTTAAAAATAATTACCTTTAAGCAGGTTTTAAAGCTTCTTACGTTCTACACAAACAGAAATTTTTCTTTTTTTTTTAAATAGATTTGTTTATCATAGCTTTAATGTATGTTTTAGCTGTAAGAAGAATGTCATCATAATTAACAAAAATAGGGTCATGCAGTCTGTGTGGAATTTATTTGTTTAATTTGTCTCATTTAGTTATGGAGTTACTAAATATAATGAATAAATGAATTTCCATTAATATGTCTCATCTACTGGGTATGACTGTACACATATCCGTCCGTCCGTCCGTCCCTTCCTTCCTTCCTTCCTTCCTTCCTTCCTTCCTTCCTTCCTTCCTTCCTTCCTTCCTTCCTTCCTTCTTTCCTTCCTCCCTCCCTTCCCTGTCCATGTTTTGGACCAGCCTCTCCCATATACCTGTAAAAATATAGGTGTTCCCCCTTTGGGTGCTATAGCAACAAAGTAGAGTCTTAGAAAGTGTGAAACACCAGCAGCTGCTCTCTGACTTTATGGTGAGTCCATGTTGTTATAATCGCATGTTGAGAGCCGTTTTTGTGACTTATTTGTAACTTATTTGTATATCTGAGAGTCATTTTATCTGAAATTGGAGCAGATATTTGGCCGTCTTATTGTTATTCCCACACATTGGCCACATCACAGAAGCAGCAAAGGAGCCAGAGCTCCTCCCCCCTCCCCTACAGGGAGTGTTCCTCTTTCTGCACTAAGAAGCCCTGCATTATTAATGCCATAGTATGAGCAATATGATATGTGCTTAAGGGTTTGATTCACGCTTTGCTTTGTACTTGACATTTCCAAGCGCGAGTGCATGTGTTTGTGTGCGACTTGATTTAAATGGAAATGAATTAATGCTATTCCAGCTTGCATGCGTGTATGTGTGTGTGTGTGTGTGTGTGTGTGTGTGTGTGTGTGTGTGTGTGT
>VMRN01000049.1:2547061-2559477 GCA_010277015.1 Poeciliopsis turrubarensis
TGTGTGTGTGTGTGTGTGTGTGTGTGTGTGTGTGTGTGTGTGTGTGTGTGCGCATGTGTGCGTGTGTTTGTGTGCGTGCGTGCGTGTGTGTTTGCACGCGCTCGGTACATAAGACAGCCTGTGTGTTGTGCCTTTCAGTGTGCGATGTCCATGGATGCTTTGTGAGTCTTTATGTGGGTGTATCTTTTTCTGCCAAAGGGGGTGGGAGGCTGAGCAGGCGGCTTGGAATCTAAAAATAGAAAGCTCTCCAGCTCCCTGCCTCGTTGGACTGAGAGAGTGACACAGAAAGGAAGAAACGGAGGGAGAAGCGGAGAGTGGCTGTGCCTGGGAGCTACAGAACCGACAGGACCAGAGACAGAGATTCATCCGTAGCGTCTCTTTACTCGTCGAGGTGGAGCTCCGCTGAAGGCAAACTCCCCGGAGGGACAGCATGGCAGATGTTCCTCAACCTATCTGCTTGTTAGCTTTGAGGACAAAAAAACAAAACAAAACAAAACAAACAACAACAACAAAAAAAGCTTGACGGTTTTACCTGATCTGGTGTTTTAATCTGAAACATTGCCGCAGACGTCACAGATGGCGGAAGGGTCAGGTTTCACCTTCATTAGCAGAAAAAAAGAGAATTATTCCAGATTTGATCACTGCTTCTGTTGCTTGCCACATGTTGTGCCTTCAACAGACTTTGCAGAACAAAGCTGGCACTACAGTATTTATCATTCTTCACTGACAGACATGAAAGACTGTGGCTTTCAAATATGAAAGCCACAGTCTTTCATATTTGTGGCTGCACACAGAGCCAGGCACCACTGCTCCTCCCTTTAACCTGTTCACACATTCATTAGATCAGATGACGTGCCTTGCTAATGTAAACCCATTGATTTGTTTCTCTTTATTGTCATATTAAAATCACATTATTTCTGTGTGTTTATCGGAAATTTAAATAATAGATAGAAAATAATATCAAGAATCTAAATTCATCAAATCAAACATTGATCATAACAATAAAAAGGACCTAAGAATAAAACTGAAATAAAATAACTATACAGTATAGTTCAGATCCAAGGTGTGTTATGAGGAATTGAGAATGAGAATGGACGGCTGTGTCATCACAGCAACAGGTTGAACAGAGTTAGGGACTACCAAGATGGCGTCAAAATGCGTGCATGGCTTCCCGAGATTACGGTTGGACAGAAGGCCTGGTGTTATCTGGATTTAGGGGCTCTGTTGAAACATTGGAGCCAGTGCTGGCTACCATGTTAGCATTAGCAGCCAGAGATAATCAACTATGATCCTGCGCGTCTCTGAGGACAATCCTGGCATAATATTTATGGAGGTTAGTGAGCGATGAGGAAGAAACGCACAGATAAAGCAGAACAAGCTCATGTTCCCCAACTACGAATTCTCCAAAGAATCGTAAACAAGGCTTGTTGCAGTCTTGATAAAAGCCTTGCTCCGCCCCCAAAACAATATAAAGCACAATGAAATAAGTATTTGCATTTTTTTATCCAAAAATAATCATCTCCGCCCCGACACAACCTGTTCAGATTAACAGTGAAGCCTGTGAGGTTCCAGGTTCTCTGACAGAGCCAGAAAAAACTACTTTTATTTGAAACAAATCCCTGAAAACATCCGACATTTTTACTTGAGTGAAAACTTGAGTTTGATGATGGATGGACGGACGGACAGACAGATAGATAGATACTTTTTTACGTAAAATGTTGAAAGCAACCATGTTAGCTTGAATTTTTGTAAGTAGGTAAAACTAATTCAGGTTTACAACGTGAAGAAGTTGCTGAGATCTAGAAAATTCCAAATCTCACTTTTGGCTTACAGTTTTGAAACAGAATGCATCATTATGCTGCAATAAATCTTATTTCTATTATTTGTATCAGATAACAATAACCAAAACTTCAGAGCAATGAAAGGCTGACAGCTAATAAGACAGACTGTTTTAGTTATTTTAGCAAATTAAAACCATTTAAACTGAAAATGTTAATATTTGCATATACAACATTCTATTAGTTCATATTAAATTAGGTCTTCTACGGTCTGCCTGATCAGCTGCGACCCATCGGTCCACTCCAAATATGTTACATGTTTTTTAGGAATAGTTTACTTCAAATCACTGTTTCCATAAAGATGAAAACAAGGAGCAGATTCCTGTTTCGTCTTTATCGCTGTCCCTGCTGGCATACCAGTTTGGGTGGACGTCCATGTCCGTAACGCTCAGGTATCGCCACAGGATGCATTTAAAAAGCTCCTGAGTTTTCAGGCAAAATCAACAAGACTCTGAACTTCTCATGCAACCAGAACAACAAAGCATAATTGTTACAAGCAGAAAACTTAAGGAATCAGGTTGTTGACCTCACAGACTATTACAAAGCAGTAAAAAGAAGGCAGTAAAAGCTGGAAGGCTGGAAATGTATTAGGTCTGCTTCGAAACTCAGAGAGCTGCAGGCGATCCAGAACGGTGCTGCTCGTGTTCTCATTAAATCAAGAGGCCTTAATAATAACTGGAATATGCAGAATGACTGGGACTGTGGCCCAAAGTTTATATTTGATTTGATCAAATCAGGAGAAGAGAAAAGACTTTTGTTTTACAGTCATACCCCTTAGTCCGTTCAGGTGATTACCGTCACATGTACAGCACAAGCAGCACTTCCTGGATGTTTCTGAGTGTTGCTGTTGGCCTCTTGGCAGCCTGACCGTTTTGCTGTGTTTGTTCTTCTGCTCTGTGAAGAACATTCTCAGAATATAGATGTTGCGTGTATTTAATGCTGTAGATGTTTCTGTATCCTGCTCCTGACTGATACATTACAGTGACTGGATGATTTGGAGTCACGGTCACCACTTTGCAATCTCTGGCTCATTTAGCTGAAGTCACGGCTTGCAAAGCGCAGTCACAGCGGCTTCAGCTAAATGACGCAAATCCCAGAAATATCCCGCCAGGACAGACGATCTTTATTTGAGGTTCGCCACATTCCCTGTAATTTATAATAGATATGTTCCTAATAAGAGTCAGTTATAAACAAAATCAAAGTGTTAGTTTGAAGTTGTGGAAAAACTCTATTGTTGCTTTTTTATTTTCCAATTTCTTCTCCTACAGATTTGTTTTGCGGTTGAATTACACAGTCAAATTATTTATGATACAATGCATTTCAAAAACGTGGTCTTTCAGCAGACAACCACAAACAGAAGACATGGGTATAAAGTTGTCTGTTGAAACAGAAAGACGAGGTAAAACTGCAAATAATATAACAGAACTGATGCATAAAAAAGTTATTTGAGGAAAAGTTTAAAAAGTAAGGGAGAATAAGTAAAAACCTATTATTATCTGGTATCATTTCATAGCACTATAAAATTACTAAATTACCTTGAGTTGTTGTCAAAGTTCTATATATCTCTGTGTATGATTATCATAAATTTGACATTGTAATTTAAAGCCTTGAAATTGGGCCTCTGTCTCTATAAGAAACTCCTGCTCTTTCTGAAACTCCACCTTCAGGAAGCCATCACAATATGGCTCCTCTATTAACCCTGTAACAAAGTTTTTACCAGGGTTTCACTGAGAAGTAGCTCAGCACACCAGCAGATGCTCAGTTCCACCGGGTGTTTGCTAATTTCTGCTGGCTAGTCTGAAGGAGCTGGGTGGGTCAGGACTGGTCTATGTGTCAGAAGCTCAGTAGCTTGAAAATGCAGCTTCAAGGAGGAGCTTTGTCATTGAGAGGCGGAGCTAGGTCCACCCAGGCATTTTGCCCAGCTGAACAGTTGTCATGAAGATTAAAGAATTTCTCAAACATGCATGAAGAAATCAAGGCAGCATTCCAGGTGTGTTTTGGATGAGAGAATAACATTATAACATGAGGAAAAGCTAAGAAAAGGTATATTATACACAATACTGCACCTTTAAACACACGAGTGGAAAGAAGGAAAATAAATCACAGAAATAATTAAACAACTAATTTCATGAACCCAATTAGATCTGTGGTAAAATACTGTTGGAAATAAATACAGGCTTATGCCAGATGGAAATAAAAAAAACCCCAAACTTAATTCTGGTGTGTTTTTCTTTTTCCCCATTTGTTGAGCACATTTTTGAAGCCATTTGTTTGTTTATTGTTTGTTTGTTTTTTTCGTGATTATGACCTCCGTAGTAAAAGTCAATGTAAGCCTGCAATGTAACAGCTTGAGAGGCTCACTGAGACATTAATCCAGGTAAATCCACCATTTGAACAGAATTTTCTCCCCAGTAGAAGATGCTGCTGCTGCCGCCGCTGCTGCTGCTGCTGAGGTTGCATAAGAAGCAGCGGATCTGCACAGCGCCTCTACCGTCGCCCTCCCCTCCTCTATCTGTTTAAATGAGACAGCGCTGCTCGGCTCTGCGCTCTGAGTGTGTGTCACAGAACGGGCCGCTCTGTTATGGAGGACTAACCGACTGAAAACGCCGCACAGCGCCTCTCCTGCCGCGCACCGAGGGCTCCCTCCAGGCCGGCAGGCTGCGGATCCGCTGCCGCTCCCCGCACTTTGTGGACCGTCGTGCTTCTTATGGGCTCGGGAGGCGCATCCCTGGCTCTCTCTGACGGGACGCGGGACTGCCTCCCTTAGAATCATCTCCCTCGGCCTTTTTTCTGCGTCGCAGCATTTTTGGGAGAAAAAAAAAACGTGATTAAGCGGCCGGAAGCAGCGAGCCGATCATGGATTAATGCCCGAGTGAATTCTCATCTGAAAGGTATATTCTCACAGGGATGCTCGGAACCGAAAGGCCGTATAGGAGGAAGGATGTGTCCGGTGCGAAACGTGTACGTGTGTGTGTGTGTGTGTGTGTGTGTGTGTGTGTGTGTGTGTGTGTGTGTGTGTGTGTGTGTGTGTGTGTGTGTGTGTGTGTGTGTGTGTGGGTGTGTGTTTGTGATGGATGGTGGTGGGTGATGGCAGCAGCATCCACACTGCAGCTCCTGCGCCCTGGCGGAGCGGAGGGGCCTGCAGAGGAGCGGGGCCGCTTCCAGCGGGGAAAGGGACTGGCTGTTCCGCCTCTTTGTGTCCGCGGCCCGGGGCCTCCGGGCGACTGACTGACTGACTGACTGACTGCCTCCCTGCCGGTCACCCGCATCGAGCTGCGTATCGTTAACAAACACAATGACGTCAGCGTCTGCCGGTGACGCGAACCCTTTCCTCGACCACCGTCTCATTCATCCATGTTTTCATTCCGCTGAGTGATTGTCAGAGTCGATGCTCTCTGCAGGTCTCGCTGCTCTTGCAGGACCTGCTTGCTCTCCTCCTCGCCTGGGAACTTCTCACGGTTTAAACCTGTAGAGTTTTAAAGGCACTGAAGCTGATTAGCATTGCAAAACAAGCAGCCAGCATGAGCGTGTGGTGACAGGCGGGGCTTCAGTTGTTCCTCAACACTGACATGTTGTGTTTTGTTTTATTCTCCCAGAAGCTCTTGCTGGTCAGAAGTGAACTCGCTCTTCATCGGTGTGAAGCTGCTTGATATTCTGATGGTTCCCTCTTACAGTCCTGATTAGGGGGAATATTTAGGTTTCCAAAAAGAGAACACTTGGACCAATTCAAGCATGCTTGGTCCACACTGTAAGACTGATTATCATAATGTATTTAAAATCGAATAACACATTTCAGATGGACTTTCAAAGCTCATGCCTGTGAACTCGTGGCATTGTGGACAGAGTCCCAACACTTTGCCGGTCAGGTTGAGCGTGAGCCTTGTTGGTTCCTGGGTCGTTCATCAACATCCTGACAGATGTGCTTTGAGAATCCTCCTGGCCTGCTCCAGATCTGACACAGTTACCAGTTGTTATGCAGAATATTTGTCTCAGAACCCGCAGCCGTTTAGAAGAGTCTCCACAAGACTTTCTCGACTTTTCTTGTAGTCTTTCTAAAGTTCCCCTGACTTTTATTGTTCTAAGAACTGGTTACTAACCAGTACAAGAAAAAGAAATGTAATGATAGCTCCAAAGTAAACATTGCTTTACAATAACAGATGGACGTTTATTGCTTCTAAATTCTCCTCTTTGTTGCTTAACGTTGGAAGTCTAAAATGATATGAATCATTTAGACTATTTAGCTGGACATTTAACTGTGCAGACGGCCTTTTAGTATGCTATCTAATAAGAAATATACATTTTTTTAAAGGGGCAGAATAATGTGTTTCCCAGCCACATTGAAAAATTTTACAGCACAATCAAGTTACCTTGAGTTATTATAAAATGCTGGATATATTTAATAAGATTAGAAAAACATTGACTTTATTTACAGCCTTTAAAGTGGGCATCTGTGGGGCCCTGTGGTGGTGCCAGGGCAAAGGACGACCCAGCTATGGAGGCCTTAGTTCTCCATGCAGACATCACAGGTTTCAGTCCTGGCCTGGTGACCTTTGCCACCTGTCTTCCTCCTTTCTCATTATACTTTCCTATCTTACCGCTCTCAAGTAAAGGTCGCTTGAGCCAATAAGATCTTTAAAAAAATGTGGCCGAATCTCTTTAAAAACTCCTACCCTTTCTAAACCCCCATCTTCTGGAAGTCATCACAACATCAATCTATTAACCCTTTAATGCTGATTTTTACCAACATTTCACTGAGAAGTAGCTGCTACACTTCCACCAGGTGTTTGCTGATTGCTGCTGGCTAGTCTGAAGGAGCCGAGTGTGGGGAATAATGTGGCAGGGTGGCTCTGTGAGGATGAAAGCTGGGAAACTCCAGCTTCCTCCTTCATCGTTGAAGGCAGCACTGGAGTCCATCACGGCTGACTGGTTGTGTGGGAGATTAAAAGATTTCTAAGACTTGCACGAAAGAATCAAGAAAACACTGGGTATAATTTTGTTTACTATGGCAGGCCCACCAGGAGCCGAGGTTCTGCACAAGACAGCCCTCAGGATGATGCGGCAGCTGAAATGAGCTTCCAGCAAAGTGGCTGGATTCGGCCTTATGGAATGCATGAAGAGTGCAATATGGACTCGGTGGTCTTTTGCATCAAAAGGAATCAATCGATGTGCTTTGGACATCTGATCGGGATGCATAGTGGTTCTCTTTGATTTCCCGAGATGTCCACTGGGAGAAAATCCTGGAAGCTGATGAAGGGGCTACGTAACCCTCCTGTGTTTGAGAACCTGATGGAATCTAACAGACTGTGATGGAGAGGGTCACTCGCTTTGGAGATCAAAATGACTGGGTTTCCCTTTAAGACCTGGTCCATCAGATGTCAAATAATGGATGGATGATAGCTCACACATCCAACACACATTATTGGTAAAAAATAAAGGAGACTCTGGGGTATGTGGGAACGTTCAGGGATTTAGGATTGGCGTCTGATGGGGGGTCTGAGCTGTTTCCTCTCTTTCTGCAGGTGTAGAAGCAGACTTCTGCTTCTACTTCTGAGCATGTTATCTTTTCTTCATCCTCCTTTATCTCCTTCCCTCTTATTTTCTTCCTTCCCTTTAAACTTTTGCACCCCACCTTTCTCCCTCTCCCCCAGCCCCTTCCTTTTCTGCTTTTCTTTTCAAATGCAGTTTGCTCACTGCATTTGAAATAAACCCAAAGCATTTTGGGATGGTGATGTATTTCACAATGGAGCTTATAAAACGTGTCTTATTTGACTGTTTTCTTAGTCTTAGCTTTCCTCTCGACCACCTGTTTGCGGTGGAGAGGAACATCAGAAAGCCCTTCCAGCTGATTGATAATATCCATAAAATTCTACAGTGCATTGGAAGAAAACCACCCTGATGTTCTCTGTTATGGACTTGGACATTTGCTGAAGCGCTTGCTTTCCTGGCTTGAATCTGACTTACAAGCATCGTCCGCAACTCGTCCTTCATCACGGCACCTTCATATGTAGATGGCATAACCCAATGTTTGAGTTGGTTGAAGGAAGTTGATGGAAATTGTTGTTTTTATTAGTCCAGCCACTTTGTGCAATGAATCTATAGCACTAGCAGCAAACATGTTTTGCTCCTTCCCAGAGGTCACATTTGACAAAGACTTAGAATTTAACAAAAATACATGTAGTTCGGTCTGCCTTCTAACTGAGGTGAAGCCTTTTTTAAATCTGTTGTAACCTGGACTGGAGAAGGTTGTTCGTAGAGTTTTTCAGTTCCTGACTGAACTGGCGCAGCGCTCTCTAGGTCTGGGGCCCCAGTCATCCCCGAGTCGCCTCCATGTTTCCTTTCGACTGATTCTGTCAGACAGGATCATTCCACCTGAGTTTTTTTGTCTTCACTACATCAGCTTCCTGTCTGTTTTAAAATACATTTTGAACTTTTTGTGTTTGTACTCAAAGCCCTGCTCCCACTTATCTCACCACTAGAATGTGTTTCTCTACCAGGTCCTTGAGGTCGGACATTTAATATTTACTAATAATCCCAGTGGACAGAGTACAAACATTTTTCGGTGGACTCACCTTGATTCTAGAGTCAGCTTCCACTAGATCTTCAGTTTATAACCGAACTTGGCCTTTTAAAATTAAAAATATATATATATTTTTCATTCAGCCACACTTTTAAGAAGACCTCTTGAATTTCAGAAACGGTAGATTTTCAAACCTGTCATCTTTTACTGAGACATAATAGTAGTTCAGGTTTTATCCCAATTTTAATCTGCTTTTTTTTTTTGTTTCCTTTTACACATTTATTTTGTTAGCCACTTTGGTTACAGACATTGTGTAGGTGTTACTGATTGATCGACTGATTACCTCCTCGTAATTACAGACAAACAGCTGAGTCTTTGTCTCATCTCAGCGTGAAACGTTTCTCCAGAAAGTATGTGGCATGTCAATGTGGTCGACTCCAGATTTCAGTCAGTCTTTAAGGTGATGGTTTTTGGAAAACTAGATGTTCATGTTGCAAGTCTTCCTAATTGTATCGTCATAAACTTCAACAATTACCGCGCTGTTTGAGGAATGCAGTGTCTGTGATCTAGTTCCTGTTTTAATTCCCTGTTATTACTGACTTCAAGATGAACTTGTGGGACATGCACCTACGTTGTGGGAACGTAGGTGCATGGTGACTTTGTATTGATATCCGACAGCTGACGAGATTGAGACGGACATTCAAATACACGTGACCTTTGACCCACTCAGGGTGGCATAACAGACAGAACTGACCACTTTCATGGAGCTGACATTGAGAGACAAACAAACATAGAGTTATTTTAAGCTCCTCAGACTTTTCAGGTCGGACCCGATGAGCACAGTCACAGAACCTCTCTCTTTTTGCGATAGATAATAATAATAAGACCACTTTCAATTAATACATTGATACAATTGCTGTTGTCAACTTTTTGTGACTCTTCTATCTATTTCTTTCAAAATGAGAACTGAAGTGTTCCATCCTTACTGGTTTTGCCTTAAATTGATCATATGTTTTCCTTTTTTTTCCCTGTTCTTAAGAACAGAACTCTCCTCCTGCAGTGAATGATGCTGCGATATTAGAAAGGTATCAAGTATTTTCCTCAGAGTTCGTATGGAGTTTGGAAGCCGGTAGCCGCCCGCAGCTGCTGTCATGTGTTAGCCGGCGGTCACAGAACCAGGAGGGTGAAAATACTTTTTCTCTCCAGCGCATGCAGAGGGTGGGTGTGACTGAGGAGGCTGGCAGAGATGCTCAGAGATGGAGGCAGAGGAGAACTGTGACTGTCTTATTAACACCAAGACTCATTCTTTATTTTGCCTATAAATAATTTGCGTGCAAACATTACATGTCCATCTACACCTAAACCTGTCGGTTCAGTATATTTTGCTCTTCAATGAAAATCTCTTCACATCTGAGTATTTTTTGTGTGATTTCTTCCTGCCGTTCTGCTGGCAGCAACCTGCCAATCGAGGCCACAGATGCTTTGTTTGCTCCTGCCTCCCACTCTGAAACAGGCCCCTGACATAACACAATGAGAGGGGCAATAAAAATTCTTGCCGTAAATGTCCATCCTGCAAAAAGAAGAAGAAGAAGAAGAAAAAAAAAAAAGAATTGTTATGAAGCAGCCTGTAGCATGTTGTCGCCCTCGGGTCTCTTGTGGACTCACCCTGAAGTTGACGGGAGCGGTGTGTGTTTGCGGTAGTGTTTCATGGTGCTTGCTGTAGCGGTTCTGGCTGCTGTATTATGTAATGGATGAGGCTTGTTTATGCTACAGTGGATGCGGAGCCACTCAGCAGCAGCTGCAGAGGAGGAACACTGGAATCATTCTGAGTGATAAAACGGTAAATGATGCTGGATCGTGGAAATGAGTTGTGATAACCCTTTCTGTTTACTTATATGAAGCAGTTGGGTTATTTGTGTGAGCGCGCGTGTGTGTGTGTGTGAGAGAGAGAGAAGGTCCATAGTCAGCAGGTTATGTAACGGAGCAGTGAGAGCCTATGAGCTACAGATACCATGAGGTCATAGAGAACAGGCTAGATGAGGCCAGCATTCATTTACACTATGTTGTCTTTTCACTCGGACGCTTTGTCCACCTCCGCTGAAAGCTGGGAGACAAAAGACAGGCTTTGCATTCAGCAGCAAGCCGATGATCGTTTCAACCGTTTGACTCCTTTGTTTGCTGTCTGGTTTCCAGTCGAACAACAAACGTTTCTTATTGGAACCGAGGACAGACAGCTTGCCCTCATCCCGCCCCCCTCATTTCTTCAATATTTATGTTTACGGTACCTTGCAGCAGTGCTTCTGTCATGTTACAGCCACAAATTTATAGCATGTTAATCTTTCACTGGACTCAAACTCTCGCCTTCATGATGCACCTTGTGTTTTCACTGTTGACTTGATCAGTGCTGATGACTGATGTCCCTGTGTGGTATCTAGTGTCAGTATTTGCTGATAATCCATCCAACTTTACACTTTAACACCAAGGAACATAATAAATAAATATCATTCATTGAAAGTAAAACAAGGAGTACATTTCTACTATGTTTGTCAGGGAGTTTCTCTGTGTGCGCATCCAAAATGAATCACTGTTTGTTTTATAGTTTTAACAAATGGCAATATTTTCTATCTCAAAAACTGAGTTTTTACTATCTTGAAGGGGCAGTGTTATGTAAGTCTGACTTTCTGGAGCTTTATATCACATTATATTATTGCCTCATTAAAAACACACCTAAAATGTTGCCTTGATTCTTTAATGCATGTTTGAGAAATCCTTCAATCTCCCATGGCAACCATTCAGCTGTGCAAAACACCTGGGTGGACTCAACCTTGCCTTCGAGGCGCAGCTCCTCCTCTGAGCTGCAGTTTCCACATGTTCGAGCTTCTGCTTCACAATTTCGAAACATTACATTTTTTTAAGTCATATTTGATATATATAGCATTTGTATAACAACTGAAGGTAACACAGTTGATTGATTATGCTATAAAATGGCTCTATGTACCTGGAAAAAACATGATATCGCCACTTTTTGACATCATTGAAAAAAATGAAAGAACCAAATAGTTGCTGCAGATACATTGGTTTGCACATGTCAACGTCCTGGTCCCTGAGGTCATGTGTTGGTCTGAATACAAAATGCACAGTAAGTGCTAGATTTGCAGAAGTTGCGCATGCTAAAGTGATGCTGACAGTCCTGCTTGAATGTGGATTTTGGTGGTTTACTGGCTGTCATCATACAGAGTGTCAGAGAGCAGCACAGCCCAAAGAGCAACATGCAGCTCTTAAAAACCAAAAACGAAATGTTTTTGATTATGAAAGCAATTGGAAAATGTTCTCCTGTATGTTTTATGGAATATCTTCATTGATTAGTAACAACAGAAGAGCACCAGCGGCTCAAGGCTTTTAGAAAGAATTTCACATTGTTGTTTTTTCACTACAATATCTTCTTTTTTATGCCTTGTTCACATTTTTTCCTTCCCTTTGTTAAAGTCAGACGCTTCATTGTGTTCTGAAAATCTGAAAATAGAAATACATTTTAATTTAATTAAATCTTTTTCAGAAGAACATTTCATTTATTTCTTCGCAACTCTAGATAAATTTGAATTGGTAGCCTTGAGAGCAAAAACGTCTCTTTGAATTGGAAAGGCGGCTGCTCCCTGTTTTAGATAATAACTCTGTGGCTGAGTGACACTGATGAACCAAGAAAATAATACAAATAGCAAACAAAGATAGTACGAAACATAGTGTCAGGAAATCATCTAAATGACACAAGTGTGCAGAAAGTAGAATTCAAGAATAAACTAAGAAAACCAGTCAGATTAAAACAAGCAAGAAATGAACTAACAGCAATAGAACTAAGAAACATAAGAGAGAAAATGAACAGAACTGTAGAACATCAACACACCCAGAAATCAAACCATCAGACAAAGACAAAAATGAAACATAGACCCCCATGGCTGTGACACACACATGTACTGGGAGAACACACACATACACACACACACACACACACACACACGCACACACACGCACACACACGCACACACACACACACACACACACAC
>VMRN01000049.1:2574424-2587432 GCA_010277015.1 Poeciliopsis turrubarensis
TTATTATTATTATTATTATTATTATTATTATTATTATTATTATTATTTATGTTGTGACATTTCAGGCCCTGTTAAGCAAACTGATCTAAACTCTTGGACGCCATTGACATCATGACCAGTAACTTCAAGTTTTTAAACCGTCATAAAATACTGAAGTATATTTTCCTCTGTGCAAGTCTGTGTCGACTTTGTATTGCTGTTTGCTCCCTGCGGAATAATGGGATCTTCAGCTGTGATGTTATATTTACCGTCATTGTGCTGAATGTGGCAGCAAAAATACAGAGTGTGATATACATACAAGCTTATAACGTGTGACTTCAACCTCTGCCGTGGCTGAGCAATGTTTACATTGTCTAATTTTTAGAAAAGGGGAAGATCTCTGAGGATTCTATGGAAGCTTATTACTGACAAAACTACTGGAGCAAAAAGAAACGTGGGGAAGATCCGGAGATGATCCCGCAATCTGGCTTCAGCGCAACCTTTTGCTTTCGGTCTTTGTTTTTTTTTTTTGTTTTTTTTGTTTTGTTTTTTTTTTTTGGGGGGGGAACTCAGTTAAAGGGACAGTTCACAGTTTTTTAGGTGAGGTTCAGACAAGAGCATATGAGCGGTTAGTATCTTACCTGCAGAAGATAATCCTCTTGACATCCTCATTCGGTGTGTAAATCCAAATTGTATTGGTTGGGCTGACACTCATGGCTAATCCAGAAGAGGAAAACTAAAGTGGAATTCATAATGGTTCATGGAGGATTTTAAAGATCCTTTCAGGCGCCACCACGATTATTTAGACTGGAAGTGGAAGTGGGAGGCATTGCATCACCACTGGGCTTCATGGAGAGCCGAACTACGGAGACCAGATCAGTATCAAGCACATATGCATGATGGAACACCCCAAAACGGTTCAAATTGTTCAAATTCAGGTCTAAATGACTTTGGTTAAAAAATAGAAATCAAATTCATTTGCAACTTTTGATGATTTTTTTGTGCTTGACGGCTGCATTAGTGAATAGACATGTATGTGAGCATAAACACACACGTCACAAACATTGTGACCGTATTAGTCCATCCCTAAAAGAAACAGAATGCCATGGAGTTGTTTTCATGCTCTTCTGCTTGAAGCCGTTCGGCACTGAAATGAAAAGATTTTAACACAATTATGCGCTAAACCGAGTCGCTGTTTGCTGTTTGCGATGCCTTTTAATTTAACACCTGGTGGACTTCACTGAAATTATGTGCAAGCAAATCCTGGGGTTGAATAGTTCATGTCGGTAACGCCGGTCTAAAAGCTGCATAACAAAAAGAAACAAAAAAAAAAAAGAACTGTTGAACGCCTGTTGTTTCAGGCGTTGCTCCTGAGCTATCAGTGTGTTTCTCACAAACGGTAAATGAACTGAACTTGTATTGTGCTTTCCCACTCAAAGCACTTTACACTCGAGTCACATATCAGTAGGCCATGTGGGGTGCCTTGCACAAGGGCACTTCAACACGTGGCAGGAGGAAGCTGGAATCAAACCTACAACCTTCCAAACGCAAGACAACTCCTCTGCCCACAGGGCCACAGGAAGACCATTTGTGGTGCTCTGCCTCCTACCTCAGTTTGCTGTGCAAATAACAACTGAGTGGAAACATGGCAATGGTTATTGGTTTATAACTATTTATAAAGTTGGTTTATAAAGTGCAATAGAGACTTTATGACTGGACTGAAGGTTCACGTCATCCTGGCATCTCTCTGACTAGCCGTTAGCTTCAGCCTCCAGCACCATCCGATCTGGATTCATAATAAATGAAGACTTTTAGGATCTATAGCAGGTCGATGGATTTCTGTATTAATTGCCCACAGACCTTCCTCACAGCAAAAATCCTGAATGATCCTTTGAAGGTATCTACAGTGGTAAAACGTTCCATCTTTACTGAACACTAATATTTCTGCTTCATCTGCCCCAGACCGCTCATCCCGTGTTCTCCAACGCCGACTCCCAGCGTGAGACACGGCTGTGTGTTTTATTTTATTTCATTTTTCCTTTTTGTGCTCTCCATGTTTTGCCTTTGATGAGCTTCCAGTGAATTCACACGTCTGTTTACATATCATGAGCTCTCATGCACAGTCATTTCGTAGCTGTAAACAACTAACCTTTCTACGGAGCGTCGCCCCCAGGTCATTTTCTAAGACAAATCATTTCTATTACTGTCTGCAGTCTTTTTTGGTCATCTGTCACTATTTTGTTACAACCCTTGTACAGCACAAGTTTAACTAAGCAGTAAAATAAAAACTGACAATTTACTGACATTGTTGAAGCTGATAGATGCTTGTTGTCTTTCTCTGTGTTTTGATGCTGGAGCTGCGCTGACTTTGGCGAATGACCACCAGGGGGCAGTGGAGGCCCTCGAAAGAGACGCAGCTTTTGCTGCGCTGCTGTTGACAGCAAGTCACAGAATCAGATCTGTGACGTTGAATTGAACTACAAACAGTTCATCAAGATGATAGTCAGAATTAAAATGTTCTGGAGAAAAAAACAAAATGCAAGGATTTGGTTTTTTATAATAAGAAAAGATAAATATAGTTTACTTCCACTCATTATGGAAAGATTCCAAGTCAAATCATCCTCATAAAGATACATATATATATATTTTTAAAGAACTGATTGCACAACTTTTACAAGTGCATTTAAAAAATGCAAAAATATGAAAAAGTGCAATATGCTTTATCTCTCGTGTGAAAAACTGAATCAAAACTATAGAAATTCAGCACAAACAAATGCTTCCTTCATTTCTTATACATGTAAACGTTGCCTTACAGATAAAGCTTTGGAGTTCAACACCAGCTGCCACAGCGCCAGACCAAGACTGCAATATTTCTGTAGCCATCAGAATAATTTGTTAAATAGTATTATAATTACAATTGAAATTGCTCAATAAGCAGGGGACAATTCAGACTTTGTTTAGAAAAATATATGATCGATGTATCACTTTCCTGTTTGCTAAACTGAAACCCTATTAAGACATTAGAAACTATTAACTATAGTTTTAAAATATGAGAAATATGCACGTTTGATTAAGTCAAGCAGTTCTTTTATTAAATCATAACTGTTTGTCATTAGTGTGCCTCCGTGTGCTTCCACTTTCCTCTTAATTACAAGTAAACGTGAGGGACAAAAAAAATGGATTGTTCTAAACTAAAATAAATTCTGTTTCAAAACATGCTAAACATTTTTTCGTTCTAGAAAAGTTTGTATAATATTCCCTTTATTAATTAACCAGAGAGAAGAGGAGGCTGCTACGGGTTCCGACTAGTTTCTGCTTTGTCACCTTCTATAACCTTAGTTTTCATCCATGCTGGCCTCTCATGTATTTGCCAGTAAACAGAGGGCTAACTGATGGGGACACATTGGTTTGTTTTGCTGCTTCGTTATTTAGCAGCCGTCAGCTGATTAACATTTTTCAGTGGAACAAAGTGTTGCATGGTGTGGGACTTAGCAATCAGGTGAAAATGAAATTAAAAATCACTTTATTTATCCTGAAGGAAAACACGTCTTTGTCGCCACTCTTATCATCCAACTGTCTTCAAAGAGTCGTGGACGACGACGCTGCGAGGGGCAAGGATAGCAGTCAGTCCTGCAGCGAATCTGAACAGGCCTCTGACTGAACACTGTTAGCGTGTCATGACAGCCACGACGCGCCAACAGCTCAATTTCCAGGCAGAAGAGACAATATATTGACAATCTACAAACAGAACACAAGTCGCTTTAAGTGAAAATAATATTAAAAGAAAACTTTTTAAGTTGCCCTGAAAGATCAGTCTCGTAGCATTAGCACAGCTGGCACGCAGCATCGTTTGGCATCTCATTTTTTCTGCCCCTTTGGCTCACAGGGATGTTGCTCTGAAAACTCTTGTTATTGGCTACATAGGATCATGTGTTCTCTGGATGCTGTAACAGAGTTTAATGATTTGTATCAACTTTATAAAGGCATCGACTACTTTGAGAACCCAATGGGGTGAATCCTTACTCACAGATTCAGGTGTGGATAAAATGTTGCTCCGCATCTGAATCCAACTGTCAAACTGTGAGACCTGAAATCAGATCCATTCAGCTTTCCACAGGAGAGAACGGGCCGGATCTGACAGACTGAACACAGATGCACAACACAGCTTGAAGATTTGTTTTATTTCTAAAACAAACATTTTAATAGCCAGGTATCGCTTTTCTTCCCCTTCACAATGACGCACTAATTTATGTTGGTCTGCCATATAAAATGGAAATAAATGTATTTTTGTGGGCTTGACGAAGAAGTCAGATGACCACTTTAACTTTTGTGTTTTGCGAAATCGGCCAAGCCGTTAAAGGAAACATGAAGTACGTGAAAAGCGACATCCAACCTGGAAACAGTGGACAGCGCCAACATGTTGAGAAAGGCAGCTCCCTTTATTGAACACACTTAGTTTTCATGCTACATGTTTCACAGCTATTCAGTCTCAGTAGGAACACAAACACGTGGCTTACTAAACGCTCATCAAACACTTTCAGAGGATGTTCATTAAGCATGAAACTTTTCCTTCTTCTACTGTTCACAGGTTGGTTTTTCTGGCAGAAAACGTTTGATGATGGATTTGTTCTCCAGCGGGAGGCGCCCTGAGCAAAAGCTACAGTTAAACGTCCACTCGTGTTGAAACGAACCGAAATAAACCAGCAAGAACAAGGAGTTTACTTCAAAACATTTCTGTAAAGTTACACTTTAAATTGAAAAACAACTGAAAATTGAGAATATTTTCTGTTATTTTGGCACTTTAATGTGGACAGCAAGCTTTCAAGAAGCTTTGAAGCCACAGAATGTAACGTTTATTGAAAAAAAAAAAATTACATATTTGTTCAAACTGTCACTGTGTCGTGAAGTATAGCATGAGACAGATAATCTGTGGAAAAAAATGGAGCCCCTCTGCAAACTAGAAACAACCAATCAGAGCCAGGAGGCGGGCCTTAGCGTTGTCAAACATGCTCATGTACACGCAGCTTCTTCTGCTACAATACAGCTTCTCCTCATCAGTACAGCCTGTCGTGAATGCTGAGACTAGCATAGACGCATAAACAGAAGCTAGTTTACAAGTATGACTGACAGCGCTAAGCCCCTCCTCCTCGCTCTGATTGGTTGATTTCGGTCAGCGCACTCCTTCAGACGGCAATAGCAGCACAGGCATCAGGTGGGGGAGATTGATCTATTCATAGATGATCTGTTTCATAGCAAACTGTCAGGACATGGTGGCAGCTTAAACAAATATGTCAAAAAGCTTTATTTATTTTTTTTATTTTTATTTTTTTACAAAAGTTACATACTGCAGCTTTAACAGAAACACTTCTTTGGGCTTAACACATTGAATACCATGTCAGAGTCAGTTCCCAGATCTGTCCAGTGTGGACACGGAATCCTACAAATCAACGCAGTGAGTAAATCATGACCATATTAAAGAAACTGAATCCTACAGTTAAATCTTTTAGTTCGTATACTCTACAGTCAGTTAGCTCTATCGTTAACAGATCAAATTTATGAAATAATGGCAGCCCTTTTTTTAACAAAAAAAAAAAATGCAGCTCAAATTCACACATGCAGGTAATTAATGGCATAATTTGTCAGATTAAAAGGTAAGTTCTTGGCACAGCAGGGGGTTCTGACAAATGCTTTATTCTCCTGTTTTACACACTGCAACATCTGAACTGAGCATCATTCCACACTGCAAGGCCAACATATCTGTGGACGTCACAACGACGCGTTGAAGCGTTAAAGGAGGCTGAACTACAGCCTCCTTTAATCCCGCCTCTCTTTGTCCTCCCAGGTCATGGCTGTGACCTCCCTGTCCAACACGTCTAGCTGCAATTCATTTCCTCTATCTTACATCAAAACCTCCCACATTTCTCAGACAAAGTATTCCACTACTTGGTCCCATTGTTAAAAACAAAAAAAAAAAAAAAAGAAAAAGAAACAAATTTCTCCCGTGTTTCACCGCGGCGTGAGGGCAGAGCCTCACGCCGCCGAGCGCTCAGGAGGACAGGGTGGGCGAAGGGGCGGATCAGAGCTGGCTCTCCGTCTCACATGTGTCGGTCCCGTTCTTCAGGGGCCAGCCGGACAGGACCAGCTCGCTGAAGTTCATGTTGCTCTCGTTGAGCCGTCGCACGCGGTACGTCTCGTAGTGGATGTTGTGGGTCACGTCCTTCAGGTCCTGCAGGTGAGACCTGCGCAGAAGACAGTCGGTGACAATTTCTCGGCTCCGTGGCTCTGACAGGAACTGGTTTCCTGTGAAAAGTGCTGATGTGGAAGAAAAAAAAAACCCCCAAAAAAACATTCCTACAGGAAACATCTGAAGCCACAGTAGTATGCATTACTACTGAAGAGTTCAGCAGTAATGCATTGACCAAGTTAGATCAATTCTAGCAACATTACATTTTTTTTTTTTTTTTCGTTTTTATAGCATCTCGACTGGAGGATCAAGATGACAAGAAGTCAACGCCTCTTCTCATCTGGCCATTTGGAAAAAGAAGAAAAAAAAATGTTTCATACGCAGCCAAAAGCTGTTTCGTGATGATGCCGTCAAAATTAAACTTTCTAACCTGTAAACTGTGTCTATGACAACCTCCACTCAGATGTGCTGCTCAAGAGGCTCTGCTTCCAGGGTTCACTTTAGTGCTGTGGTTGAACTACTTCAACTCTATAAAGTTAGTCATTTTCTCAACAAGGTCACTTATGTGACGTTGAGCCATATTGACTATTAGTGCAGAACTGGCATGCTTTTCCTTACAATCATTTTTAACAATTTCATAAAGGTTTACACAACTGCATATCTGAGCAGTTTGGATGCTATCAGGAAACTGATCATTTCACAAAGATAAATTCCTTTCTAATAAAGATCAGCAGTAAACTCAGACTCACCTGATAAGGAGATCTCTCAGGTTTGCAAACTCACAGTGAGCCACGTTTTCAACTGCATGAAAAGAAAACAGCAGATTAGCTCTCATCATTATCAGTCACATCCTTCAATACACCAGGTGTTTGTCCTGCATAACATCCAGTCTCGCTTCAACTCCATCAGATAATTCAATACACATAAAAAGACAAATAACCTCTCCTGTTTTAAGCTTCATGGCTCGGGTCAAGTGTTTTGAATATCCGTCCACATGCTTCTCGTATCAGTTCGCTGTAATGTTGGCCCATTCCTCCAGACAGCACTGGTCTGTTAGGAACTAATCTGGCAGCATCCTTCGGGTCAGTCATGTGGAAAACCTATTTGTCTCCCTGGTGCGTTGAGGTGTTGTCTCGATATTTCCACACCAAGTTCTTTCCTCATGCCGTCATCTCTGTTGTGAAGCCCACCGGTCCCTCGTGCAGCTCAACAGCCTCCCAACCCCTTAATCCACAGTTGGGACGGTGTCAACGATGCTCAAATATTTTTTTTTTATTTATCAGATCTCCTCAAAATATTAAAATACCTTCATTTGCGAGATGTGATTTGTAATTCTCTTTGGAGTGGCGTCTTCTTCATGTCAGTGACCCTTCGGTCCATGTTCGTACGGGAAGTGTTAGTAACATTTCATTTGCATAAGTGCATAAGACTGAGATAACACTGTCATAAGGATGAAGGAGTTTTTATGAATGTTCTGACTGCTGTCATGAAGTGTCATTCGGCAAATAATGACACTTTTAAGGCAAAGACGACATTTTTAATTGACTTTTAATGACAGTTTTAAAAGGAATTTTGCATTAAAGATTTCGTTATTTACTGAACAACGCAAAGTTGACACTTGCATAAATCACATATCATTTTCCAGAATTTTGGCACTTGGGGAAAAAAAAAAAAAAAAAACACAGCACCCCCACTGACTTCACCACCACTTCCCTGCTTCAGCTAAACTTCGACTTTTCTGTGCTAACCTTCACAGAGCAGCTCTGATGAAAGAGTATTTTCCCACCGTTAAATCCACAAAACAACCTGCAGTCTGGAGGGAGCAGCTGGTAAAGCTGTTGAAGTCTGCCACGCCAAAACTCGGATCCTGATGTTTTTACCACGGACAGCGTGAGGCCTAAACCTTAAAAACAGGCCTGGAACTCACAACTCACCTTCAATGATTCCCCACTTCGTCTTCCGGCCCAGCACCTTGTTTCCATTCACCTGGTGCTCCTTGTCAGTTCCCACGACAGCAAAGGGAATGCTTTCCTGGAAAAGTCATTGGTTATTCCGTCAAGACAATCTCCATGGAAACAAGTCAACAGAAGACTGAAATATTTGGTCCTATCATTGCTGTTATGGCTATTGTACTGAGTTAGTTGGATCGATCAGAAACGATAAAACATCTGTTCTGACAGCCAGTCCTGTTCACTGTCCTCCAATCAGACAAATTCTTTCTCGGTTCTTCCTGTGGGTCGTTTTAAAGCTTAGAATCCTCACCCTGATTCTGTCGTTGAGAAGGCGCTCCTCTGGGTCTTCATCGTACTCTCTCTGGGGGTAGACGCGAATTCCATTGGACGTCAAGTCTTTCCTTATCTGCAAAAAAAAAAAGAAAGAGAAAAAAAACAAAAGTCAATCATTCAACAAACACTGCATGCTTCAGAGTTAACTTTTCTTTTGCACATGATGGTCTTGATGCTCTCCTCAGTGCAAACGGCGCTCAATGCAAGGGGCAACGAGAGGCATAGAAACGTCGTGACTGGGAACATCGTCTGCCTCGGAGGGGAATTTATTCAACCTGGTTGTACCATCATCCACTTTGTGTTAAACAAGGCAACATAAACTGAAGCTGATCGCTGACTGTGGAAATGAAACCAGGTTGCTGGTGTTCTTCCTAACTTTCAGAGCTATACTGCATTTCATCTTAATGACTATTGTAGGGATTAGTGGAATCAAAATAAAAGAAAAGTTGAGAAAACAACGATTTTCTCGGCTTTCAACCAATCAGAGCCAGAAGGCGAGTCTTAATCATGGCTGTTCCCCTTTTCTCTGCTGCAGCTTCCCCCTGTCAGCAGAGTCTGCCATGAATGCTAATGCTAGTTAGCATGGTCACCGCTGAAGGTGGATAATCAGTTCATCTGGAATGATAAGTTGATTCATCGTTAGCACATGCAGTAGTGAATACATGAGGATAATTGACAGCGCTAAGCCCCTCCTCCTGGCTGTGATTGGTTGGTTTTCGTTGGTGCCTTTCTTCAGACAGCAGTCGCAGCTCAGGGAGGAGGCGGAGGGGATCGATCGTTTCACAGATGATCTGTCTCATGTTGTTCTGACATGACATGGTGACAAGTATAACAAATACCGTATGTAAACAATATGTTTTTTTGGTGTGTTTAGCCTGTCAGAAAAAATGGTTTTAAATTCATATTTTCTCCATGTTATTCACACATTTATTAGCGCCATAGTTCTAAACTAAATATTTAATTCAATGTCACTTTAGTTCACTTCAATCAGAGTCAAATTTAACGTCACCAGAAGTTAGAAGTGCGACGCCTCACCCTTTCTTTAAATTCCTGTCTCTCTTCTACGGTGAGTGTGTCTGCCTTGGCGATGACGGGCACAATGCTCACGATCTTCCCCAGCCTCTTCATGAACTCCAGGTCGATGGGACGCAGCCTGAAAACACAGAGACCAGATGGAGCGGCACAAAATCACACACTTCCAAACCCTTTACTGCAACAGGTCAACACACGGCAAACAGTGATGAAGTGGGAGGAAAACGACGAAATGGTTTTTGAAGATGCTCTTTCACCAATAAAAATCTAACAGATGTTCCAGCTGAAAAAAGGATTCCAACAACATGATGCTGCCGCCACCATGTGTCATGTTGACTTTTTGAGAAACTCTGTGTGTTTGTTTAGGCAGCAACAAATGACCATTAAACTCACAATAGAGTGAGTTCAATGGGACTCTGTTTATTCCCGTCATGAATAAATTGCTAATTATTTATTGTGTAAATTTGCCCCAGAGTCTGTCCCAGAAATTATTGCGATGAATGATAACATTGTCCTGTTGAGACTATTTTCTACTAATATCAAATTTCAAGAGCGCCCTCTCGAAGATCAATAATCTCTGATATCCAAATAACATTTAACACTGGAACTGGATGATATTGCAAACATCCATAATCAATGAACAAGATAAATAAATAAAACTATTTATGCAGTCTCCGCTAAACAAAATTGTGATGCGTTCACTGACTCGGATTTCTCTCAAAAGTTCAGAATTATTGTTTTCAGCCTTTGGCTTCTTCTTGTTCAGAATTATGAGCCATCTCTCTCGCCGAAGACATGAAAGTCAGATAAACTGTGACGTAAAGAAAACAACGTGATTCATTAGTTGGTTCCACATGTGGAGCTGACAGACGTGGGCCCCATATGGGCAGAAAAGGGGACTTGGGTTGGATATGCATCTTGCCACTGGCAGGTTAGTCGTCCGCGGGGTTATTTCTGTTTGTGACTGTGTTGATGCAACTCAGGCGTCACCCAAACATTTGACGGACTGTCAGCAGCATTAGAACGTCAGGTGAATCATTGTGGTCGGTTCCGTTGGCGGCGGTGTTTACCTGTGTCCGGTTGCAGGCAGGAAGTAGATGCAGCAGTGGACCCTGCTGTCAGGTATCCGCCTCTTCCTGTTGATGTTCAGCTCCTCCCTCAGGTATTTCTCATACTGCTCGTTGACGTACTTCACTATGGGCTCCCAGCTGCAGAATGGGCGCCAGACAGGGGTCAGCATGGGATCATTATATGTTTATTCATTGTTGACAAATTACAATAGAACTGCAATCAGTAGCACTCATCCCATCTAATGACGTGTCATTGAAAAACTTCAAACTCTTTTGCTGGGCCACAGTAAAACTGACTACGTTCATCACATCTCTCAGAACATGAACGAATACATCCTAATTGTAGAAAAAAAGGCCCATTGGGTGATTTTCTTGTTTTTTTCAGGACAATTTGCCTCCAGTATGAAATATGTCAGTTTTAAGAGTTTCAACCACGAGAGGAAACAGACAAAAATCTACAAAGTCCAAGTAACCAGAAGTGACATAAAATCTCTTAACCGAAGCTCCCCTGACTTCGAAACAAACAAAAAATCCGACTTGATTTTTAAATCCAGCAACAAAAAAGCTAATTAAGCAGGAAGTTTAATGAAAGCCATGGTAACCTTCCCAGTGGATATTTTGTTTGGTTTAAAATGATGCATTTTGATATCCATATTTTTTCCTAAATAGGGCGCATTTGGCTTGCCAGAAGAAGAGCTCATTCCTAGATGAAGCTTCAATGTTTATCGGCCTTCTGTATTGAAATGAATTATTAGAGAGACGAACACAGATATCAGGGAAGTAGACTAGGAATAAAGTCAGGACTTCCTGTTTACAGTCATAATGTGTTAGAAAAATGGACACATGATGAAGAAGTACAACCTCTCTGAGTCCCACTCATGACTTTTTAATGGCTTTATTATCGTTCTTTCCATTTCCTGTTTTTCTTTATTGAAACACATTAAACTCACTTCCTCACCTGCTGTCGTCAGATGCACACTTTGTCTTGTTAATTTCATAAAAACATATTTTTGGTCTTTCTCTCAGTAATAGCTGGGAAATGCAATTCATTTTCCTGTCGGTCAAGTTCATAAGTGCAGCACGTTCCAGCAACAAGGCAGATCAAAAAACATCGGCAATTATGAGACAATTATTATGAATTTGTCAAATACCATCATCAAAATCATCAAGCAGACATTCATCAAATATATTGGTCGATGTTCCACTTTCTGATAATCAAAGGCGGCTCCAATCAGCAGCGGTTTAAACTTTTATTTAAAAAGCTCAGCGTTTCGGCTGCTTTCTAGACATTTGCTCCAGATTAGAGGAGCATAGAGAATAATGTTTATCAACTGGTTTCCCACAGGGATCTATGTCCAATTCGCTTCTGTTCATATATGATTTGCTTCCTGGTTTGTTTCCATCCTCACCAGTTGTCATTGTTGATCTGGTCCCCGAACCCGGGAGTATCGATCACAGTCAGCTTCATCTTCACCCCTTTTTCTTCAATCACTGCAAAGACCAGATCAAATGGATGAGCCAAACGCCATGGATTCAGTTTTACTTACCATAAACAGACATTTTATGCTTTATTTGCACAGCAAGTGTGAAGAAGGACTGAAAATCTTTAAGCCTTTCAGTTTCACAGATTGTTCCCAGGAGTTTTCCTTAATATTGTTGATACACACTCAATCAGAAAGAGGGAATGCTCTCGCTCAGTGACCCTGTGGAATCAGCTTGCTTTCATTTCACCAACTGGGGTAATTGATCGAACTTCACTGCAAAGACGCACTGATCTGGGCATCTTTGAGTCTCTGACTGGATTCTAAAAACATCCAGACTGAATTATTAGCATTGTCACACAGGTTCACCTTGACGTGTGCAGAGATGGAGCCGTTTAACGTTGGTACTGGCGAAAAGGTTCCGTCTGATTTAAAGCCAGAGCTGCACTCTATGTGCCACGGGTCTCTGTGTGATGACAGGATTTAAGAGTTCCTTCACTGATGCAGAGTAAAGGTGTGTGTGTGCGTGTGTGTGTGTGTGTGTGTGTGTGTGTGTGTGTGTGTGTGTGCAGGCGCTGGTGAGTGTTTGAGGAAAACTAAGCAGGTAAGGACTATCATTTAGAGCTTAAGTCGTTGTTGAGTAAGCACACAAGAATCTCCTCTTATCGGACGCATGACAGCAAACATCTGGAAACGGAGCGTTCAGATTTTCACTAACCTGTAATAAAGTCGGTCTTTGTTGTTGCCATCACAGAGAAGCGTTTAGTTTCATTGGAAACAAAAGCATGCGTCTTCTGGTTGTATGCGTGTGTGTGTTTACTTGTACATACTTTCTATAAATGTCCACTTTCACACTGTTTGCCAACAAACGGAGGTCATTTTCCCAGTCCTCACGTGTTTTGCAGTTCTACTGGGCTCCAGCAGTCAGGGACACGGCGAGAATGAACTTATGACTATGGCTAGAAGTAGAGAGGGAA
>VMRN01000049.1:2589418-2626810 GCA_010277015.1 Poeciliopsis turrubarensis
GTGTGCGTGTGTGTGCGTGTGCGTGTGTGCGTGGGTGTGTGTGTGCGTGTGTGTGTGCGTGTGCGTGCGTGTGTGTGTGCGCTTACCGTGACTGACTGCATGCAGTTTGACTGTTTTGGAGATCTTCTCTTCATAGTCAGGTGTGCAGGACTTCCGGCTGACTTTTGACTTGAAGAGAGTGTTGATGAGCGTAGACTTCCCCAGTCCACTCTGACCTGCAAACAAGAAGCCGTTCAACCTCCGCTCTGATGAAACCGTCTTTACACATGGCCTCGGGCGCAAGTTTGCATTTACATGCAGAGAGAGAGAAAAAAAAAAAATCAAATAAAAGGCTCCTGCAGCAGAGCAGGGAGACCAAGATACCAAATCTCGGTTCAATCACAGCCCTCTGTGACCTGATTTATCAGCACTGAGCTCGCCAGGCAAATTAAAAAAAGAACAACGTATGCATGTGTGTCAGGAAAAGTTGCATAAAACGACAGGGAGCCTGAATGTGAGCAGTGGCTGAAAAGAATAACTTGTGCACACTTGGGTAAGTTTCAGTTAAACAGCAGAGGAAGTGCAGATCATCTAAACTTTGTATAGAGCAAATTGGCCCAGCAGCTTTCTAAACCACTTCCTCACAGAGTCACACTTCCTCTTTCTATATGAAAAGTGAAATAATCTGTCAACAAGTAAAAGGCACAGCAGCACATAGCAAAACATGCACATTCAAATAAAAATGCACAGTTGGTCATATTCTAAATAATTCTATCTTATGGAAATTATGACCAGATCTTAATTAGTTGGATTGAATATGTTCAATCCAACTATTGCAAGCAGGAGCTTTGTTGGACTATCGCTGGAGAACTTAATGAGGCAAACCCTGTTGCGTTAGTTTGTGTTTCAATCACTTTAACTTCTGGAGGGAAGATCCCAAACACACGGAGGGACGTTGTTAACGTTCCCCCCAAATGTGTGTGAAATGACCTTGAAGACGTTTTCCCAAAAATTCTGAGCAGGGGAGGCTGTGAGCATCACCATCACATGAGAAGCAACAGCCCGACACACACTGCTTCACGGTGCTTCACTGTCAGCGTGACGCAGGACTGACGTGACCGCTCAGGGAAAATCTGATTACTTTTTGAGTGGTTTCTCTTGATTTGTGGTAAGCCAGCTTCCGTTTTTCTCCATCTGAACCGTGTTCGATGTTTTATTTGGAAGGTCGTTTCCACCGATGCGTTCTGCTTCATTTACTTCCTGTTTCCCGTGTCGCACCTGTGTGACGATGGCTCTCGTTTTACACGGTTCTTGTTTTCACTCTTTTTGTCATTTTCACCTCTCTCTTGGGTTGCTCAGTCTGCTTGCGTTTTCTTGGTCGTCCCTATCGGTGCTGGTCTGGCTGTTGCCTTCCTGAGCTTTGCTGCTCAATTCAAATCCAGCTTCGCAGACAGTCTGGGCTTTCTCCAGACTGTCTGGCGTGGATTTTCCGATCTGTTTTGTTCACAGCGCAGAGAATTTCCGGCCAGCTTTGTAGCGTCAAACTGCCGCGTTACAAATGTTGGCACCTGGGGAAAATTAAAACCTCAAAACAGTTCAGATCTCCAGGGAGTAAGCGTCTCTCTATGAAATAAAGAACAGAACAAGCAGCGAGCGTTTACCAGGCTACTGCGGTAGAGCAACTCTCAATAAACCTTTCTTAGCACTGGAGTGCTTCAGTCGTAATGAGCACATTTCTCATTGTGAGAAATGACATCATTTATTGGTCAAGACTTTGATAACGCTAGACCTCGTTCTGACTTTTATTCTCTTTTATATGGACGTGTGTGGCTTTATGTTTGTGTGTTGTTAACTCACCAACCACCATAATGTTGAACTCAAAGCCGGCCTTCATGGTCTTGCGCCTCATTTGGTCCAGAACCGCCTCGATGCCCACGTAGCCAAAGAGGTCGGTGCCTCGGATGAAGCCGGTCTGGAAGACAGGGGCGGACTGGCGAAGCTCCAGCTGCACCTCGGCCTCCAGCTCTGACTCTTTCTTGGTCTCTTCGATTCCCATTCCCTTCTCCTTCCCGATCTCCTCCGGCTCTGCGTGCTCCTCCTCACGCTGACCCTTTTCTGACCTGGAGGTCTGGATGTTTTGGTGTTCGTGGTTCTTGCCTTCATCCACTTGCTCGCCTCCCGTGATGACGCTCTCCTTTTCCCCTCTCTCCTCCATCAGGCTCGGCGGGGCGGTCAGCAACTTTCTTGCAGCTTCTGAGAACATGGAACACAGAACATGCATTAGATTTTCTGATGCAATAAACTCAAGAACAAGATCGCCTTATGAAGGAGAGATGAGGAAAGAGGTGTGATAGAATTGTTGAGGTTGCTTTCAGGTCAAAAGGGTAACGGCTCCATGGGGGAAACGAAGACACCCCCAGCCTAATTCTGAGTGGTCCTACATTGTTCTCAGGTCAGTCAGAATGTCTAGTTCCTCCAGCAAGATCTGGGTCTAAAACCCTAAAGGGAAGCGGTCAGGAGGCATGCTGACCACCTCAACTGAATCCTTTCAACTCATCAGGCTCTACTTCAAGATGGTGGAGCTGCTCACCCTTATCTGTGCCATCAGATCAGAGCAGCACCACGTTACTGGAGACATAGTCTCAATCCATCTATCCATCAATCAATCCTACCATCACCGAGACACCAAGAAACTCAAAGTGCTCCGCTTGAGGAAGAGTCCAGCCCACAAGCCTGATGGGGCAGTCCATCTTAGTGCACACTGAGATTCTGTCCCACAAACACAGCAACAGTTCAACCGGGGAACAACATGACTTTGTCCTGAGAATTAATTTACAGCTCCTACCTTTGGCATACATGGATCTGAAAGCCTTTAAAAGCCATTCTGACTGTCAGTTGCTAGGTGTGGTTGACCCTGTTGCTAGGTGAGATGCTTTCTTTTAGGGACTGACTTGATACGCAGAACCAAGTAACAAACACACAGAAACCAAATCCTCCCCCAGTGATCTGTTGATGAAAATCAACTAATTGAATATGAACTGGTTTGAAGAATGTGATTCGCGATGATGAAACTATGCAAAATTGAATTCACTGCCACACATCATCAGCATGTGTTATTCTGCCCTATTTAAATCCTCACTATTTTGATTTGTCACGTCTTTTTACCATGCTGTCATATTTCATGTCATGTTTTCCAGAACGTTACTCAAGTAAATGTGACGTGATAGTGAAAGTTACACATAGCTCCTACAATGATCAACGTGTGATCATGTTGGTTTAGTGTTTGAATAAAGAACACGGAGATAAAAACACCAGTGCGTGGCTAACAGCTCTCAGCACCATTAGCATACAGTGCAAACCATTTACAACGTTTACAGCGAACGTCACAAAGAAGGAAAGTTTAAAGAGTCAGTTATTTTCCAATCTCCTGCAATGATGAAGATGTGGAAAATAACAAGGCGGCACGCTTAAGTTACAGTTTTATAAGTTTCGGGTATAAAAATAATTCCTGTAAATTGACTTTAAAATGAGGAATAGATGACACCCATCCCACACACACACACACACACACACACACCCACACACACGCACACACACACACACACACACACAAACTACTTCTTTGAGGCAGTTTCAGGAATACGGTGTCAGTGTTCTGAGTCAGGGTGTTTTTAAATAGTTCTCTTTCTCATCTCCAGAGGAGTTTTTGTTCTAATGACAGCTCTGCAGAAAATCCAAAACGGTTTTAAAGTTCTAAAAGAGGCCAGATTTATGGCTCCACTCGCCAAGTCTACTTTTAATTGGACAATGACACACACACAGGTGAAGAGCAGCTATAATTAGCCTCCCCGGGCTTAGCGTGTGTTCACGCACACAGCGGCATGCTGCCTCGCAGGACTTAGCTGAATGAAGCCTATGGGCTCCGGCCTGCGTGTGACTGCATGTATCTGTCTGTGCTGTAAGAGGATTGGACGGTGCTGACAACCCCTCAACCCCCACACTTCCTCCCTTTAAGCCTCCTGCTGTACGCTCCCGCAAATACACCAACAAAGTCATGCAGCATGACTTTGGGACATGTGCTGTGACTCAACAAGACAGCGAAAAGCAGCTGTTGCCTTGGCCCACGCGCACAAATGGTGCGCGGTGGGACACAGAGGCCGTTGACCGGCGTCAGTCCGCATGATTTGATCAGCTATAAATATCCGAGCGCGCACAGAACAGAGCTAATCCTGCCGAGTCCAAACAGACCGATGCGCTCAGACAATGACGAGGCTTCACCCAGGAACGATTTGAGAGAAAAAGGATTCATTCTGATCCTCAAACATCTCGCTGCTAATCGACGACTGGGACAGAGCTCACTGGCTCAATAGGAACCATGACTTCAGAGTGAGTTCTGTGCTTTAGAAAAATACAGAAAATAATGTTTTCATACAGGTGCAAAAACACAAAATCGCACCAAGCACTTTAGTCTAGTTTCTACTGACATATCTTTTTCAATTTGAAATTAGAAAACAATGAACTCAAAAGCTTATAAGACATTTTTCCTGTATTATAAGTGAAATAATCTGCCAGTGATGATGTTTTTCAAGTGAAAAATTTTAGTGCCTCATCTTCCAACATCAGTATGAAAGAAAGAGGCACTGCTGCTGCTGTGTGTATTATTAATGCTTTTCATTGCTCATCTTCTTGATTTAAATTATTTTACAACAGTCAAATAAAGAGCACTAGCACCATCAAGTAACACTCATTTCTATGGATGCAAGATGTGATTGTCAAGGTATCGGCCAACAATAGCTGTAACATTTAGTATCGGACGTCGGCCACTCCGTTAAAATAACTCACCGATATGAAAGGCGTTGAATTTATATGATAAACCGGCGATGATGATGCCTGCAGCACAGCACAATGTCAGATTTGTGCTGTTTGAGTGTTGTCATTGTCTTAGAGAGCAAATGTCATGAAGAAATGTGACATCAAAAATAATCATTTTTAAAGTGTTTCATCATTTTCGGCCTGCTTTTTAGCATTTGCACTTAGTAGCAGGTAAAATTGACAAAGATGAAAGAGTATTTTAATTTCACCGAAGAGAAAGCCATATAGTTTCAGTAAGTAAGTATATTAAAATATATTGGTATTGGCATTGATTATCTGCCAAATAAGTTTTAGAATATCAGACACCAACCAAAAAGTCAATATCAGGCATCCCTACTAATTTCCTTTGCCTTTACACAGATGACTTTTTGCAGTGTCATCACTAGTCATCAGTGAAAGTCAGATTTTTTTCACCCTCACTGACCGACTGTTGAACTGTTGATTTATTTCTAAGTCCTGCGGTTGAAGCTGTGCGTTAGCAGGTGAAGATGCACTGCAGGATTGATGCTGGCTGTGGAGCGCTTGTATTCTGTGTGCAATGCAAATTCCCACTTGTGTTACTGACTGTGCAGACATCTCTCCTTGGCCTTGGCTGACCTTACGCGTACACACAGCGAGTCAGTCTATGCACCCTCCAAAAAATGTTGGAGCAAGCTCAGACAGAGAGTAATTCCTTTCATCTTCAGTACATTTCTATCGCTCTGATGACTCCAGGTGAATCATTTTTGACTGATTGGAGCATCCTCAGTCACATGGGTCTTCCCATTTTGAAGCAAGCTGACACACAGTGCACTGAGTCAGAAGCCAGTCTGGTGTCAGGGGGGACATCAGTGATGAATGGCAATCAAGCTGCTTCTCACACATGCATAAGACTGAACACTATGAAAACTCTGACAGTCTACTCAGAAGCTGGAACGACAAACTCCTCTTTATAGATCACTACGACTTTTCACAGGATGAAGTTGCAGAACCAAAGGGGCGTGGCCTGTAACTGCCACGCCCCTTTGGGAGTGAGTTGATATGCTCAATTGAGCATATCAATTGAGCCAACGCAGGCGCCGAGCTCTGCGTTGGCATTTCCAAACACGCAGGCTGTGGCAAGTATCATTGATTTCTCTAACACTTAGTGCCATTTTATGTCAAGTAACTATGTTACCTTCAGTTGTTATAAAAATGTCACATAGTATAATGAAAATTTGACTTTGGAATAAGACACCTTGCAATTGGGTGTCTGCCTCTTTAAGAAGCGCCTGCTCTTTCTGATTATCTGCCTTCAGGAAGTTATAACAATAATGCTTCTCATTATGCCCTTAACAATCGTTCGTAGGAGCACTCTGCTGAGAAGTAGTTCCTGTGAAGAGCTCAAGTAGATGCGCCATTGCACCGGGTGTTTGCTAATTGCTGCTGCTAGTCTGGAGGAGCTGAGTGGGGAAGGCCTGGTGGAGGGAAACTCTGTGAACTTTATGGAAACAGGCGGAGCTCTGTGACTGCAAGTGTTTAGGCACCCCTGAATGGTTGGCAGGGGAAATGAAAAGATTTCTCAAACAAGCATGAAAGACTCAATGCAACCGTCCAGTTTTGTTTTTGATGAGAGAAAAACATTATAAGATGACGTAAAGCTCAAAAAAGTACATTTTACATAATACTGCCCCTTTGAATAGGAGCAAAGTTGTAGCATAGAGTCCTCAATATGTCACAGTTTTTCTCTGGTCGGATTTTTCTCTGGTCCTCTGGTCTGAGGACGATACGATGTGGTCATCAGCAGAAGTCCTGCTGCCTCGGCTTTGGATGTTGTCACACTGATTCTATAATCCAGGATTTCCCTTCAGCTCAGAGAAGTTACAGTCAGGAGCCCACTGAGGGGGAGCAGGGGCGTCATTTCGACGGAGTGACTTTGACATCCCATTCCGAGTCCACACGTCTCAGCGGAGCGTGAGGCGCAGTGGACACGTCAACAGGACGCTCTGAAAGGGGCTGCGATCGACTACAAACAAATGTGCTCATGTAACTCCACAGAGTAAAATATAAACACAGGAGAAATTAACTCAGAGTTATTTTGGTTTGAGCAAAGTAAGAGTTAATGAGCCCAACCAGAGATCAAACCCAAAATAAATGGTGGTACGGTGTGATAAACTCTTTAGAATATAGGATCAAATTAAATTATTATTATCTAATTTGTAATTATTTTGCTAAAGAAAGCAAGTTTCTCTGTTGGTGGCCTGAAAGTTGGAAAAGCAAAATGTTTGCTGTTAAAATGATTTTTACTATTTCCCAAAACTTTCTATATCATAAAAAAAAAAAAAAAAAAAAAAAAAAAAATCATATTTGATTGTATCTTAAAACAGAAATAGTTTCCTCACAGAGGTGCAGTCTGCCAGCTCTAGGTCTACTACGGCCCACTACAGCCGTACCGGATCAGTGTGGGCTTTTAGGGACCGATGAAGAGTTTCATTGATTCTATGATTATTTTAAATTCGTTTTAAAAAGAAGCGGAGCGTCAGTAAAAATAGAGCACGAGTTCCGCCAATAATCTTTAAAGAAACAGCTCCGGCTCTGAGGACCTGTTGCAGTCAACAGTGAGAGACAAACGGAGCGCAGGCCTTCCTTCCCCCCAGCCCCTGATCCCGAGAGCCAGAGTGGACCAGTCCCATCTGCTTTCATTGTTAGGCCACAACACTAAGCATGGAATATCAGGGACTCCCCTTCGAAATCCACGAGGCAGAAACAAAACCAAAACAGCCAAAGGAGAACAACAATTCCTACCTTTCTTCCGATCCACAAACGCCAGCAGAGGGAATCCCCAGTTGGCTACCAAGGCCTCTAAACGCAACCTCCCAAACCCGTTCTGGCAAAGTTTGTTTTTGGTAACAGTGAGGAACTCTTTTTTTTTTTTTTTTTCCCCTCCCTGCAGCCTCCCTTTGGTTCTCCCTGCTGTCAGGAGCAGAGTGAAGAAAGGTTGAGAGACAGAGAGGGAGAGACGGAGGGAGGGGGTGCAGTTGGACTGCAGCCCCAGGATCTATTCACATGTAAATGCCCCAAGGAGCTTGTCCTAATCCCTGAGAGGAGCAGGACTACGCCCTCCTCCCCCGTCAGGATCACTTTACCCAGCAGCCACTGAGCTGTCAGCCGGAGAGCCATGGATGCTGCAATCACCACTGATAACAGCTCCAAGTCTCTCTGACGTCACCCAGATCAAGTCAACAGCTGCTGGGTTTTTCATGCAGGTCAGTAAAATTGCAAAGCAATTTGAGGTGCGTCTTTGAAATATTGTTGCACAGAAAATCTGCGTTACCGGCCACTATTCAGTCCGGAGAAGGAAGTGATGCTCTCCAAGTGGCAGTACAGAGAATCCAGGATATTGCGATGTTTTCTGTTTTTTTTTTTTGTGACTGTTGAGTCCTACAATGACAGATTCTGCATCACCAATTTCAACAAGGTGTGATCAAGTAGTTATTATTTTAATCTTGATTTTTTGACCGTATCATGGTCTTACAAAAAACTTGATTGATTTTGTACTTAAAATTCTCCCAAACTGGTGGTGTAACCTTTACTGTTTACCAGATTTCACTCCATGCTGCCGTTTTTTTTTTTCTTTTATTTAGAAGCGGCCATGACGCGCCGTGGAAACCGCAACAGCACAATTTACTGAACAGGTTGTTGCTAGGGTAACCACAGAGCGACCGCGTTTGTTGATGCCACTCATCTTGCTCAGCTGGCCGTGAGAGGTTGAGCTCACATTCCCAGAATGCTCTGCAGTTCTGGATCAGAGCTCTCTGAATATTCTACATATTCAATATTGAATATTCTATCAGACTGATATCTATTGATATTGATCAAGTGTTTATTGTGATTTGTTGTCCAGCCCTGTTAGATGTTTTTTGTTTTTTTGCATGTAGGAAGAATAAAGTCACGATTCCAGGTTTGAGTTGTCATCCTGGAAGATCTCCACTCGTAGCCGTGGGCAACAGCAGGTCCTAACACGGCATAAGAAGAACTCACCCCTCAGCTCTACTTCCTGCAGCGAGTTTAGTTTCAACACTCTCTGCATGTGGTTGAGACAAGAAGCCCAGTGAACTCTGAACTAGGTTGTGCATGGCTAAAAGTATGGTCAGACCAGGTGGCAAATGTGGAGAAAACAGTATTTGGTTTTGACAAGTCGACAAACACAATGGTTATGTGGTTTCTGGTGTCGGGTTTGGGTCTCTTTAATCTTACAGCCTACAGGGTCTCAAACCTGATGTATTATTCCACGGTTTTTAAAGAGCACTACTATATATGACTCAATACAACAACAGTCAGGTTTTCAGACCCTGAGAGGAAGCCGGAGTACCTGGAGAGAACTTTGGACAGAACATCTGAGCTCCATGCAGAAATACCCCAGGTCGGGATTTGAACTCAAGACATTCAGGCTGCGAGGCAACAGTGCCAGGGGTAATGTGAGACTGTGGAGTTAAATGAAAATGAACTCAGTTTTTTACAATTTTTTGACATGAAGAAATCCAAAAAGAGTCTAATCCATTTGAATTCAGGACAGAGAAGAACATTCATCAGAAAAGCAGCCAAGAGGCTTGGAGATTCTGCTCACAGGAAAACTGTTGCGTCTCGTCTCCACTGAGCGGTCTGGTGCGGTTCAGTATGGAATGGGTCAATGCAGGTCAGTAGGCCAAATATGGCATATTCAGGAGAGCTCTTCCATAGTTCTCTGTGTCTCCAGCTGGACTCTCACTGGACAGGCGTGGTTAAACCCAAACACCTAGCATGGCGTCAGGCTAGAGCAGCGACAAACAGTCGTTATACGCTACCATGTCTTGTGCTTTGTCGTAAGCAGTGAAGTTTTTCTGCCCTAACCGTACCGTACCATTGGCTTATCAACCTCCAGCTGAAGGGGGCGCAGTAAGGGTTGAGTGGAAGGCTTTTACAATGTATCAAACCGATCTGACGCTCTGTGGAAACGAAGCATTAGTGGTTCAGTCCTATTCTTGCTGTTAATGTCCAACCTGCCCAGCATAAGACTGAACACTACACACTGACCTCATGCTATAAAAATACCAGGACATCAACAAGCAATCTAGTCTTCATCTGGTTCTACAAGTACTTACCAGTATCCTGTAGTGTGCTAGGATATGTAATACATGACATAACATCTCACTGACACTATTTAAAAAACAAAGATGAAGCCCTGACAGAGAGAGGCTGTGTGCAAAAAGCTCCCCTTTTGTTGATTCCCTCAGCTTTCAGACAGGAAGCATCATCCAGGTGCTTCAAATCAAGTTCACTTCATCAACTGTTAGAGTCCTGCGGTCGACTGCTCTGGAGCGCACCGTGACACAATGCAGCACTGATCGCAGAGAAGCAACTGCCGCCGCCATTGATCTGGTCATCATTCCACACAGAAGCGAGAGGTTCGGCCTGACGGCAGACCGAGAAGCTCAGAGAGACCAGAAACCAGAAAGCTGTGAGTTGCGTCTGACCAAAGCACAAGACTTTAAGCGATATCCTTTAAACACGGCGAATCTAAAGAAGAGATGTTTGAGCAAGACCCCACAGAGTACGCCAGCACACTCACCATGCAGGAGGACTCTGTTCCCCAAAGTCCTCTAGAGTCCAACATGAGACCATCTGCTAACCATCAGGACAGGGTCATCATTCCACACACATCATTCCTTTGCTTTATAAATATTGCACAGATTTATATTTGCAGCGTAAGGAGACGAAAGGCACCCATTTCCACTGGGTAAACTATGACGACGCGAAGATGATTTGGATTCAAATATCATTTGTACAAGAAGAGACGACCCAACATTTTTCATAGCCGTCTCCTCAGGAACATGGAGTCCACACGAGACTTTACTTCCACTGTTTTAATTTGGTCTAGTTTGCACTAAAACTGGAACTGATCCTTTAAACCGATCCTTACCAAACTATAAAGTCTTTTTTAATGCAGCCTCGAGTACACGAAACCACACACTGCAGATTACGGGGTATTTATCAGACAAAAACAACCTCAAAAGTTTCCAGAAGTGCATCTTAAACCCACAATTTCTACAACTTATAAAAGACACATAAAGCCATAGAATTTCTTCAGCGAGCCGCTGCTGAGAGACCGATTATTCAAAACGGTTTGAAACATTTTTTTTTTTAGCGTGCAATGCAGAATGCTTCATCAGACTGACTGATATAGTTTGCATCCGTTTAATAAAATCCACCCACATCTGCACATTAAACTGTTGAGAATTTTTGTCTCAACAAACATGACATTAATGGGTTTTTATCCCTTCATATTCTGAAGGATTATGATATTGTTTGGGTATTTTTAACAGCTGATGAGATGCAGATTATTCTAAACTTGGATTATGATCGGCGCTGTAATGAGAAAGCAGGTGGTGTGTGTAAATGTCAGGATGTTATGACCAAATGCAAGTTATTCTGGTGTCTCAGAGGGCAAAGGAAGAAATCCACTTCTCTTTGTTGTTTTATGTCTTTTTTTTTTTTTTAAAGAATGAATAAAGATGCTTTCTTATTTTGTTAAATCTATGCCTGGAAGTGTTTCAGTGGCCAGCTCAGAAAAATAAATCCATATTTTTATGTTCAAATTAAGAACTGGAACAATCCAGGATTCAGAGCAAAGTGAAAAGGCGTCATCCATCTGCTCTTTTGCGATAGACGTTTTTGACCATTTTCTGTTCGGTTTCTGTCCAGTTTTGCTTTGATTTGCTGTGTGAGAAATTAAATGTGCAAAAAAACCTAATTGGAATAATTAGATGATCAAAAATAATGACACACTTATTTTTGCAGACAGTGAGAATGAGAGGAGTTAAAAGTTATGCAATGTTCAGTCAGTTTGCTGCGCTTCCTGAGTGAAGAAAGGCAACTGTCTCACGTCCAGTCTAGTTTTCATAATGAGCCTGTTAAGAGTCCAGAAAGTCCAGCAGTGCCTGGACAGCAGCAGCTCAGGTAAGACAGAAAAACATGGAGCCGTTAAAAACAGTAAAACAGGAAGGAGAGAGCAGTTCATTACCTGGTGTGGAGGCACAGCTGTCTGCAGTGACACACATATACAACTGGGCAGGATGTCATATCACTGTGAGTGTGTGTGCAGAGGCGTGGCTGCGTGGTGTCAGACTGTGTGTGTCAGAAGATGACACATTTCCTGCTAACAGGAGAAAATGGTTTCCTGGTTAAACTGTCTAACTTTCCCACCGACGCGCTGTGACATGGCCGTCCAGAGACGCTGGCCTGGTTCCAGCTCCTCCAGACGTCTCAGGCTGCTTGGAGCCGTCCACAACATCCAACATGCTTCATTTGGATTTCATGTGACAGACAAACTCAGAGCAGTAAAAACTGTGGACTTCCTGGGGTCTGTTTGTGGCCCTTGGCAGCAGCTTTGTGGCTCCCACATGGCTCTCTGCGGTTCCACACTGTTTGGCACAGAACGAACACAGCATCAAATGAGCCGGTAACAGAAATGAGCCACTGGCAAAGACCAACCCTCCTACCTAATTTGCACTTAGCTATGATGGACATAAGAAAGCTAACTAGCTAGCAAGGCTATATTAGCCGCTCGTTAGCGGGAGCCTCAACTGCCTCAAGACAGAAAACTGCATATATGAGAATATAGAAGATTGACTTGATCTGCCTAGAAAAAAAAAAGTAAAACGGCAAAATTGTATGTATACATTCTCCAGCCATTTTATAGTATAATCATGGAACTATGTCACCTTCAGTTATTATAAAAAAGCTTTATATTAAAAAAATGACTCAAAACAAGTTTAACGCCTTGAAATTGGGCCACTGTCTTTTCAAAAACTTCCTTCAGGAATTCACCACAACATGGGTCCTCTATTAAACCCTGATAGGTAGCTCCTCTAATGAACTCAGCAGATTCCAGATCCATCAGCTGTTTGCTAATTGCTGCCAGCTAGTCTGAAGGAGCTGGGTGGAGGAGTGCTGCTCTGCGAGGCACTTGGAACCTTGGAAGTTGCAGGTCTGAGGAGGAGCTGCGTCCCCGAAGGCAGGGCAAGGTCCACTCAGGGGTTTTGCACCTTGAATGGTTGCCACGGTGATTAACGGATTACAAAGAAATGTAGTCTCTTACATCAAATGAAACCAATAAAAGTTTCTGGGGAATGAATACTTTTGCAACATGCATGTGTGCTCTAAAGTCACATCTAAAGCTCTTGAAGCTCAGCTTCTGAAGTGTTGGCCTGAGTTTACGCTGCAGCCTCAACAGCTGGCCGGAGATCCTGAGTGGGAGTGGACTCTGTCTGGGTGGGTTTCTCACTATTAGACACAAGCAGCTCATTGTAAATACTCCGGTCCATATAGCAGCTGCTCTTAATAATTCATTCTGTTTAAACCTAATATAAACGGCCCCTCCTGCCACTGGGAAAGCCCCCATTGTGAGACAGATATGGACTGGAGAAAGCAGCTACTCCATGTGAGAGGATTCTTCTGATCATTCTCCACGAAAACCATCAGTCAGGCTCAGATTAAAATACAGAAAGTTTCCTTTCACATCTTAAAGTTTCTAGCCTGGTGGTCCAGTCAGCGTTTATCAGACCTCAAATAGCTCCCCCTAGAGTCACAACCTGCTCCACACAACTCTGAGAAAGCAAGCTGCAGGAAAATGTGACATTGCGCAGACTTATATTCCAATTCTGAATCTATTGACTATTGACTGATAGATCTGTATCAGTCAAGTGTACATTATAATGCACACATGTAATCATTTGCTTTTACATGACAAATTATGTATGAGTTTGTTCTTCAGCATAGAAATTGACCATACATATGAATACCACAGAAGGCTTTTGATTACACAGTTTCTGATCGTTGCTGAGTAACCATGTGATACATTTCAACAAAATCAGATCAGGGGAAGGATTAAATACTTTCTCACTTCTTTCTACCCCTTTTCAAACAGACAAGCAGAGGAAAGCTAATTGTTTCATTCTCCGTACTGTACGGATGTTTTATTTTCTCTTGTTCTTCCGACTACTTGTTTGATTGTTTTTAAATATGTTTGAAATAAATTATTAGAAAATAAATAAATAAGTATATATATAAACTGTGCTCAAAACCAAACCTTAAAAAAAAATCTCACTGCCCCCGTCAAGCTGTCCTTTACTATCTTAGCCATGAACAGCTAGGAAGGTAAAGCTTTTCTAGTTATTATCCTGTTTATACAGCTAAGTAATTTTCTTCTTGGAGTTTTTTTTTGTTGTTAGAATATCACTAAACTTACTGTTTATTACTGAAACCTTTACTTCACATCAACAGGAAGTGTCAGCTATCACTTTAGGGGCTGACTCATTTTTAATTGACTCCTGTGTGTGAGGAAATGAGAGCTTGACATTCCTCTGCACGCGCGTGTGTGTGTGTGTGTGTGTGTGTGTGTGTGTGCGTGTGTGTGTGTGTGTGTGTGTGTGTGTGTGTGTGTGTGTGTGTGTGGCCGGCCTTATGTTTGCTACAGTGTAAGGATTATTTATCCAACAAATATTGCGCCGTGAGGACCGACTGCTCGTTGTGGGGCTCAAAGCCCGGGCTGTAACAAGATGCTGTTTTTGGGGCTCGGGGTCAGGGGTCAGTTTAAGGACTAAGGTGTGAATTGAGTTCAGTTTAGGGTTAGGCTTAGGCATGTCGTGGTAATAGTTAGGTTTAGGGTAAGTGTCAGTGTTAGGCTATATAAATGAATGAAAAATGAATGTGAGTCAATGCAAAGTCCCAGTGCAGATAGAAAGACGCGTGTGTGTGTGTGTGTGTGCGTGTGTCTGTGTGTGTTTGTGTTTATCTTTGATTCTAAATGTGTATAATTTGTGTCTCCATTGTAACAGCTGGGACCTGTACGCTGCAGGTAGGGAAGGGGCCCGCATCAGATTTTAGTCTCTGATTTTAGTTTATATCCAGAGAGGGGAACTTTTTCATCCTTCTTCAACTGTTCAGTGTTTTCTGTGCCTGTACAAGATGTTCCAATGATGTCACAATGTCTTATGTTTTACAGAATAGTGCTTTAGATATATTTTAGTTGGCTGCCTGGGTAATCAGTGACTGTATTCCGGCCAAAGAGTAAGAATTAAATCTTGCTTATTTGAAATTCTGCAGGAATGAAGAACCAGCGCTTCCTCCACTGTCCTCACAGAAAAGAAGCTGCCCTGAAACTGCAGCTGCTTTGCTCCTCAAACTGCCGCTGCTGCCTTTAAAAACGAGGATGCTCCTTGGACGCTAGCAGTGCAGCTAACACAACTGGTTTTAGCCAGTGGGCTGCAAAGACTCTCCCTGTACCCCACCATGAATTAGTGTTCATGTTTTTTGGGTGTATTTACTCTGCGCTTTGCGCTATGGCCTGCTTCCTGCTTTTGAAGCACTCTATGGTTCGCTTAGTGTTCACATATCCAATGGAACCGGCCCGGAGCTCACTTCAACCGCAACTAGACCTTGGTTTGTCGGCAGACCAGTTTGCTTTCACACCTCCCCAATCAAAGCTGACTTTCTATACCAACAAACTAGAATTGGATTACAGTGGAGTGAACAGAGCTGGAGGGAATGAAACATAAGTAGACTAAGGCTCTTGCTCAGGGCTGACTGTTCCATCTCTTCTCAACATTTCTCGTCTTGTGTATCTATGGTATCTTAGCTAATATAAGGCTACTCACTCCTCTACACAGGTCAAATATTCAGTAAGACTTTATTTGCCGGGGTGTGCATAAGACTGACATGATCTGAATGAGGAGCTGACACTGCTGAGGATTTTGTTTGTGATTTATTTTATATCCATTGTATGAATTTGTTGACTTAGAGATGCAATGTATATCGTTTTCACTAATTGAAACGTTGGCCGTGATGCTCCACACAAACGTCTCGTTTTGGGCTGACTGATCTGCAGACATAGAAGATAACGGCATGATTTATGAGGACAGCAGGGTTTTGAAGACGTAAAGCCTGTGATGTGATCTATCAGGCTGATTTACACTCAGTAATCTAAAACCATAAAATCGTGGAACATCGTTTATTAAATCTTCACGTTTTTATGGCCGTAACTCAACTTTGACAAAACAGCTTCAGTCGGCTTCCTTTCGTTTCCTTCTTTTTCTGCTTGACTAGCATGAAACTCTTAAATGCATGATTTATTAACCCAACCTGGATTTAATTGCAGAGTCCAGGTTGTAACTTTAGACTTGATTTGAGTGAGGTAACTTCAACAGAGAATCCTTTGAACAGGCGACATCTTGTCTCTTGAAATCATTTCTACTGCTATCATCGTCCATCCTGTGTGCTATGGGGGTTCATACACACAAGCTGAAACAGACAGGGGGAGCTAATCTTATCTGCTGCAGGAAACACATTTCGAAGCCTTGAACCAACCAACAGGACAGGAAACCGGTTTCTAATCTGAGCTAAAGGAAGGAAAAACTAGAGGCCTGAAAACTAGGTAGAAAGGAGGTTTCCTTATGAGGAGCTAAAGTTGGGCGCTTCCGTTACTTGTGCTTAAATAACAAACTATTTTGCACAGTTTAGAATGTTTGTGTAGATTGCGTGTAATAATTTTTGCAGACTTTTATCCAGAGTCTATGCTTTTTAATGTCAAAATAATTTGACTGTCTTCCACAACCTGCAGAATCATTTACGGATTCAGGCAAGTTACAACAGAACATTAAAGCACGTCCAAAGAATCTTTTGCAGTTTAAGATGAAACTATGATTGACGAGTCAACTGTTAACGTCATGTATTAAACCTTCAGACTCCATGAAAGCGTTCGGGAGATGCTGGAGTGTTATCAGGTGAAATGTTGTGATTGGCGGGTAAAGCTTTTGTCCTCAGGAAACTCTCGGTCTGTCTGTTTTTTTAAAAAAAATGACCGACGGCTGCAGGAAGACTCCGTGATTTACATGCCTCCACGTTACAGAAACTAAGAGCATACTCCCGGTGGGATTAGTAGCTAAATGATTCGTTTCATCACTGGTTTTATTTCATTAAAACCCTGACAGAAATATAATTACGACAGGAATAGCCTTTACTTCTCCTCCTGTTTTCCTGAGTGAGTGCAGGAAGGAAGGAAGGAGAAGATAAGGCACCGAGGAACTTTTTATAAGCCTTTAATGGGAACAAAACGATCTGAGCAAAGCACCACATAGAGAAAGATAGCAAGTCTAGTGTAAACACCCATTAGTTCAAAGCAACCTGTAATTCCCCAAACAAGAACACACCAGCATGTTAAACGCTCTAAATGGAAACTTGTGCTCGATCAGACTGGTTTTACAACCGTCCCTTATAGCATCATCAACAACTCACTCTGATTTAGGTATTTGTGGAGTCCTTATGAAGCTTGTACTTCAAACTACCAACGGACAGATGGCTGATCTCACTCGATTCCACTTTAATCAAAAACAACCCTAGGATTATTCTGCTGGTAAATACACCTGCTCAGGTACCAGGGCAGTTTGTGGCCCTGTGACTAACCCTATCATCCAGAATCATCACACACACAGTGACATAGTCCAAGCGTCTCTCATTCCAGACAGTCAGACACACAAGGTCATTGCTGAAGAAGCTGGCTGTTCACAAAGTACTGTATCCAAATATATTAACAGAAAATTGAGTGGAAAGAAGAAGTGTGGTAGGAAACAGGGAGAACCACAGCATTGAGAGGCCTGCCAAGCAAATCCTTCCAGAAGAGCTACCACACATAGACACGGCTTATAAATGTGGTTCATTCCTGAACCACAAACATGGTTTTTTTTGTTTGTTTGTTTGTTTGTTTTTTTTTATAAATCAAAAATATTGGTGCCTGAAAAACTATTTAAAAGTTGGGAAACCTTCTTTAGCGCTTCTGCAACTGATGAAAAGTCTTTATTCAGTATCTTTGTTGGCACAACACAAACCAAGAACTCCTTCCTGCCTTGCAGCAAAAGAAGCTTCAAATGAAGATGTAAAGTTTATAGGACTCACCTCAAAGCAGTGGCCCACACTGACTTCACTTCATGAGAAAGAGCGTTTTTTTTGTTTTTTTTTTTACTTCAGCAACTTCCAAAACTTAATAACATTTGAACATTTCCTTAGTGGACCATGAATTGTGAATGACCTCCTTGTTGAGGCAATCATTCCCCTGTCAGTCTTCTGCTGATGTCACTGTGAAACACAGATAACAGACGCCACACTCACTCTGAAGCTGCAGAACATGCACCTACTGAGCCACAGCTGCCCACAGGACACTGGACAATAAACCCAGAATGCAGATTGAATTAAAGAAATTTGATTACCGATATCGAATTACATTTTCCAATTCTCAGTTTCAAAGACTTGATTAAGACCCAATGCATGCCTCAGCACGTGGAAGGCGGTATGAAGGCTTGTTATGTGTAGCCCGTTTTTCCTTTTTGAAAGTAAATTCCGGGGCTAACATGTAGCGCCACACTGTGGATTTCTTCTGCTCTCCTGTGACATGTGTAAATTTTTTTTTGCTGGACGATAAATTGTCCCGGAAGTTATTGCGGTAAACGATAATAAATATAATATATATTTTTGGGTATCATCAAACAGTCTATAAGCATTGTGTGTCACTTTAGTTAGAGGCTCAAGCCCAAAGTAGATCCAAGATATTATTAAGATATTGCTGCTTTTGTTTAAGTAAGAAGTCTATCTTCTCCAGGTTTTAACTTTTGTTCAACATCTTCCAGCTCTATCCTGTCATTTGTTGTAACCGCAGGATGAGTCAAATCACCTGGGACGTGTGATTGATAGGAGCCCATCTCACCGATTCTCGGGCAAAGCAGGGCAGAGCCGCAAGCCCATGCAGAGCACCGCTCTTGTTATAGTCTCGTTGGCTTCTTTTCTCTTTTTTTCCTCAACTGTCTACTCCTCTGTTTAATTAACGTGACTTTGCATTGTACATTCTAGTTTGACTTTCTCTGCTGTCAAACCAAAGTTTGTTTTTTTTTTTACTGCTAGACCTCACACTGTTAAAATCACCAGTGTCTGCATTAGGATCCGTTCATCCCGTTCTGGCTGCTGGCCTGTCATGTTTGCTTTGGCTGCAGTTCTAATGCTTCAGGCCTTCATCTGTGGATCTCCCTCAACTTCCTGGATTTCCTGCCCTGCACCATCGTCTGTGATTAAAGTTTAGATTGATTTCCATCTACTCGCTTCCTGCCTGCTCTCTGCATCCTCAGCATCTCGGAGCATGACAGAATCTATCCGCTGAGTGCAGCAGAACAACGAGTTTCATCTGGCTTTCGCCTCTATAGAGAAGGTCTACCTCTGCGATGGGATTGCCGGAGCGGAGGAAATCCCCACAGCTGTGCGTCTTCAAACTGATAGCTTGGTTTGTTAAAACCGAGCGTGTACTTGAGAAGACTCCTGAGTAAACATCCTGAGGTCTCATTAGACCGGATCAAAGAGACACTCGAAGGAGGCCCTCTGTTTCATCCTTCGAAAGGATGTGATTTGGATTCACAGACTATTTGTGAGAAAAAAAACATTCATGTACCAAGTTCAACTGAGCTGTAATTAAAACCCCTGAGACAAATCCTCCATGCACAAAATCAGGTATTATTTTACAAGGCGCTAACCCGTTGATGAAAACAATAAAACATCAGAGTTCTAGGATTTATGTTGACGCTCAAAGCTTACCACCCACCTATAACCTCAAGCCATACCCTCAACCACAACCAATGCTTCAATCTAAGCTGTATCCCAGTCACGTTACCCAGTGACCTTCTTTGAATCTTAAAGCTGATATTAATATTTATGCTACGCTTGTACTATTTCGTGGAGCAAACATTGTCATTTGGTGCCGCCACCTTTGTAAAGACAGCAATGAAACTTTCACAAAGTCACCAAAGATCCAACGAGCACACATTAGCCTAATTTCACTAAATTGGTGCTCATATTTAATCATTTGTTCTACTATTATTGATTAAACAAAGCAAAACAAAACGGGAAAGAACGGGAACGCAGGCTTGCACACCCACCTCCACATTATTCGTTTTTTTACATAATAGCTGAGGCGATCACGAGAATACGGCATTGATGAGAGTGGATAGGAATCATTCAAAATAAATATAAATATTAATCCCAGTTTAAGCTCTGAAGACAAACTCCACCTGTCGTTTCAGCCTCAACATGCATGTTATCATCCGTCGTGGCCTCTTGATCATCCGTCAGCTTGAAGCTGAGACAGTGATTGAAGCTCAGCATGTGTTTCAACTGAGACAGTGAGAATACTGGAGAAAGATTTCCTACCAGGTAAAAAGAATGAATGTTTTTTGAGCATATGCTGACGTTAGTCATACCTGGAAATTACTAATCAAATCACAGGCGGCTTCTACTTGCTGCTCAATTTTTGAGGACAAACTCTCGCTTTAGGCTAAATAAATGAAGTGGAAAGTGCTCATACGTGATGTTTAGATGAATGTAAAGGGCCAGGGGAACACATGCCCAACAAGGTTTTGGTGTGTGTTTGTGGCTTGTGGGTGTAGCTATGAGGTCAAGGTTTGCGTGCTAACCCTGTCTTTCTGCCGCTCTTCATTATTTTGTGCAACTGAGCATCCTCCTGCAAAAAACTGACAGAAATTTCCTGTCATCACTTCTATACAACACACACGCACACACACGCACACGCACGCACACGCACGCACACACGCACGCACGCACACACGCACACACACGCACACGCACGCACACGCACGCACACACGCACACGCACGCACGCACGCACACACGCACACACACGCACACGCACGCACACACGCACACGCACGCACACACGCATACACTCTGCAATCGCACATATGTGGACAGACTCATTTTCTTGTCTTACCTCCATGTTTCTTGTTCCCCTCCTTTCTCATGGTGATGGTCGTGTCCTCGGTGGGAGAACCAGCAGAATTAGGCGACAACCCAGCAGTACGTTGGGTCGGGTTTGGGGTTTGGGCTGCGGGTCCTGTTTTGGTGTCAGTCGTGACAGGCCAAGAGAACAGAGCAATCCTTTGTAAGATCAGGTCTACGCTCTCTTTTTCGTCACACTTGCTATCTTCCAAAGATCCAATGACTCTGGAGCCGAAGGTGCTGGAAGGACTAAATTGACTTCGGAGATTGGAGACCATGTGTCCAGCCTGGGACTGTGAGAATTGATCCCTCTGAAGGCTCTCAGCAGAGGATAGAGCAAAGGGTGCAGGAGAGCAACTCTTCTCTAGAGCAGTGACGGGATGGTGTGAGGGAACAGGAGAGCGAGGAGATACGGGTGAGCGTGAATAGTTGTTGGGTCGAACTGGTGTGTCAGAAGAACTGTCTAGGCTGCTGAGAGAGGCTGAAGGGCTGGCAGCTGTGGACGGAGGGCTTGGGTTGTAGCTCTGGAGGTCATTTGCACTCTGCTGGGAACGGGTTGACACTTTTGGGCTCCTCAGTCCCACCTCTGGCTTGGTAGGGGAGGCCGGTGAGGCGCTGCTCACCAGGCTGTCCAGATCCAAGGGAAACTTGTTGAGACGTGGAGGTTCTTTGGCTTTGGGCTGCGGACTCTTAACGGCACGAAGCTGCTTTTGGGAAACTTCTTTTGATCCGCATTCCTCAAAGGAGTTTCCGCTACGCAAACCGTTCCAGTTAAAATTTGCATCAACATATTTCATTCCTGGAGACATGCCACCACCACCATCTCTTAAAATTCCCAAGTTCCCCTCTGCTGGAAGTTGGTAGTCAAGAATTGACATGGTCCCATGGTTTAACACCTGAGGCTTTCTCATATCCAGCATCAGCTCAGGCCCTTGGTTCACCTCCGACTTGAAAAAACTCCCGTGTGAGGAGAACTTGTCTGTATTCGCTTCATGGTGTTGTGGCCAGTTGAGCTTAGATCCATAGTACTCTCTCTGAGGTGGAGGGCTGTGATAGGAGGACAGCTTGTTGGCTGCCGTGGTTTGGCCTCCCCCAGTAGAGTACTCCAGGCTGGACGTAGAGCTGTAAAGGCTGTCGTTGTCACTGCCAGGCCCTGACAGGGTGGAGCAGAAGCTGGGGTTCAACCTGCTTTGGAAGGAAGCAGCTCTGGTCACAGAGGAGCTGGAGTTGGGGACGACTGGCCTGTTCATGGTTCCTCTGTTGAAGGACAAGCTGCTGCCTACAGCACGGCTCTTGAGGACAGGGCTGAGACCGGAGCTCAGACGTATGTGGGAGTCCGCTGCAGAGATCATGCTATTGTTGCTGACGGCAACGGGAGGAGACTGGCCGCCTCCTCCCGGCCCCATGGCGGGTTTGTTGTGGTTCAGGATGAAACGGGAGGAAGAGGGGGAAAGGGAGGCAGAGACGGAGGAAGCTGAGGTGACGGACGTCATGTCGTCCATGTTTTCATCGTCGAACGATCTCTTCAGTGCTGAAATGGAGAACAAGGAATATTCAGGTCACAACAAAGGTCAGAGGCAAGAAACAGATCAGATTTTAAAAAAAATTATTTTTTTTTAAATTTTGGACAGCAGCCCAACTACTATTCCTGATATCAGTTTATTTATATTGTGTTACTGTTAAAATAACCGATGGTAAAAAAAAAAAAAAAAACTCAATTATTCTGCAAATTTAGCATTTAAACTATTAAATGTGGTGGTATGACCTCTAAATGTTTGCTTTATTCAAATTTACTATGAGATAACAGTAAGAGCTGGTCTAGATAATATTATTAGAACTAATAATCAGTATCGCAGTTCTTTATCCAGATGACATATTTATGCCTTCACCCTGATATAAAGGAGCTTGTCGATGATGTGTTGAACAATTCATCATTTTCTGTGTCGAGTCCAGGAAACGGGTGTATTTTTATATAAAGTTATCAATCTGTGAGACTCTCATGGTGGCCCATCCCTAACGAAAAGAAAATGCAACTTTCCAAAGCGGAAAGCTTTTTAAAACTCATGCATGAGAAGACATGCATTTCAACACAAGTACTTTACTTTTGAAAAGTGCAACTTCCTGTGGTGGCATGGAATGTTAAAATAACCTCTTGATTGGATTACTTCAAGCGGAGTTTTGCTGAACATCTAAACCAACATCATGTCAGTTTCTGAGTATTATTTATCACAATACTCAGAACGTATTCTAAATGATTGAAGCTTAATGGTTCACAGCTCTGTCTGTTGGCTTATGGAGTGTAGAAGCCCGCCCTTCTATGGGAAAAGTGTCCCCTTCTCCAGGGGAGGACACACACACAAATGCACACACACGCACACACACACATTCCTTCTTCCTGTAAGCACAAAGGGCAGATTGAGGTCGTCGCTGCAGTCAGGACATCAAGTGGGGGGTTTCATTACAAAAATCAGCCATTGCAATGTGACACACCATGAAAGGGTGTGGGGGGTCGAGGGCGGGAGAATAAAATACCTACCAAGACTTGGCTCATTGTTCAGTCAATTAACCACTCATACAGCAGGACACCTACGGTAGGATTTAATTTATTTCTTTGTATAACAGCAACAAAAAACAAACAAACTAAAGCTACGTTTTGATGGCAGATCTACGAAATCAGTCGCGCCATCTTTTCCTCAAAAGCATATTTTAAAGGGGCAGTATTATGTGGTTTTCAGGCATAGGGTACCATTTTCTATGACAAGCAAATAACTATATTACCTTCTGTTACAAAAATGCCATATTTATCAAATATGACCTAAAAAAAAATTTACTTTGTAGTTTGCTTCCTCGAAATTGGGTCTCTGCCCCTTTAAAAACTCCTGTTCTTTCTGAAACTATGCCTTCAGGAAGTCATCACAACATGGCTTCTCTTATTAACCTTTTCGCAACATTTCTACCACTGTTTGACTGAGAAGTAGCTCCTATAATGAGCTCAGTGGATGTTCAATTCCACCAGGTGTTTGCTAATTTCTGCAAGCTAGTCTGAAGGAGCTGCGTTGGGGAATGGCAGGGAAACTCGGAAACTTCAGCTCTTTGGAGGAGTTGCGCTTCAAAGGCATTGCTAGGTCCAGCTGAATGGTTACCATGGAGCTTAAAGGATTTCTCAAACATGCAGGAAGAAATCAAAACACTCCAGATATGTTTTCGATGAGGCAATAACACTGAGATGGGAACTGCTTTCAGTCTATAGAGGTTAAAAGTTGGTAGAGACAAACATCAACAGAGCTGCAGCTTCAATTGTATTTTAATTTGTAAAACATATTGAAAACCATGAATCACTTTCCTTCCACCACATAATTAACCTGTGCTTTTCGTTGCGACCACATGAGACCGCATTTGTCTCATGTGGCTGCGATGAGACAAACGATGGCAAAGAACAAGATAAATAACGAGAGTCGGCCTTCATTAAAAAGCATTCTTAAAGAAACACTGTGCTGTTTCTTTAAGAGCGACACGTCAACAAGTGCGAAAGAATGCTGTGCCACTTTTATTGATGAGAATAGGATTAGAATTTTGTTTAGCTAGTGTCTGCTTGGATGGAAATAAAATAATAATTAGGTGCAATCAGGCCTAATTTTAGCTAAATAAAAATGAAACCCGTGTTCAAACCTGCTGCTGTATGCCATTTTAACGAGCAACAATTTGTGTTTGAGGCAGTTTATGTGCCAGCTTCAAGAGATATGCTAACAAAACTAATGACTGGTAGCAGGCGAGCCTTAAATCACACACCTAGCTGCACAGCTATTGGCCCTCAGCTTCTGTAGGCTCCAGGCAGTCTGAGGATGTCTATGTGTGGACCCAGCTTGGTTCACCGAGTCTGCAGGCACAGACATGCCCTCCCTGCAGTAGATAAGGCGTCCTGGTATCAGGTAATTGCTGGCACCATTTCAAACTCTGCAGAAATAATTACCTGTGACAGTAATGTGCCTCATTTTAGCTCCATTTTACCTTTTACCTGAGCAGACCCTGTTAGACAATGTGTCATCTGTTAAAGCCAGCACCTAACTTGGTGTGTGAGAGAGTTCCCTCTCTCTCTCTCACACATACACACACACACGCACACGCACACACACACACACACACACACACACACACACACACACACACACACACACACATCCAGGCACATTGAATACCTGAGTAGGGTTGTCAGTCTGTCCATCCTCCTGCAGGTTGTTTCACCTGATATACATGTGTTTTAAGTAACTGCACGCATGGAGAAATCCCACTGCTATTAACTTTATCCTTTACTGTAATGTTGCTGTCTTATTTCCTGACACAAGCCCGGGCTATTTAATAAAATCATAGGAATTTTTCTGGTCCAATACCAAGCATTCCATACTTGACAAGTGAAGAGTCAGAGAAGGTGTTGCTCTGCCTTTCCATTACAAATGTGTCCAAATCTTTGTCAAAATTCTGCTAATGTTGAAAAACACAATTTCACAATTGTGGTGTTTCCATTACAGAAATGAAATTAAAATCGCATATGAACAAGGCATCAGAGACATCAGTGTTGGATGTAAACAGATACATGAGAAATATTCATAATTCAGTCATGGTCCTGGAGCTCGTCATCTATCAGCCAATCAGAAGAGATGTTGGTGTCTCAATCAGGCGTTGGAGCGACAAGTCCTGCCAACTAGGGAAATTTTGGGGAAATTGTAGTCAGTAATTTCACAGAAGAGTTATGGATTCTACATGTTGGAATGACACATAACTTTTTATGAAATGTGATGCTGTCTAGAGGAGTCAACTGCACGGTGTTAAAAAAAACAACAAAACCCAAAACAAACCGTCACCCTAATATTATTTCCTGTTGTCTTCTTCAGCGTTTTTTTCCTGTAGCAAGAAGTGGTTGATGGATCTTGGATGCGAAAAAGTGTTTCCAATGCAGTTTTGAAACATGCATCTATTTTGATACGGCTTAACACAAAAACCTTTTATCAGAAAACTTCAGTTGTTTTCTAAATTGGTGTGTTGCCATTAAGCAAATGTATTTTCGCAATTTCAATTTGCACAATTTTATGGCTAATGGAAACACAAACATTGAGGTCAAACTCACCATATCTGATGTACAGTAAGAGGAAACGGTACAATATACAAATTATACTTTCAAAAACAAATTACGCTACATTGTATTAATATGATTGCATACAGGTGAACTGGTGAACTATTTTAACCAAAAACACCATCAAGTTAGTCATTTTGGTTTATAAACATAAACAGAGGGACGTCTTCACTCTGCTTCTGGATCATGGTCAGGGCTTTATATGAAGAGGAAATAAAATACAACTCTTGAATTGAAACCACTTTCACTGAGCAGAAATGATAGCACATCCTGTAGATGCTGGGTTAAATTGGGATCTGGGGAATTTGGAGTCCAGGTCAACACCTCAACTCATTCTTGTGCTTCTCAGACCATTCCTGAAGCATTTGTGCTTAGGGGCAGATTGCATTATGCTGCTGAAAGAGCCCATGGCTAGGATTACAAATAAATGATAAATGTCAGTGAACAGCCACATGTATGGCAGAACCCGAGGTTTCCTATTCTTAAAGGGGCAGTATCACGTTTTCCAGCGATAAAAATCACCTTATAGCACAATCAAGTAATTATGTTACCTCCAGTTGTTAAAAAAAAATCCTGCATATATCAAATATGACTTGAAAAAAAATTGACTTTGCAATTTAAAACCTTGAAATTTGGCCTTTGTCACTAAGAAATGACTGCTCTTTGTGAAACTCTGCTTTCAGGAAGTTACCACAACATCGCACCTCAATCAACTCTTTAATAATTTTTCTCCCAGCGTTTTGCTGATAAGTAGCTCCGACAATGAGCTACTTCTCAGTAGCATTTCTATCAGGTGTTTTCTAATTGCTACTGACTAGTCTGAAGGAGGAGTTACAGGACAGAGCTACTTTGTGAGGTAGAAGCTGGGAATCTGCAGCTCTGAGGTGGAGCTGCGTCTCAAAGGCAGGGATCGGTCCAGCCTTGCGTTTTCCACAGCTAAACGGTTGCCATGGAGATTACAGGACATGAAAGAATCAAGGCAACAGTCCAGGTATGTTTTTGATGAGGGAATAACACTAAAGGCAAACCTAACATGTGAACATGTAACATTAAAAAAGTTTATTCTCTTAAGGAGTTAACGTTATGGGCCTGCAGCCACAGCATTAAGACCTTTTTCTTCCTGCTTCAGTTCTGATGCTCACATGCCCATAGCTGGTGCTTTCTGTGGTGGACAGGGGTCAGCTATTGTGACTGGTCTGCAGCTATGTGACTCAAGCAAACTATGATATTGTGACACATTTCAGAACTCTGGAATCAGTCTGAGATGTCCAAGATGCAGACAAGGGAAAACACATTTGTCTTCAGGGCAGTGCATCTGCTATGTCCTTACCTAAACCTGTTTCTCTTCATTTAAAAATGTTTAAATCTTTTCTCAGTGAAAACTTACCCCACCTTTCAAAATGAACATACAATGAACCACGAATCTGGTGGCAGTTCATACAGCTTAGCTTCAAATTGTGTTAAGACGATGTTAGATAACCTACATGTGTGGTTCAGAGGTTAAAAGTTAACTGTAGTTTTCCACCGGAGGCTGATGCTCTCAGACACTGAAGAGAACACTATGGGCTTTCTGCTTAATTGGACTTAGTTTGTTCTAACGTGTAAAAGATTGTTCAGTAGACTAAACTATTTTACCACCATTTGTACAGACATATTGTTCAGTTTTGTTCAGCCGTAACTCCCATTTCTGCCTTTCGTAAGCCAGGTGTATCCAACTATGAGAAGATCCCATTCACACCCAGACAACACTGGAGAGATGATATGTTCCTCCGGGAACAATCGGCTGCACATCAACACACCTGGGACCGCGGGCTACGTAAACGGCCCAGTCCATGAAATGTGGTAATGCATATTAAAAATATGCTGCTGAGAACGACCAGTTATTTTACACTGAGACATAAGCTGATTTTTCACAGGTGTCTGTGATGCGTACGCTCGGCTTGACATTGTTTCAGCTCAACATATTTTATGTGCTGTAGATGTGCGTGATGACAGACGGACAGACAGACAGACTGACTGACAGATTGTTTTGACTCCCAGGCAGCATAAAGTCTTGCAATGTCAAGCAAAACTCCTACATAGCCATCGAAGTTAAAATGAGAAGTTTCTAAAAGTTTACTAATTAAGAAACATGGACTGCGTTTACACTTCACAGACTTAACAGTAAATGTAGAAAAATGCTCAGTCATAAAAAAACAACAACAAAAAAATAAACAAACAAACAAACAAACAAAAAAACCAATGTTTTGGATTTACAAAATATGACACACATCCTGAGGGAAGGTAATTAGGCATGAAGCTGGAGTCCTGAGAATGAAATGAAACTGCAGGTAATGTCTGAGCTGCTGGTCCCATGTTTCTCCCCACTGCTGCCTCCACCCCATCAGACCAGGCTGCACTCAGGGAATAGAGCCATGCTACTGCTGCATCCTCAGGCAAGTCAGCCCAGAGCTGTAAATCATTCTCCACAATCTGCATATCTTCACTGGATCTGAGTGGGAAAGATAGGGGGAGCCACCAGGGGAGCGTCAACATGATGCAGGCGGGCCCTACACATGAACATTATCCCCATCATCAGGGCGCAGTTTTCCATCTGTCCATAATCTATACCCACTTCTCCTTGCAGGGTTTCTGCCCTAGACGGATTCCATGACAGGGCAACGTTGACACAACCCTGCAGCACACACACCCAGGCCTCCTCCCAGAGAGCAGCTGGATGGTTAGATTGAATGTGGGAGGCAGGAGTTCCTCCGTCTGATGGCCGTTGACTTTGGAAGGAGCAGCCTTCCTCTCAACAGACTTCTCTGGCTGCTGATGAACGTGTGCAGAGAGGCCGCCATTGTCCAGTGCAATATCCTCCTATGTGCCACAATAGCCAGAGAGTCCAGCTGACCACTGAGTCTGCCCACCTGATCAGTTTATCCAACTTGGAAAGTTCTGCCTCGGAAGTCGTGTTGCCCCAGCATGCCACATCGAAGGACAGAACACTGGTGACCACAGACTGATGGAACGTCTAGCTTCCGACATTTGTTAAAACATCTTAGCCTCCTCAGGAAGAGCGTGCTGTTCTTTCTGAGTTCTTGGACTAGGTCTGTCCCTCCCAAAGCCGATCACCAGCTCCTTAAGTGTTGGAGGGATTGAGCTGTATCCACTGTGTCTGGTGATCTTCCTTCACTATTTCAATTAACCCGTTTCCTGCTTGAACCATTATCCCTCCACCTGTGCTGCCATATTTCATTTCCTGTGCTGCCTGTTCTCGGTGCTTCTAAATCAAACCATCTTCATCCCCAACATTGGTCTGAGCCTGGACCAAATTTTGTTCTGATTTCTCTTTTTGCTTGAAGGGCAGTGAGTGAAATTGTCTGCTAATGCCATCCATCTCTATACCTCATCTGTTTGGTCTCCTGGAGACTGTTCAAGTTAAAGTAAGTGTGAAGAAATGTACGCTAATTTCTTCCACTAACGACGTAATTATTCCCTGCAATTACTGACCAGTGAACTGGTAAACACTTAGAGGACAAGAACTTCAACCTGCCAAGTGGAACTACTTTAAGGTGGAGGAGTTGAGTCTGGACTTGTTTCTTTCAAAAGATTCACCTTTAGCAGAATCACAAGAGCGTGAATAACACTTGCAAACTGCCCCCCTCAATAAAGTTTACACATGTGTTTATCCAAGATGTCAAGCTTTTACATTATGACTGGCTCATCATAATGATCATAATATCATTATGATCATAATATCATAATGATATTTATAACAAAGAATTCTGTCTTCCATTCCTATGAATTCCGTCCTTTATTACTAAGAATCTTTGTAATAAGATTCTTCCTTTCTTATTCTTTGTAATAAGAACTCCATCTTTTCTCACTAAGAACTCCATCCTTGACCGTTTTGACTGTCGTATATTTCTAAGAATTGCAAACAATTCCTTCTTTTACTAAGAATCCCATTCTTTATTACAAAGAATTCCGTCATTTATTCCTAAGCATCCCTTCTTTTACTGATAATTCCATTTTCATCACAGAGAATTCTGTCGTATAGTACTAAGAATTCTATCATTTATTACTAAAAATTCCTTCCTTTACAAAGAATCCCATTCTTTATTACATACAAATCTGGTCTTGCATTACAAAGAATTCCGTCTGTCATTACTAAGAATTCCATCATTTATTCCTAGGGATTCCTTCCTTTACTAAGGATTCAGTCTTTTATTATGAAGAATTCCGGAATTTATTTCTAAGAAGTCTGTCCTTTATTACTGAGATTTCTTTACTTTACTAAGAATTCCATCTTTTATTACTAAGAATTCCTTACTTACTAAGAATTCCATCCATTGTAACAAAGAATTCAATCATTTACCGCACAGAATTTTATCCTTTATTACTAAGAATTTCTTACTTTACTAAGAATTCTGTCCTTTGTTACTCAGAATTCCAACCAATGTTACTAAGAATTCCATCAGTAATTAAAAAGAATTCCTTCTTTTACTAAGAATTCCATTCTTTATTACATAGAATTCCTTACTTTATTACTAAGAAAGTACTAAGAATTCAGTCCTTGATTACAACAAATTCTGTCCAGTTACAAAGAATTCCATCCTTTATTCTTAGTTAAAAAGAATTGCATCCTTTTTTACTAAGAATTCTATCTTTTATTACTAAGAATTCCTTACTTTACCAACAATTCTAACCGCTGTTACTAAGAATTCCTTCTTTTACAAAGAAGCCTGTCCTTTGTTAATAGGAATTCTGTCCTTTATTACAAAGAGTTGGGTCTTTTATTACTAAGAATTCCTCAGAGTTCAGTCATGTCCAAACAATTGGACTTTGACCCACTTTTTGAGGATGTCCCCTGTCCGCTTCCAACGTCTTGTACATTTTACTTCTCGCCTGAATGCAGACCTGCTTTGATCTGAACCTTTATGTACTTCACGAGCCACCACTGATGGGCGTCACGGTAACAACGAGCTGGTTTCCCGTTCTCTGCTTGGCTATGCTGCTGGCAGCAGGTCGTGGGCCAGGAGGTGCAGAGCATCTTGTCTTATTCAGCCTACAGCAGCATTTACCTTGGTAACCGATCCACACCTGTTGCCTATCTTTGTCCTCTATCTCCCCAGCTAGAGTCTAACGGTGGAATCATGGTGTCAAACGGATCAGCAGAGACCCTGTCTAACAGTTTAAACTAATTTGTTTAGAGGCCCAGAGAAGCACCTGTCTACACAGAAGAATGTTAAGGACCAGAATCAAAGCAGTGCAGATTCTCTCTTTTTTGTCTTTGCCGGTGTCCCTGCAGGGCTGTGAGCCATGACTGATAACCCCGAGGAAGAGCAAACTATTTCAATCGGGGCGGTTTCCTGCTTCCTCACTCTGAGCAGCTCTGGTGTCCATTAATCATTTTCTTGTTGTTGGCCTGTTATTTAACCGTTTCAAGCTAATCTGTACCTCATACACCCTGTTTCAACAAGGCCGCGAAAACTTTTTAATAACGCTGACAGCAGCTCTGACGTTTGATGGATTACGGAGAAAATTTCAAAGCTGATGCAGAGGCAAGAGGAAGCATGCTCTTTCACAGCGCTGCAAGCAGAAATCCATTCAGTGTGATTATGAAAGCTCCATCACATGACAGCCAGAGCACTTAATCCTTGTTAACACTGGACTTAAAGACGGGACTGCTGCACCTCCCCATTCTGAGAGGAAGGCAGATACTGAAGGTGTGTAACATCAAGGCTCTGCTGCATTTCAGTAATTTCCCACTACGTGCTGTACTTCAGGTATTCAATTTTAATTTTTAAACTCCTTTTTTTGCGTCTAAATCTGTTTTGAATGGTCTTGTACATGAAACGTGCTATTCAAATTAAACTGAATTGCCTAAGAGAAAGACCCTGTACTGCTTCAACGTGCTGCCTTTGTTTAATCTCCAGGTAGAAGCGAAGACAAGTAATGGCAGTTTTTTTTTTTTTCAAGCATAAATGCTTTGTGAAAGTTGAGAATACCTCATGAGATGCAGTGGTGAGAAAATTACCTCCAAAATAAGGAAAACAGAGCACTCTCCTGGTACATGGTTATATCCTACCATATAACCATCAAAGTGTTACATGGTAGAATTTAATAGATTAATAGATTTGAAACACTCTTTTCAAATCTATTAACTAAAAAGGTGATCTTTTCTTGCATCAGCATAAAAGTAATGCAAAATGTGTGGAACAGCCACAAGCTTATGGTCATTTTTACATGAGTGGTGGCCAAACTGATAAAATATCTATTTTTCCATTAATGCCAATTTTGAGAGGCAGGTAAACCTAACAATTTCAGAACAACACCACATAGTTCCCTGCCTTTCTACACCTGATTCAGCTGATTGCAGTTCAGCAAACACCTCCTGGTCTGAAGCAAGGAAACTCCTAAAACATGCAGATCAGCGGTGAGAAAATTGATCTGCAGAAATAAGGCGTCTGTGACCCAGGGCTCTCAGACTCTGTCGGGTCTGCAGCCCAGAAAAGGCGGCGCAGGTTCTGTTTGTCTGCCGCTTGTTCCACATGTTGTGCAGACGAAACATGTCTGAGTGGGACAGATTAGCACAGCCAGACTGCTGACAATAATTATGTAATCATGTTATTCCCTCATTGTCAAAGGAATATTTAAGATAAAACAAATTTTAAAAAAAATTAAGACCTCATCATTTAAAATACTAGCTCACGAAAAGCTGCTGGAAACACACAGACAAATGAAAAAAACTTTCTTGTATTAATCCTCACTGACATTGTTCTGCTCCTTTAATACTTCTTGTGTTTTTTTTTGTTCATTATTATTACACTTATGTTGTTGTGTGTGTGTGATAGATTTGTATTTATAAAACTAAAGAACGAACCTCATCCAGTATTGCAGAAAATGTAACGTTTAACTGCCAAATAAAGGCGTATTACATATTTTATATGAAAGGTAGCAACCATGTTGCAAATATTCACATTTTCCTTCCACAGACTAAATTCAAAGTGCCTTTATGACTTGACTGGATCGTTATGACTTTAGCTGAATTTGAACCAGAATGACAGCATAGGCCTGGGCAGTATGGCTGAAAATCATATCAAGAAATAAGCATTTCATGTCAGTAGGTGTCCATGATTGCTGAATCGGTTGTTTAAAATATCTGAAATTCTGTCAAACCTTTTTACAACAGTTATCAGGCGCAGTGACAAAACTTGAAACTGCTGGCACGTTGTTGCTTGGTAACCAATCTCGTGAAAAGCCTTTCCTCTGCCTACATCTCCCAGAATGCTGTGAGGTTCTAGATCAGAGTTCGGCGAATGTTCAGATGTATTATCTATTGATATTGATCATGTTTATTGCAATATATATTCCGATATATATATTGCAATATATATATCTATATATACAGATATAGATGTGTGTGTGTGTGCGTGTGTGTTTTATTGTACAGTCCTATAACAGCACACTGGACCCGATACAATGAAGTGAACTGAAATGAACTGTTCATTTCAGTCATGGATTCGATGAAAACCTGGACTGAATCTAAATGGCTAACAAGAACCCAGTCATCTCTTCTGAAAATAAAAACTTTACTTTAATGCCACCAATTGGACCGGAGTGTGAAAGGTCAGTAAAGAGTCAGTCGCTGGTTGTGGATGTTGGAAAAGCTGCAGAGAGCAGCAGAAATGTCTGCCTGGAGTTTGGATGTTTATTAAAAATGTTCATCTGCAAAACTCAAACACTGGGAAGTTCCCTGTAGTTTAATTTGAATTCCAGCATCAAAAGGCGCATAGCATCAGGCCTACCAACACATGCCGTACTGTTTACATGTTTGTTCACTAAAACACTTGCGTTGACTGGAGGGAATGCAGACTTTTACCCCGAACCAGGCAGGAAGCAGGCAGGAAGTAGGCGGGAAGCAGGCAGGAAGTCGTCTCACAGCAGCTCATTCAGAGCATCTGAGGATCTGGAGATCTATCCCCCACTCCCACAACACACTCCCACAACAGACGCACTCACACACTCACACACACACACACACACACACACGAACGCACGCACACCAAACAAGCCCTATTTGATATCCACTGATCATACAATAGCCACATTCAGGTGAATGAAATGTTTTTCACATGATGGTTGAACTGCAGTCCTGTTGCAGGCTGTAGCTCTGCAGTCTGAAACCAACTGCAACTTTTTGAAGTTAGTGGATTATTTGCAGTAAAAAAAAAAAAAACACATGAAAAACATAGACATTATAAAAGCAATATTTGGAACAAAAAAAAAAATTAAAGCTATCACAAAAAGTAAAACAGGTCCACTGTGTCCTGTGTTTGTTTTGTTGTTTTGTTTTAAATCAAATAAAATGGATATCCTCCAGCCAGAGTCTGGTTTTTACTGCGTTCCTTGCTTCAATCTGCAGTAAAGTAATTCAATATTACCGCCCCACATACCTTCAAAATCTGATAAGATCCCAGCGAGGTGGTCATTGACTGGAAGGTCCGACATCCTGTCTAATGGTTGCACAGATTCCCGTCGCTGCGCTGCAACGCAGAGGAGAAACTGAGGGAAACTCTGTAGCTCTCGGGAAATAACTCAACCCGGTCCGGAGGCAGAGTTGCTGGGCTGCAGATTCCTTCCCTCCGGTTCGGATCTCGCTGCTCTGTCGGACTGCTTGGACCGTCGGAGCCCCTGCGTGGCTGTGGGCCCTTCCCCCCCTGCTTCATGCGCACGGAGCAGCCGGGAGGGATGGGAGGGAAAGAGGGGGCGATTGGGGCGGACAGGGGTTGGGCGGAGCCGCATGCAACACCTGGAAAAAAAAAAAAAAAAAAAAACTTCAGCGAGAACCCCATCCATCCCCCACAAACCTCCACCTTCACCCGCGGTCTGCACAGGCTGACTCGTTCATTTGACTCAGAGTTTGCGGGTGACGCAGGGGAAGCGGTGGGTTTTCCTCTCGCTGCTCCATGGGCTGTGAAGTGGACTCCAGTCAGAGCTGCTGATTCAGGGATGTGATAGAAGAGGAGAAATAATCATCATCAGCAGCTATGCATCAAATATATGAATCAATGCTCCAGTTATTATCAATCAAAGGAAACTAAACAAATGACTTTTCGTCTTGATTTAAAGGAACTCAGTGTTTCGGCTGTTTTGCTGTTTTCTGAAAGTTTGTCCCAGATTAGTGGAGCATGGAAGCTGAAAGCTGCTCCTCCATGTTTGGTTCTGGTTCCAGTTCTGGCCTTACAGTTGCAGGGATTTTGGAATGGACCTTCACCAGCTTTCATGTCCCTCCTGTAGACAACCGTGTCCTGCCACACGTAATATTTAGCGTTTTGAGTGTCTGATGAGTTTCTGAAACAACGTCCCGAACTTTGAACGTCTCCTGGAGTTCTAATCAACCCAACATCCGACCGAGGAGAGGGGAACCAGCTGCAGGTTCTTTGGACTTTCCACTGTGGCAAAAAGTGATAACGAACCGACTTATGCAGGTTCAGCAGTGTTTTACATTTATTTAGAGTAATTTAGAGAAATATAGTTTAGTTTATAGTTGAGATCTGTTTTTGTCATTAGGTCAGTCATGTGCTTTATCAGAATCAGCTTTACAGGCCTGCATTTTGTACCCAAACAAGAATTTTGACTTTGATTTCAAGCTTTCTTGAAACGTGAGAACACTTTCTGCAGAAAGCTATAAAAACTTTGTAAATAGTCTTTTTCTCTGGAAATTTGAATGGACTATATAACGATGAAAAACAAAATCACAATCCTTTAAGTACAGTTTCAAATGTTTACACTCTTTCAGAGTTTACAAGAAGAGGAGGAACGGATTAGTCACAGCTCAGGTGGGGGAATCTGACCTCTGACCTCAGGACAACCATCAGTCATGCACTGCACAAATCTGACCTTTATGAAAGAAGGGAAAGAAAAGCAAATGCTGAAAGAAAACCCGGAGGAGTTTTGTGTCTGGAGGCCAGATAGAAAACACAGCAAACATGTGAACCATCTGGTCAGATGAAACAACATGTTGGCCCACATTCAGATGTCTGTGGGTGGTCTGGCACTGACGCTGCACATCATGCAAAAGTGTGGTGGTGGCAGCATCATGATGCAGGGACTTTTTTTTCAACACGGACGCGGAAGTTTCTCAGAGTTGATAAGAATATTAATGGAGCTAAAATCCAGAACAATCCATGAAGAAAACCTTTCAGGAGCTGCAGGAGACCTGAGTCTGGCCTGGAGGTCTGTCTCCACGACGACCGCCCGGAACATCCCAGGAAAAAACAGGGACATTTCTGAGCCGTAAATGTGAAAATGCAAGAAAAACAAACTTCTAGAAATCTATGTTTGAACATTTGAAAATATTTGACTTTTCAAACTCAGAAAATTTCCAAAAGTTGAAAAGGTTAATATTTTGAACTTGGGACATTTCCATGATTTTTCAAGAAAACGTGTGAGATTAATCATCATTTCTGAGTTTTTGTGACTGGAAATGCTCCCCTTTTTTTCCATCTGCAATGGCCCTCTTAAATGTTCCCTATTAAGTAAAGTCGATTATTATTAAACTGCTAAAACTGACTTCCTGCTGAGTTCAGTAACAGACTGCAGTGACTCTCACACCACCAAGACCATTTTACTCCCACAGAGCAGTCCACATGTAACAAACCTCAGTCATCAGCTCTGATACAACAAAAGAGGCAACCTTTCAAACAAACGTAACTGCAGGAACACCCAGAGATCTTCACTTTCACAGCCTTCCTGTGTGAAGGCCTGCTTCTAATGAGTCACACCGACTCTTTTCATTGTCATGTTAAACCTACATCCATCATATCTCATCAGGTCCTCCATTACATCGCCCACTGAGTCGCCACAAGGTTAATTTTGCTGATTTTACTCGTGTGTTTGAAGAGGAAAATAAAAACTTCCACAGCGCTCCGATGCAAAGGTGCAAAGCAAAAATGCATTCCACAGTTTTTTTTTGCATTATCCTTTACAAGAGTAATAGAATCCTAGATAACCTCCACAAAACAAACTGCAGTTGAAAAGCAGTGTGGCTCTATCGATCTTACTTGCAGCGCCTTCCCTTCTCTCTGTTATCTATCCTTCGTTAACGCTGCAGCTCGGCACACCTCATTTGCATAAATTGCATAGTGGCCAATTTAGTTAAATTGTACAAACTTAAAATCAAACACTTATTCAGAATAAAACATTACGCAATTAGCAGCGTGCAATATAATAATGCTGCCTAAACCTCAACAAATACACTTATTGAATTACTAATTGAACAAATAAGTTTTAACAGTAACTGAATACTTTATACATTAACTTGGCCTCCACACCCACACTGAGGCTAAAATGAAGCATTTGTGTCCTGGGTGCACCAATCACTTCAGGTTATCTCTGTGCCATTTGATCTAAATTACCCTGGAATGCGGTTCACAAATTCTTCACCTGACAGTCTGCCACACACAGCAAGCCCAGTGTAAGAAGATTCCTTCAGGCCAGTCAGAGCACGCATCAACACACACACACACACACACACGCACACGCACACACACACACACACACACACACACACGCATATGCACACTGACGAACACACCCAATTG
>VMRN01000049.1:2633120-2662760 GCA_010277015.1 Poeciliopsis turrubarensis
TGTGTGTGTGTGTGTGTGTGTGTGTGTGTGTGTGTGTGTGTGTGTGTTTAGGGAGCCAGACGCAGGAATGGAAAGCCGACGTTTCAGCAGAACCAGTATCCCCGGACCTCTACAGGGAGAGTAAGACACTTACACACACGTTACATCTTTCTATTTTCACATGGACTTTGCATTGACTTCCATTCATTTTTCATTGATTTCAGTTGCCTGACCCTAAAACCTAACCATTATCAGTACAGAGCCAATGCTAACCCTAACCAAAACTCAATTCACACCATAGTCCTAAATCTAACCCCTGACCCAAAAGCAGTGTTTTCCCTTGTGGGGACCAGGCTTCAGTCCCCACAAGGAGCAGTGACACACACACACACACACACACACACACACAGCTAGCCCATGTCAGGTTTTATTCCAGCTCAATCCTTGTGTGTGTTTCATTCTTCAGGGTGTCCTGCAGGTATCTATCTATTCTCCCGGATGCTGTTTTAAAAACCTGTTTGTATGGTTGTGTTTAAAGAGAACTGTGTGTTTGAAGAATGACTTTTTTTTTTTTTTTTATCAAGACAATGTTGAGCTGGAAAAGAAATATAAACTTTAACAAGTTAAGTGACATTAACAGTTTCTCAGGACGTAAAACATGATAAAAATCCCCACATTTATCGCTACTATTGAAATCCACTGAATCACAGGTTGCTTAAATTATCTCTAGGATACAAATCTACATCAGAATGTTTCAGAATGGAAAAGCATGGTGTTATTGGATGTGTCTAAACAAGAACAAATTTCAGATTGAAATAAATGGTAAATGGCTTGTACTTACATAGCGCTTTCTTAGTTCCAGACCACAAAGCACTCCACACTACATTCAGTCATTCACCCATACACACATATTGGCACATTGATTGTGATGAGCTGCTGGGTAGTAGCCACAGCTGTGCTGGGGCAGTCTGACAGAGGCCATCCCTCTGTCCACCACGAGCAACAGGCAACGTGAAGTGTTACCTACAGTGTTCTGCATTAGTCATGTTTGATGACCGAAATTACGTCCATTAACCTTCTAAGGTTCTAAAGGACCTGAATTTTCCGCTGGAAATAAACTGGCTTCATGTTACGTGACAACTGTGGCTCACTGGATACAACAGTTGTCTTCTATTTACAAAGATGTGAGTTCAAGTTGTGTTTCATCTGCAGTGGGCAGGATGTAACCACAATACTGCACCTTGTTCACCACCTCATCCATGAAGAGGAAGATGAAGAGGATGGGAGGGACAAGGCCAGCCAGCCGTAAGCAGAACTGACCACTGATCGAAGCTTAGTGGTGCACAGATGTTTATGTGTTCTGTGCCCAGCAGGATCCAGAATGTGGGGGAACAGGGTCACATGGCCTTGCTGGGCCACAGCCTGGCAGCATACATCTCCGTGCTGGACAGAGAGCGGCTCCGGAAGCTGACCACTCGAATTCTGTCTGATACCACGCTGTGGCTCTGCAGGATCTTCAGGTAAACCCTGCCGCACCCTCCGTCATTTAGGCAACAACATTCAGGTTTGATGGAAAGCCTTAAATAGGTCTTTGTCAAGTGTTAGACAGGTACAATATCAGCATCCTAACTCCTGATACCTTACCTTGTGAAAGTAGTCAATCAATCAATCAATCAATCAATCAATCAAATTTTATTTGTATAGCACATTCCAGCAGCAAGGCATTTCAAAGTCCTTTACATCATAAATACAAAAACACGAAGTCATACAACATAGAATAAACAATACATTAAGTCAAGTCATACTTCAAATACTTGTTCACATTTTCTCACATTACTTTTGCAATTACACTGTATTTTATACAAATTGTATGTAATAGTACAAAGGTCTGTATCCATCTGATCCAGTGATGCATGTGAATCTTTGAACCCACCACAATTACACTTCATAATTCTGGTCAGATATTTAAAACGGAGTAGTTTTGTTGTTGTTGTTTTTTATTATTTATTTATAAACATATTAAAGAGGCTGTATGATGTAAATTTTTGCTCAACCATTCAGTTGAGCAAAACACCCAGGTGAACCTAGGCTTTGGGATTCAGCTGCAGCTTCCAAGCTTCTGCCTCACAGAGCAGCCCTCTCCCATAACTCCCACAACTAACTTTCTTCCTTCCTTTCTTTTCAAAATTCTGTATTAAGTTTGATCGGTTTTGGAAGTGTTTTAAGTTTTTTAAACACGTCTCTGTGTAATGTAACAAAATTTTAAAAAGCTAATTTGTTATAAATATTTTCGCAGGACACCATGTTCCATGGCACTCAGAGCTTGTAATGTTTTTGGGTTTTTTTTTTTGTAACTACAAAAAAAAGAATTGTCTGAAATTATAGATATTGGACTAAACCCTTATCTAGAGCTTATCAAAAATAGTTTGCATCATAGCAATTTGGGTTCACAGATGCAGTTTATGAGCCTGGTTAATGTTTCTCAGTGATCACATCTACATCCATCACCTGACTGTCATGCAGGTATGACAATGGCTCCGCCTATTTCCATGAAGATGACAGGGATGGTCTTGTAAAGGTCTGTCGGCTCGCCATCAACGCCCGTTACGAGGAATATACAACTGAAGGCTATGCTGCCTTAAGCTCCAGACAGCCAGTTATCTACCAAAGCGCCTCCTGCAGGCCTGGCCTGGGACAACACCTATGCAACCAGGTGGGTGGAATCCATATAGAAACAAATGGAGTAGAAATAAGTGGTCTGTCTGTGAGACATTGTACTACAGTGATGTCGTTTTAGCCGGACCCTATGAACCAAGCCCTGCCATTTAGATGCATCTCCTCCTCTCAGCTGCAGTTTCCAAACTTTCACCTCTCCCTCACTCAGCTCCTTCAGACGAGCAGGCAGCAATTAGCAAACACTTGGTGGAACTGGGCATCAACTGATCTCTTATAGGAGCCACTTCTCAGTGCAACGCTAGTAAAAAATTTGTGAAAGGCTTAACCGAGGAGTGATGTGGTGATGACTTCCTGAAGGCGGAGTTTCAGAAAGAGCGGGAGTTTTCAAAGAGACTTTGGCCCAATTTCAAGTAGTTAAATTACATATCAGAAGAAATATCCTATTTTTTTTAAGTCATATTTGATAGATACAGCATTTTCATGAGAAGTGAAAGTAAGATAGTGTCTTAATTATGTATAAAATGGAACTACATGCCTGCAAAATACATAATGCTGTCCTTTAGGGCTGAATTCTGAGACACTTGTAACATTGTAAAATGTAACTGAAAGTGCTTTCATGTTGGTCTCTGGACTTATGCTGCACAGTTGTTTTTCCTCCAGCTAGATGCACACGTCTTTGATATTGCTGCATGTTCTCTAATGAAGATTTAAAATCACTTTTGTTGGAGAGTTCCACACAAACTGACCTGCTGGTGAGAAGTCTGTGGTTTGAAATGAGGCAGAAAAAGGATATATAACATAACAGTCATATGATCCCAATCACCATGCTAATCTGCAACAGAACAGCTGTGAAAACAATCATTAATTTAAAATGGCCCAGTCTAAACTTCACTTGAAGTAAAGTGGTGGGACCGATAATTGTCAGCCCAGGATAAATGTGTAGACAGTTTATTGTTTATCATGAGGATGTGGTGGAAATGTCAGCTCACTGTTCTGGCTTCATAATGTTAGTTAGCCTGCACACATGTGAGGCTAACTAAACCTCTGAGAGCACCTTGATTCAAACAATGACTGAATCATTCCTTAATGCCTAATTTTAAAGTCAAAGACTATCTGTTGCAGACAAAGAAAACATGATTTTTCTCTGTCTCTATTAGCTTGGCTTGCCTCTGTCCAGCCTGTGCACAGTGCCATGTAACACCATCTTTGGATCCCAGCACCAAATGGTAGGACGAAACAGATGGAGAAGCATCCACCTCAAATGGCTCAGTGAATAAAAATGTGAGAAGAAAAATGCTTTTGACTTCCAGGATATTGCCCTGTTGAACAAGTTGATCAAAGAGGACACAGACGCTGGGAAGCTTCCTTTGCTGCTGATCGCCAACGCAGGTGAAGATCAGACTGTTCCAAAACATTTATAAACCATGTGTTCGACACCAGGAATTTTGCAACAGTTGTTTGGAATTTTCTTTTAAAACTGACGATGAATTAATAATGCAGTTTTGTTTCTGTTGATTCTCCCTCTCAGGGACCCCTGAAGCAGGTCATACAGACAAACTGAGTCGCCTTAAAGAGCTGTGTGACCAGCATGGTATATGGCTTCATGTGGAGGGGTAAGTCTGCGCTGATCCTCAGGCCTCAAATACCTCAACATTTAGGAATTATCTAAAATGAATGAAAGGTCATTTATTTCAAACAAGAAAACAGAAAATGAAATAAGAATTAAAAATGAGCAAAGGAGAAAACAGAAAAAAACAAAATGTACAGATCTTTTAGTTTTTGTCATATAATATTAAATTTACTCCAAGAATCTAAAGGCTTATTTATATAATGTTGAACAATGTTCAAGTGCTTTTGCTGTTTTTACTATTTTTTGTGACTGCTGTTTAAGAAATATAAATAAAATGTACTTACTAATGTTTTCCCCTTTAGAAATATAGGCATTTATGCTAACAGAAAGATAATAGAAAAAGTTTGATGCTAAATTTCAGGTTTTTTTGTCTTTGTAATGACTAAATTATAGCAGCTGTTTATCTCTGTTCCTATTGTCTACTCCATTATATTTCACTCCAAATGTGTTGGGAGGAGTTTCTTCTCCTCATTATGAGCTGGAGAAGCGTATTAATATTGGAAAATAATTAGCTAAAGTCACTTTTACTTTTGTGTTCAACATAGTAATGATGCCCAAATTAACTACACAAATGACATAATTGATGAGATAAATGTAGAAAGTAAATAACCGGGTGTTAAACTTCTGTATGAATGGAACAGGAAGTGCTTTTATTTTGATCTTTTTAGCTGGAAATGTCTTTGTAATGTAGCAGCTGACTTAGCAGCGAGAGATGCTGAAGGAATGTTAATGTTTATTTTTTCAAAATGGTCTAAAGTTATTAAATTCAGCATTAGGTTTGAGAGACATTCATGTTTTCATTACTAAGAAGCTACAGTTAACAGGGAAAGATTTCTTTGAGCCATTTGCATCCTGTAATAATTCACCAACGAAACTGGCTAATAATCTGAAAACAAATCCAAGTTCACTTAATTTTATCTAAATTTTTATTTTAACAGCAATTACACATGTTAATAATCTTAAGTTATTTGATTGCACAACTTTGTTTTTCCAAACAAACTTAATAATGTGTCGGGGTGTTTTTTTTCTCCTTAGGGTCAACCTTGCCACCCTGGCTCTGGCCCAGGTCACCTCTGCTGTCATGGTAATCTCATTTAATTAACACCCACCTCTGTTTTTTTCCCAGTTTATCCTTATAAACCAGTCCTTAACTCATCAAGTTCAATCATGGTTAAAATGAATTGATTCATGTTCATAGAGCATCACCAGGTGCAGCTCTAAGTTGAACTAGTTCTCCTTAAATAAATATATTTCATCTGAAAGGAGGCTTAAAAAACTCATTCTCAAATTAATGTATTATTTGTGTCTCAAATTATTTGTGCCCTCTATCTTTCTTATTCTCTTTTGTTTTTTTGCTCACATAAACTGTATCTTGTAATGGCTGCGTTTCCAACAGCTAGTCTTATTCCCATTTAAAAAATTTTATCAACTGTATCACATCACATGTCTAATTTATGGTCCAGGGGACAACTTTGGCCCACCTTAAGTTTTCATGTGGCCCTCTATTCTCTGGGAGGACAAACAAACAGAACCTTGAAGTTAACAGCTGTGTGCTTAGATGTGATTTTATCAATCAAATCAAAGCAGTTTTTATCTGTGTTCTGTCAAGTTACATCAATGCGAAATCACATTCAATCTAATTTCATTTTAAGAAGTATTTACCGAATGCAGATTCTGATTATTTTAGATTGTTTATTAACATTTTAGCAGTTTGTTAATGAATAGTTTTAAATCCCACTGAAGACAGCCCGTTGAAGATTCAGTCTGTAACTTTTATAAAATTTGTTTTTACACATTTGCTGAACTGGCTCTGTTTCGTGACAGTTAATTTGTGAAAAAAATCGAGCTGCTCTGCTTTCTCCCAGTGCTAACTGGCAACAACCAATCTGAGCCAGGAGGCGGATCTTAGCGTTGCCAGTCACAATCTCATGTGGTGCTGCTCTTCCTCCCCCTGCCTCCTCTTAGTCTCTCCTATGCTGCAACTAGCATAGCCTGTTGTGAATGCTCAGGCCAGTTAGCATAGGCATCAATGACAGTGGACAAATGGTTTTCTTGTAACAGAAAGTTGTTTCTCCATTATTAGCACACTTGGCAGTGCATTCATGAGGTTGATTGATAATGCTAAGCCCCTCCTCCTGTCTTTCATTGGTCGTTTTTGGCTGGGTGCGGGGCATTTCTTCAGATGGAAGCAGTTCAGGGAGGAGATTGAAGAGATTCATCTTTTCTCCGATTATCTGTCTGATATCAAGCTGTCATAACATGGTGACAGTTTGAACTAATATGGAAAAAACTTATTTATAAAAACTTGTTCTTTACACACTGCAGCTTTATGGCCATATGATCTTGAAGTGGCACTAAAATGAAAATGAGTTAGTCACACTGAACTACATTGTCTGTCTATCTGTTAAATATGTAGCTCTTTTTGATTGAAATGTGACAAAATGCAGAGTAAATCATTTGGCAGATGCTGTATGTTTGAATAATCCCTCAGAAGAGCCTGATGTAGCAGGAAAGATGCATCCAGACATGATCAAAGTGAATTTTTTTGTATGTGTTTTCAAATGTGTTACAGTATGAATAAAGTATACAGTCTCTAAATTAGGATATTTTGCAGTAAATAAGCCAAGTATACTGACTAATATTCTCCTGCAGAAGTAAAAGTGAAGTTAATAATAATAATAATAATAATAATGCATTTTATTTGACAGCGCCTTTTAAAATACCCAATACATTAAAAAGATAAATTAAACGGTAAAGAAATGGCTACAAGACAGAAAACCACAAAATAACTCCACAGCTAAAGTGAGAAGGCTAACTTGAACAGATGAGTTTTGAGTTGTGCTTTGAAGCACAGCATTAGATTGTAATCGGTGTGTTTTGCACAGGGAGCCACCAGAAGCGACAGCATGACGCTGACACCTGGTCGCTGGCTCGGGCTGCCTGCAGTAACTGCTGTCACCCTCTACAGACACGAAGACCCGGCCCTGGTAGGCTCACGCCGCTCTCATTCAGATTGAGGAGGCGCTGTGGTGAAGGGTCCTTATCTCTGTGTGTGTGGTGTGCTCAGTCCCTAGCAGCTGGTCTGACCTCCAGCCAGCCTGTGGAGAAGCTGCGGGCGTTGCCTCTGTGGCTCTCTCTCCAGTACCTGGGCCACAACGGGATTGTTCAGAAGATCAGACACGCCGCAGCTTTGGTGAGAATGACTTTATCTGAAACCACAGTTGGAAGAATGATTGTTTTTAGAAAGTACGTATTTGAATGATTTTTAAGATGCAAATGAAGAACAGCACAGGTTTATCTGTTCTCCTTCATGAAGGGATGATGAATGAAGAAAAAAAGTAAGACTGGAAAAATATTTTTCCAGTTTTTTCGGTAGAAGGCTTCTCATTGGTTAATGAACAGGCGTTCTATAGACAAAAACATGGAATGCCAGCATGCAGTCAATAGAACATATCTATGCCTTTATGATATTCAGAATTATTTTCAGAAACAAAAGTTATTAGCTCGATGTTGCACTTTAATTAGTTTTTCTCCCCTCCAGAGCCAGCACCTCCTTCTGAAGCTGAAATCTGTGACCTGCATCAGAACTTCGGTACGTCTTCTCTTGGGCTCTAGGGTTGAAAATTGATTATTGAAATAATCTTCAACTAATTTAGTCATTGATTAGTCATTAACTGGAGTATACACTCTCTAAATTAGGACATTTTGCAGTAATTAAGCCAAAACTGTACTTTGCATTTAAGAAAAAAATTATAATTTTTTCTACCCAGAACTTTTCAAGTAGCATAGTTTTAGCTTCACCTGGTTCTGATCATATCTATAAAACATTCCTTTCTGAATAATCTTTTCCTATCCAATTATTGTCTGGTTATTCCAAGAATCAGCCATATTTTACAATAAATGAACCCAAGGGAGTTCTGAATTTGAATAACTGCTGTGCACTGACTCTGAAATATGTGACATGCAGAAGGATCACGTTCATGAACACAATGGGTTAGATCAAAACTTACCCATGTGGAATACTGGTCCAGTCAAAGGAAAGACTTAAATATAAATCTTTACTTATATTTAAGTCAAGACTTACTTAACCGTACAAACCGAGCATTAGGTTTGTAGTTTGAAGGTGGAAAAAAAAATCTAAAAATGTGTTACAGTATGAATAAAGAAACATAAAATCTTTGAAACAAAATGACACCTTAACTTTAACAACATGGTCCAGTTTGTGTTTGCTCACATGCTCATGGATGACATAAAACATAAGTGATTGCTTTACGTTCATTCTAGGATTTAACTGCATTTGTTGTCATATTCTATTTGAACCTTTATTTTCCTGTAAACAATGGCAACAGAGATATTAATAAGCAGATATTAATAAACAGTATATTGCAACATGTTCATAAACAAAATCCACTTGTGTTGTAGGACGGGCTTGAGAAACAGATCTCTCTCAGTGAGGCATTAAAAATGGTAATTTGATGGATTCTAAATCAGTCTTTGGGTTCAGAGTTGACTTTAAAACTTGGTCACTAGCATCTCCTGAAAGCAACTATTCAGTCCTTCCAGGGTGTTGGGACGTTTTTGGTGATTGTTGTGGTCAAAAAAAATTGTAGTCAAAGTTGCATATAAGAAAACGTTAGTGACTGGTCAGATTTGCGGAAAATTTCCAACGACTTGTGAAAATTGCGAATGATGCGTGAATTTGCGCTAAGTTGCGATCGCAACTTCCAGGAGGGACTGACTAGCTTGCCACACACTGAGACGTGATGAAGCCAAGACGCGGTGAAGACAGTAGGGGAACCCAGTCCTAACCCAGCGACTGGAGCTCAGCAGAGCCTGTTAGAACAGAATGCAGGTCAAAGAGTCTGCAGTTTAATCATCTCAGTCAGATGTGTGTGAGAGGTTTCCTGTGTAACGTAGTCAGTATGGGTTACCTTGGCTCCAGGGCGCGGTGTCACAGGTCTCACCCATGTTTGGGGCTTCTCTGTGGGAAATTTTGGGTTCTCTCATACTCTCTACTGTAGGGAGGACTAAGCCTCTGCCTCTCACCCCCACCTCTCTTCATCCTTTTTCTTTCTATCAGTTCTGGTCCATTTTCTCTCATCTTTATCAACTCAATAAAATTCTCTCTCCATTTGCTGGCGGATTCCTCATTTCTTAGGGCGTGGTTTCACCCAGGCATGCGTTTTGAGAGACTCCTCATAACTACAGTCTCTTGTTGTCTCTGAAAGAAAAACAGGATCATGAAGAACTGTTCACTGTGAAATGTGGTGTGGCGATCCGATACTGTCTACTGTGGAGTAAATTGTATTACAAATTGATCTGTTATACAGAGCTTCAGTTATGTTGAGAATATTTTGTCCAATCAGTTAATTCTTCTTTAAACAAATGCGCTTTACTTCAGCCCCCCAATCTGAGGTAATCAGGAGCGGACGACTGAACACCTCACAACTTCAGTTGAAATAGTTCCTGTTTGAGTTTAAGAAATGTTTTTATGGCAAAGTTTGTTTTTTTCCACAAATACACAAACAGCAGGCTTATCTGAAATCTGCTTATTTTAATCTATCAAAGATAGATTAAGATGAGCTAAGCAAGACCAACTCTTGCTTAACTTCTCATTTGACTCCTTGATAATATGAATTGTCTTTGGTTTGATTTTCCACTGCAGTGGTTTAGAATAACAATAACTTGCATTAAATATCACTGAGCCCAGATATTTGCTAGATTTATTTCTAAATTCTCACCACATCCGTTGATTCCAGTTTTAACTGCACACAGCTGACAGCAGATATAGGAAAAAACCTTCAAAATGTCACCATCATGCCTAATAACATGGTTCAGAAGTTCATAAGCTTCCCAGAAACATCAGTGATGTATTTGAAGCACCCATTGCCATGTGTTAACTAGTTTTTACCCTAAATATTGTTTTTCACTTCTGGATGAAAATTTAATTATATAGTAACAGAGAACCCGAGTGTTTATGATTTATTTCTAAAGCACTTTTAAAAACAACTAAAACTGAACAAGTCTACAGTGGTTAATAAATATACTAAAAAATCTAACAAAGTACAGATAATAACAGAGAAAAAGCATAACCATCAGACTTACTGTACAAATAAAAAAATATTTTGTGAAAGTTACGCTTAACTAGATCAAAAGCCAAGGAAGAATAAAACAAAAAAAGATTGAAAGCCCTCTGGAGTTGAGGATCGGCCTCCTCAAATGCTCTGTTATCTCCAGTCTTCAGTTGAAATCAGGGACTTTCAGCTGAAATTCAGCAATACAAAGAGGTGTGGGATGCCAGACTATGAACACATTTAAAACTGAAGTTATGGAGAGCTCTGTTAGCTTATTTATGACAGATAGTGATCAGTTCTTAGTTTGAGGATCTAATCCATCCGTGCAGCTGTGATTTCAGAGTTGCAAGTTTGACTTCAGCTTGATGCGCTCCATTTCACTGTGAGCCGAAGGATCTATCCACCGCCACCATACAGAGCAGTGGGACATTTCAATCACTGTATGGGACATTTACTTACAACTGTGACGCAGTCTGTGTTTACTCGAGCTGCAACACGTCGCACCTTTTCAACTAACATGACTTGCATGATAACAAGAAGGGGTTGTGGTATTAGAACATGTTTCCAGAGCCTGATCCATATTCTTGTGTGTTCAACAGGTGGAAGATGAACAAAACTCTCCTGTCGTGCTGTTTAAGTTTTCCCAGGAATCTAATGCTGGTAAAGTTGCCACATTCTGCACAACAAGTCACTTCAGCTGACAGTAGTCAAAGGGCCCAGAGGTGCCGCTACATGGCAGACTGCCCCAGGGCAGCTGTGGCTACAATGTAGTAGCTTGCCGGCATCAATTCAAGTCAACTTTACTTGTATAGGCAGTTCAACGTCCTTTACATTATGACGACAACATGTGAAAACAAGTAATAAACATTACATTTTGTCAAATGCCATCATCACAATCAATATGCAATACATCAAATATGTTGATGAATGTTTCATTTATTTCTACCAAAAGCAACTCTAAACAGGTGAGAAGGGAATGTCCAGTGGGCACCTTTCATTAAACGATGCATCAATGCTGGGCTACACCTTTTCCCCAAAAGCCAATATCAAGTAGCTTCCAAATGTACCTTTTTGGTTGAAAAATCGTTGCCTTATCAATAACAACCTGTCGGGTTCACCGCTACCACACATCCATAGGACAAGTTGTGAGAGTCCAGGTTCCCACAGTCAAACACCTTCCACTTGTTCTAACACAAAGACCTGGTTGATGGTGTCAGGGAGTCCACTGAGATCAACATTCAGCTTCTCCTCAGCTTTCAGTAGGTTTATCACCGTCCATTCACCACAACAACAGGGACACTCTTTTCTTTTCTTCTCACAAGTAAGAATCATGTCCATGGAGACTGGAAACATTTAAGAGAGGGTCTCAAAAAGCAAGTGTCTTACTGACTGATGGAAATATGATAATTCAATTTTTACATTTGTTTGAACATGTTTTCATAAGCTAACCACCAGATGGTGCTGTTTAGTAATGAATCAGAATTCAAGTTCTAAATGTTTGAATTGTGACAAGACCCAATTTGATGAAAGCATTGTAATAATATCATGTCCTTTGTTTCCTCATCTGTTGTGTGTAAGGAGGCAGTGGGGGGTCTGTGGACGGTTTGTGTGCTGGAGAGAAGGAGGTGCTGGATTCCTTCAACAGATGGGTGAGTTTTTCCTTCCAGTTTTAGAAATGGCAGGGTTAAAGGTCATGGTATGAGAAAGAAACAAATTTAAACTTTGTATGTCCTGCATTAAGGATAGAGAAGAAATCGATAACAATACATATCATGATAGACTCAATATCAATATAATAATTTCACTGAACTCTGATCCGGACCTGCACAGCATTCTGGGAAATGTAGGCAGAGACAAGGCGTCAGCCGTTCAACCTCTCATGGCGAGTTAAATAAGATTGGTGGCATCAACGAGCTCACTCACTCTTTGGTTACCTATCATCTCCCTTGGTTACCTAGCAACAACCTGTTGATTAACTTGCTCTGAAGCAGTTTAAGGTTTTGTCACCATGACACATAACTGCTTAAAAATGGATAACTGCCACATAGAGTTAAGGTCATATTTCAGATATTACAAACAACCAAAAAAAAAAATCAATCAGTAATTGTCTATGTCGTCTGATATGAAATGTTTACGTCATCCAGTCAAAACTGCTCTTTATTCATATGAAGAATAAAGATTTTCTGAGCTTCTTATCACCACATATTTTGCCACATATCTACAGTATGAATGTTTTTAGCGACCTAACCAGAGCAGAATATTCTGTACTGGTCTAAATGCAGATGGGCGAGCAGCTTGCTCAGCTGGTTCCCTCTAGTGGAGTGGATGTGGTAGAGCTGGAAGATGAAGGGACCTGTGTGCGTTTCAGCCCCCTCCTCACAGCTGCAGGTAACAGGAACACCTGTGCATCGTTGAAATGACATTGCTTTTAGGCGTCCACTCTAAGTGCTAGAAGAGTGCGGAAATGTCAGCTGAACACTTTTCTGGCTTTTCCCGCCAGTGCTGGGAACCCAGCAGGAGGATGTCGATGAAGTGCTGCAGAAACTGCTGGAGCTGGTGCCGATGATGTCAGCCACAATGAACTTAAGACAGGACTTCAGGGAGGAGACCCACCGTCATGCACCGTCACTCACATACATCGAGGAGCTGAGCTGGCCTGGTCTGGGAGCAGTCCGGTGAGCTGTCTGGGCTGCTGGGTTCTGCTTCACTCGGTTTCCCACAAAAGATTAAGTTTGATCAACAGGATCTTTACTAAGCCACATGAAATATCAATCCATGCATCCATCAATCAGTCCATTTTATTACTTATTTATTTAGTTACATATTTAGATTAATTGTAATTATGTTATATGTGAAACAATTCCACAATTTTGATTTTTTTTCCTCAAAAGCATTTCCTTTCTGACCTTCTGTGTGCTTCATGAAAAATAAGTATTAACATGACGCAGAGAAAACATCAGGAGCGACCTAAAAAAAAAAAAAAAAAAAACATTTAACACAGATGTTCTGCCAAGGTCAGAGTGTTCCATATCCAGAAAAATGACAAAAACCCAAATAGGTAGAAACTCTGAAAGCTTTGGTTAGCGTCTTCAGTGTAAAATCATAGAAAAACCACCGGATGAGTATGGCTCATTTACAAGAGGGCAGAACAAAGACTGAAAACATGGCAGCAGAGCAAAGAGCAGATTTGTAAAGTTGCATCTAAATGAAGTACAGGAGCTGTGGAATCTGCTGAGTGGCTGAATGCATTTTCTGATAGATGTAAGTTATTTTAAAAGACGATAAGCACTACATTTTATTATCATGATATTGATGGGTGAACTTTTTAACAAGACCTTTTTATTGGTAGTCTGATCAGCCTGTATGTCAATAAAAAAGCTATAGAAACCCAGATCATCTGCAGAATGATGCTGTGCAATAAAAGTGGCTTGTTCTTTATTTACTGTCATCCACTCGGTCAGACAGGCTCAGTGAAAACAAACAGCTTTTATGGAGGCGATTACAAAGCACGTATGTTTGTAAGCATGCGTACCTTTCTGAGCATGTGGTGATGTCCAGGTATGAATCCCAGGCTGAAGGAGCAGATGAGAGCAGGAGGAAACAGGAGCAGAAGAAAATCAACGATGCACTGCTGACGAAACTACAAGAGCTTGACACAGACATCTTTTTCTCCACTGGTAGGTTCCTTAACATCTTTGCCCCAATCTAGTACATTGTGTTTTATATTCAAACTTTTCCATTTCTCTTTTAATCCTATATCAGGCCCGGAGTTTGTGACGGAAGAGAACTGCATCTTTGTGGGCATGGTGACAGATGATGTTGATGTGTCAGAGCTGGTGGACACAATATCTACACTGGGAAGAGACATTGAGGAGAGCGGAAGGGTAACTGCTCTGTTCGTTCTGTGGGATGCATGAAGGCAGTTAGATGGTGTTTTCCTACCTGGTTGTCCAGTAGACTCAGTTTAATTGGGGACCAAAGTTATAATTACATTTATAGCTAATGCAGTTTGCTTTCACACTGCAGAGTCAAATGAAAAACCTGTAATCCCCCTCACTTGTGGGGGCGCTATACCAAGTAGAAGGAAACAACACAAAAACTAGAGAAGCACTGATGCATGTTTTTCACTTCTGATACAGATAACTGATATCTGAGATTCAGTATTGGACAGAAAAACAGAATTGACTCAAAGTGTTTAGGTTTTTAAACTCTTACATAAATGTACCGAATTACAATTTTTTTTAATCACTTTGTACCAGTTCAGCTCAAACACACCAGTAGTTTCAGAACCTTGGTCAAACATGTGAAAATAGAACAACCTTCATTTGTTCAGTTTGTGCAATTAGGTGGAGAGCAACCAATTGAAAACAAATAATAAAGTAACTGAAACTGACAAATACAACAGGTTGACTATGCTGGTCAATATAATGTAAAATAAAAGAGGCATGGCATCACTCACAGCACAAAGCATAGAATTGGACTGAATTTACTGCCTCGTGTTATGTTTTCTACAGCACTTCAGCAGTTGTGATTCTGTCCTCTGCAGTTACTGGAGAACATGACGGAGCGTGTGAGGAAAGGCATCCTGGAGGCAGAGCTGCAGCTGCAGAAAGCCAACGAGGAGAAACTCCTGGAGGAGGTGTGTGTGTGCTTGTGTTAACGGAACAGATGTGCTCAATGCAGCTGCTAAGGCTCTCCACATGTCCTCTTCATTTGTTGCGTTGTTGCCACTAAATCTGAATCTGTGTGTTCTAGGGGATGCTGAGGCAGCTTCCTGTGGTCGGCTCTGTGCTGAATTGGTTCTCTCCGGTTGAAAGCTCCATAAAGGGAAGGACTTTTAACCTGGCAGCAGGTACTTTACTGACTGCAGACATGTTCTGGAGCAGGGGTGCTCAATACGTCGATGGTGACTATTGTGTGGGTGGATCGCATGACATAAAATAAATAGACGTCAGCCTGTCATTCATCCCATCAGTTGATTGATATACAGGGCCACATTACCTGTTGGTGGCCATAATGTTTCCTTTACATGTTTGCCAACTGACATTATGACAAAGAAGAAGCTAGTTTTTCTGTGCTAGGTGCAGCAGAACTAGCTAGTTAATGTGTTACCTCCAATTTTTAGCCCTTGTTTTTTTTTTTTTCTTAAGCCTAAGAAATGGTCAGTAATAAGTGAGGGAGCTGAACAGAGTAAGAAGACAAAAACATGTCACTTTCACACAGAATTAATCATACAAAGAACGCTCAATGTATTTCTAAATAAATGTATGTTTTGCATTTTTGTAGAAGGAAGCTCATTTAGACTTGGTCATTTTATAAATAGATTGTATGCTGAAAAAGTGTGAGCACCCCTGTTCTGGAGACTGAGTGTGTGTGAATGAGAGAGAAATCAGAACGAGGAAAAGCAGAGATGCTGAAGGTGAACGGACCAGGAGGAAAGCAGAGGCAGGGTTAGGGTGAATGACTGAAGGTAGTGTGAATCTCTTCAGTGTCATTTGGACTTGATAGAGTGATACACAAGTACAGAATATTTACTATTTAGGTTTTACGGAGCGTTCACAGAAAGAGTGCCACGTCTTCCTGCAGACGGCTTCCTCTGACCACGACTACGTTGCATTTTCCATCCAGACGTTTTTAGCCATTTGACAATCTTCATAGAGAAGAATAGTGAAAAAGTGACATAATTCCTCCCCACTTCGTATGAACATGCTGGATAAGCGTTCCCTACAGATATGAGACAGACAGTGGAAACAAAGCGTTTCTGTCAGAGTGTCTTTCTTCATAAAAACACAGCCACAAGGGTGTGCTGTGGTGGCGTAGGGGACAGCGTGACCCGCATTTGGAGGCCTTGAGTCCTCGACGCAGCCGTCGCGGGTTCGACTCCCGGACCCGACGATATTTGCCACGTCTTCACGCCCGTCCTATCAGCCTACACTAGAGCCTGCAAAAAGCCCCCTGGAGGGGAAAAAAAAAAACACAGCTACAAACTTCACATGCCTCGCAGAGCTCTGTTCCGAAATGTACAGCAGACCTTGACTCCACTTGAAGTGTTTTTGAAGTGCACAATCTTCATTTGGCGAACCTTGAACACAGTGAAGCTCATGGTTTTCCATGGATTTCGGTAAAAACCAAAATGAGTCCAAATATTTGCCTTCAGTGAAGATGGGGTCAGTTGAATCTCTCTTTCATTTTTGTACTTTCCTCTTTATTGTGGTGCTTTCAGCACGTGCATACATTCCAGTACCGTTGCCGTGGCGACATCAGACCCGGAATATTCCATGTAGAAGGCCAACAGACTGCTGACTCGTTTTATTTATGGGTAGATGAATAGATGCCTATTTTTTTTTAGAAGAGTCTGTAGCAAAAGTATGTTATTGTGGTAGTTTTCAATAAAGTAGAGCCTTACTGTAAAGGTTTTTGATGTGATTGTACAGCAGACATGTTGATTTAACCTCTTTGGTCCTCAGGTTCTCTGGATTCCACAGACGTAACTTACTCCACCAAAGTCCAGGCAGGCAGGACGTCCCTCCAAGACACCCCCACCCTTTCAGCTAAGAGACTGTCAGGTAGGTCAGTTTCTGCTATGTACCACTTTTATGAAACAACTGAATTTTTTTGTTTTGTTTTTTGGAATAGCAAATTAATGTTCAAATCTCTGCTTCAAGACACTTATAGAAAGACTTTTTTTTAAAAGATAGATTCATCGTCCTAAAACTCTATTGGTCAAACAAAAATAGCTTTTCACACAGCTTTACATGAATGTCTTCTGTTCTACTACAAACAGTTCAACAGTCTTAAAAAAAAAAAAAAGAATTGGACAGGACAAGAACAGGAGAAAATGTATGATTAGTGTCTTGCAAGGTAAAACATTTGGATATTTTCTTGCGTTGTAATTACAAACTTAAGTTTGTTTTATTGAGGTTTTAGGTGACTGACTAACACAAAGATGGCAAACAAAGCTGACGTCCCAGAACCAGTAAAAAATAGCCCATCTGTCTTTAAGTTAATCTGAGGAGAAGTGCAGCTGCTGTGTGAAAAGGACAACAGAGAACAAACAGCATCATATTCACCAAGTCTGTGGATACAAAAAAAATATAAGTTCCACTTTGCTTTGAAGTAAGACATTTAAGACCAAAATAGAGCAGGTGAGGGAGTTTTTCAAAGGTTTGGTTCATGTGACAGTGCAGTGTGAAAGAGAACCAGCTGAAAATGGAACAAATGTTGTAGCTTTGGTCTGGCAGACCATCAAGTATAAAATCACCCTAAGCTCATTAGGAAGTGATACGATCCAGTGTAGTTCCCTACTGTCCCTCTTTGTGTTGTCAGCTGGTTTTCATTGTGAGCTTCACAGATAATAAACGGCAGTAATTGTTCATGACTTTCATGTGTACAGTGAATATTGACCTGAAAAATGACCACAGAAATCTATGATTAGCTTCAAGTGCCAAGTTTAAGGATTCCATTTTTCTAGAAAATGTTCTGTTTTGAGGAAACTTCCTGATTGTTCTCTGACGACGTCAACACATGATTCCTGTCACAGGTCAGAGGTTATTTCGGCGCCCAGGTGCAGGTTCTGACTCGATGAGTGAGACCAGCTCCATCGGACCAGCTGACGAGTCATCTAGAGTTGAGAGCTTCACCATGAACCCCAACATCCACCCTTCCATGTCTCCACCTGAGGAAGCGGAGCATGCCGAGGCCTGCGTCATGGGTCTCCATGGGAACCCAGAGCAGGTAGAGGCAGAGGAGGATAGGCAGCCTGAAGGCCAAGAGGTGGATCTGAGTGGGAGATAGGTCCACTGCACATCCAGGTGTTCTCCATCCGTCCTTCACACGCAGCCAGTCTAACATATGCTAAACCGTGACACTTGGAGTCCAACCTCTGCAGAAGGCCACCTGGGCAGTTTGTATCTCTCATCTCAATATTTCAGGATGCCAAAACAACCCAACCAGTCCCTCCATGTGACTCACTGTGAACTCAGATCAGTGCATTTCTACCAGTCTTCCTCTCTTCTGCCTTCACCTTTATGTTGGTGAAATCACTTGATGGCTTCTGGGTTGGAGATGTAGGCTCATCACACATGGAACTGTTTTGAAGTCTTTCCAATAAACACCCCAGTTGACATATTTAAATTGGGCCATTTTCATCTCTGATACAGTTACATAAATATTTGCATCTAAGAACTGAAGGATAGAATAATTTATTTCAAATAAAACAATGATGCCCTTGTAAAACCTGGTCCACCAGGTCAGTCCAACAGAATCACTGAGGAAAGGTCATTTGCATGTTTACATCCACTCATCATGGGTTATTATTGTTGTTCATTCATTTATTTGAATCCTCCTTTTTCCAGTGTTGTGTAATTATGCAACAAACAACTTCAGCTTTGCATTTATTGCAGACTTTCTCCAATCCACACATGCTCTAGAGGTACATAACTAGATCAGAAATAGTTCTAAACCACTAGTGTTAACCTGTAGTCCTCCATAGAGTCTTTATTGCTCTGGACCGGCCCACCATGCCTGAACGTTCACAGTTAACAATATTCACCCCACTGTTGCCGACGTTCTTGCTACATTTAGCAATATTTCAGTCAATAAAAGAATTAATATCAGCCAAAATCAAAATCAGCAGGTCAGGCTCTTTAAAGATCGGTAACCAGGGATCGGCTAGAAAACTGCAATCGGTGCAGCCGACATTCTTTGATTAAGAATGTGACTGATCTTGAAATAAACCGGTCTTGAGTACTACAACACTGCCTTCACCGCCTCAAGGTTGAGGTGAATTTGTCTACATCCCCATACAGCCCAGTGTGGATAAGAGAAAATCGACAATAAATACGTACTTTTCCGTCCCGATTCCTGTTTTTTAAAAATGTTGGCAGTTAATTTGATCAAAATTCTGCCTTGACGTATGTGTTTGTGCTTTTAAAAGGTTCAGTTATATTTCTATAGAACCTTCTGAGCTATAATAATTAACATGCATATTTGTAATTAAAAAATAGTAGAAAATAATAAATTGAATTTAGTACAAAAAGGTTTTTGACAGAATTCTAATGTAATAATATTTTCATGAACAGGAACGTAGATCAGACATTCCACATTTCTACTGTTACTGTCGGCCGTTATCCCGCATGGTTGGATCCATGAAAGCCGAAAAACTTCAAAATAGACATTTTGTGCTTCAAAATGTTCATATTTACCAAGTACGTTCATATTTATTCAGCGTAGAAATGCTTTCATGAGAATATTTATGTTATTACAACTACTGATATCAGAAATGAGCTGTTGAAGTTGCACATAATTAATGTAAAAATAACTTTTAACACCAACAACTTAGAGCAATTAAATCAAATTCTCTTTACAGCTGCAGTAGTGGCAAGATTCAAAGAACCTGACTTTTCTTTAGTTTTTTTTTTTTTTTTTTTTTTTTTTTTTATAAATCTCACCAGTAAGCATTTCTAAATTATTTGCTACTCTGAGGGATATTTTTCTTTGCCAAGATATTTTATGTAAGTAGTGTGTGAAGAACCGGATCAATAGAATGGTTTGGGTGTTTGTGCTTTATTAATTTTTTGGGGGGGCTTGGTCGTAATTTTGAACAGTTAATTTGATTCTGCTAAACGTTTGAAGTCTTTTGGTCGCTCTTCGAGGCTGCTTTATAGCAAGCGTATGCACTTTGATGAGGATTCTCACAAACAAATCTGTTTTCCATGACACACCCTCAGTACCACGCAGAAATATTCATACCCTTTGAACAACATGACCGTTTTGAAACATTACAATCTCAACTTTAAATGCCTTTTCTAGAAATTTTATGTGGTGGACCAACAAATAGTTCAAAGTTACGGAACAAGAAAAACAATGCATTTGTTTTATAAAAAAAAAAAACTCCACAATTCCCTGTGTTGGTCTCTTGCAGAAAATCCCTACAAAAGCCATAAATGTTAGTAAGCAGTTATTATTATTTTCCATGCAAGGTGAAAACTTGACTAGGATGGAATGTTGGCTGTTACAATGTTGATTTAAAGGCTCAGTTTGGGTTTTCTGAGATTGACAGGCCTTGTCCTTCCTGTTGAGTCAGTCCAACAACAGGACTTGGACTAAAACAGAAGGTTCTGACATCTTGAAGCAACCTTAAATGGTTGCTGATCATTTTGTGCTTTTTGGCCGTTTTGTGTCCAATATTAGAAAGGAAAAAAAAAAAAAAGCTGTCTGTCGTCGAACGCTTTGTATGAATTGCACATCTATTCCAACCCATCCTAGAAAATTTAGTTTCAGTTTTGACAAGCAATGATTTCCACTAACCTCATAATCAGACTGTTCTGTAAAATGCGGTTGTTTATCAGCAGCGCGTTTGCTCTGGGTTATTTTGGGTTTAAAAAGTCAGAATCTGCTATATTTGAAAATCGATGACCCAAACGGGAGACAGCATGTCTTGTTGAAGGAGAATACTGTTTGTTATAAAGTTTCATTGAAACCCCAAATTATTCACACTGGCAGATTTGGATTTTAAAATTATTTTTATTAAACTTCTAGTCTACTTAAGTCAGCCTAATTCTCTGGTCACTTAAGATGAAAATCATCTTGGCCTGGAGACCGCTAAAAATAATAATCCGTGTGTAAAAGTTGCAAACATGACCTGATAGTTTTTGATGATGAGCTTTGCACAGTTAAAAACTCAAACGGTAGGTGTAAAAGGGAATCTGTTCAGTTACCGATCACAGATAAGATATTGACTGCTCATCACTTCTCCACAAAACCTTATCACAAGAAATCCTATTTCTTTAAATGTGTTTTCATTGTTGTGCCTCATTGTAAACTTTGTATGAGAGGAAACTCTCAGAATGAAACTCTAATCTCCAAACAGTGAGAATGAAGGTTCCACCAGAGTTGCACATCTTCTGTAGATAATTATTTTACTACTGGGTTGTTGTTTTTTTTCTTATGGTGTAAATGAAGCAGAATTTCCTTACTGATTCTTTCTGTCATGGGATTCTAATATAAAAATGATAAAGTTTTTAACTTGAAGCAAAGCTTTTGGTTTTTGTGTGGAGTTTGTCTCTGACATGCTTGATAGTTTTCTTTTGACATTAATTTGTAAGTTGCTATCAGGGTGGGAAAAAAAAGTGTTCACCTGTCAGTTCTAGGGATTTAACAAATCTAATCTGAACTTGATTGTTGTGACATTGTCATTATTACACCCCTTTATTCTTCTTCTGCACCTTATTTCATATCGCCAAATAAAGGAGATATGAACGGAAATAATAATCCTAATCGCTCAATAACCCTATGTTGCGTGATTAACTTCTAGTTTAGAACTCCAAAGGTTGATTTAATTTGACTGAAATCTACTGGAAATTTTTTCAGTGTATTGTGTTTTATATTCATCTAAAATGAGAATGATCACAATGATATCGTTTTAACTGAAACAGAACAAAAGAATGAATAGCTATTGGTAGGTTGTGATTCAAATAGAATGTTTTTGTCCTGTGGTGCAGCCATCTACAGATTGCCACGTTCTCTCTGCTAGTTTACTGACAGAACCTCAGGTGATTCTCACGTCTCCAGGAGCTTATGTTCCACTTCAGTGCAACATCCATAATAATGACAGAAACGCTTTTTCTATTTATTTTCCCGTCTATTGGGAAAGCCTCAGTGTTGATTATTCTATGGTTTGATCTAGAAAACCAAAGGTGTTGCTCGGATACTCCCAACACATTTCTGTGTTGAACAGCAAGAGAAATATCAATTAGCAGGAACGTAAAACAAACGCAGGACGAATAATTAATAAAAGCAAAATTTCTGAGTTTGGGAGAGAATAATTAAAGAATATTACAATATCTAAAGTGACATCACGGAGTGAACTTTATTAGACCAAGGAGAGGCATAAATGGTGTCCAGACTTAAGTTTTAGCTTCTGCAAAACTATTTCTATTTTTAATTGTTGGATAATTGTGAAGAATGGTTTGACAATTCACATCTGCATGAAAGATGTCATCTAGGGAACTAGCGTATCATACTGGACTCATTATCTCATTATAATGAAATAGCATCTTAAAATAATGAAATGCGATCTCATTATAATGAGGTAGTCTCAATATAATGAGATGGTAATGAGATGGTCTCATTATAATGAGACACTATCTCATTATAATGATATACTATCTAATGAGATGGTCTCATTATAATGAGAATACCATCTTATTATGAGATAATACCATCTCATTATAATGAGATAATACCATCTTATTATAATGAGATGCTATGTAATTATTTTGAGATATCGCATTATAATGAGAGAGCCTCTCATTATAATGTGGTACTATCTCATTATTTTGCATAGTATCATTATTTTGAGATACTATCTCATTATTTTGAGATAGTATTTCATTACTTTGAGATAGTATCTCATTATTTTGCGATAGTATTTCATTACTTTGAGATAGTATCTCATTATTTTGCGATAGTATCTCATTATTTTGAGATAGTATCTCATTACTTTGAGATAGTATCTCATTATTTTGAGATAGTATCTCATTATTTTGAAATAGTATTTCATTACTTTCAGATAGTATCTCATTATTTTGCGATAGTATTTCATTACTTTGAGATAGTATCTCATTACTTTGAGATAGTATCTCATTATTTTGAGATAGTATCTCATTATTTTGAAATAGTATTTCATTACTTTGAGATAGTATCTCATTATTTTGCGATAGTATTTCATTACTTTGAGATAGTATCTCATTATTTTGCGATAGTATCTCATTATTTTGAGATAGTATCTCATTACTTTGAGATAGTATCTCATTACTTTGAGATAGTATCTCATTATTTTGAGATAGTATCTCATTATTTTGAAATAGTATTTCATTACTTTCAGATAGTATTTCATTATTTTGAGATAGTATTTCATTATTTTGAGATAGTATCTCATTATTTTGAGATAGTATTTCATTACTTTGAGATAGTATCTCATTATTTTGAGATAGTATCTCATTATTTTGAGAGAGTATCTCATTATTTTGAGATAGTATTTTATTACTTTGAGATAGTATCTCATTATTTTGAGATAGTATCTCATTACTTTGAGATAGTATCTCATTATTTTGCGATAGTATCTCATTACTTTGAGATAGTATCTTATTATTTTGAGATAGTATCTCATTACTTTGAGATAGTATCTCATTATTTTGAGATAGTATTTCATTACTTTTTAGATAATTTATTTTATTATTTTTTAACAGAGTGGCGGAAACGGGCTTCCATACATGAATAAGCATAAAAGTGCTATTTATTTTCCTCGACCAAAACCTAAGCGAATCTGCTGCGTTAAAAGTTCATATGAAGTGACGTTAACCGTTTTTCCATTGTTTTTCGGGGGATGTAGTTTGTTACTTTTAAATGTCTTCCAAGCTGAATGTAGTCCGGTTGTTCATCGGACTTCGAATCCCAGAGTTCTTCACGCTGAGCACGTCGACTGAAGGAACGCTGCAGCTCACGCGGACTGTCTCTGGGAGTGCTGAGTCGAGCCTGTTCTGAGGCGTCCGGACCGACAGAGCGACTGCTTTACTGCATGTGAACTGGGGACAACATCGCGCACGCACTACAGGGACGGTCCTAGTGGCTCAGCGGGACACGGCTAACATTGGGTTGAAGGTGGACACTCAAGCGGACCAAGAACTGCGTAGCTCCAATCTGACTTGGTCAAAATCTAAGACCCACGATGGACCCGAGAGACACTGCCCCTGATTCCTGGGAACAAGAGGACGATGTGGAGGCCACAGTCGACGTACAGCTTGAAGCGGCATTCACAACCCTGAATGTGAACGCTAAGCCGTTCGTACCCAATGTGAACGCACCTGAATTTGTTCCGCCTTTTGCAATGAGAGCGCCCACAGAGAACGCCGATGCTGCTGGTAAGTTCACCCCAGTCACGTTGGCGTTAGCCGTTCTAGCTAACTGCTAACTGTAGCCTGTAGCTTAGCGGGTGTTCAGACACGCGTCGGTTGAAGGGCGAAAAAGCAGCTACATGCTTTCCCGTGACGCGTTTTGTGGTCCACTTTGCGCCATGAACCTTTGACTTGTGGTTATCTAGCTGTTGTTAAACACAGACACAGTTTGAGGACACCTGAACTCTACCGGCACTTGCGTTTTCACCCAACTGGCGGTAAACTGCTAGCTTGTTCGCTAGCTGGTGTGTTACCGACTTAGCGACTGTCACTCAGTGCGTGGGTCAAAGGCCGTGAAACTGACAAATTCTAAACATGACTTGGAAAAAGATGAGAGACGCTGACATGTTTGTCACCGTGTAGCTCCGTGTTTTAAGCAGACACTCTGCTACTTGGACAGAAATTGTCGTATCCACTTCGTCTTTTACGTGACGTGGATTTTCTGACGCATTTGTTGGTCAAGAGTGGAATAAAACTTGCGAGAACTGCTTGAAGGCAGTCCAGAGACAGGGCAGTAGTTGTCATCGGAAACTAGCTCTCTAACTGAACCTCAGTGTGAGTTTTAAAAGCTGGACCCGGCTGCTGGTCACTTCTTAGCTCTGTTGGGGTTTATTCCGTTTCATAACTAACATTTTCTGGTACGAAATTGAGCCGTTTGCCAATGAGGGTGGTTCGTGTTTCCGGCTCTTATTGAGAACCAGTGATTTAAAGTAATCCTGAGCGAGTCACCTGGCTGTGAGCGAATGTTCTGACACCAGTAAATATCTGTCTGGACTGAAGTTACTGCGTTCTGGTCTGGTACATTTCACAAGACACAAACAGCTCTTATTGCCCGAACTGTGTCGGACAGTCTTCAGAAAAAATAATTATTGAAATCTGGATGAGATTTGAAAATTTCATTAGTTTTATTTTTATAATGTAACAAAACACTATACCTAAATATCACTTTGATTAGGTTTCAAACTAATATATCTTTTTCTTCAGTTAGTCAAATCTCAGAAGTCCCACCATAAATGCAACTATTAACACAAGAACATTTACCTAGATGTTTGTATTTGACTTTAATAGGAATCAGACAACGCTCATGGACAAGTTTGGATGCACAAATCAGGATTATCTTGGGATTCCTTCATATTCTGTTCAAATCCAGAACTACAACTTCCAACAGGACCCTGCAGTGCATCTTCTATTTTATGTTGGTTTAGTGTTTAGAATAAAAACAGTATTTGGTTGAAGTGAGCAGATCAGACACCAAAGAAAACTGGAAATTGGAATCTGCCAGAAAAAGCCAGTTTATGCTTCTCTGTTGTAAGTATCTGTGTACAGGTAGGAAGGAAAGAAAAGGATTCCAGCTCAAGTCTGCCCTTTCTGAATCCATACCCATATTTCTACACAAATTCCCCCATTTCAATCCTTTCTTACTTCAGATTTATGTCGTCTTTTACTTGCTGTGTAACAATTTATTTCCTCAAGTACAATTTTTCTCTTTTGTATGTAATTATTTAAAGGCGAGGTATGACTCCAGTTAACACTTACTTTAATTCTGAGACCCATTTAGACAAGTTGTTTTTATGAAATTGACAAGTGTATCCTGATCAAACCAGAGTCCCTCTGGAGTCCCTCTGTCTGTGAGGGACTCCTGTTTATTGGTCATTTCTAGAGTCATGTAGCAACATTTATTTGCACTAAGCCCAGTAGCTTCTGCCCTCTGGCAGGTGTGAGCTTTTAAAAGTTGCAGTAGCAGGCATGCTGTGGGAGGGCTCCTTTTATTTATTTTTTTCACCCAGAAGTGATTGGTATGAAATGACCTCACCGGTTCTGACCTGTGGACGTGGGACAGACCAGTTCTGTTTGGAGCCATTAGTGAGTTGCTTCCAAAACACAAATTAAAGGTTTGGGTGGTCATTTTTGCCGTAATCATTACAAAGCTTTGTTTCTGAAAGAAAACAGCATAAATGGACTACCTTGAGAAAAATCCAAACATTACTTTTTTTTCCCCCCATTGCAGTTGTGAATGATAAAGTCTCCACCATGGACGTGTCAGAAAGCAGCGGTATGTATAACACTCCTGGCTGGCTTCTGTGTGCTCCATGTTGTTGTTGCATTCCTCATTGTTGTGACATGAGCCGACTCACACTGAAAATACAGCAGCAAGGCAGCCTATAGCAGCACGCAGAACTGCATTCACTATATATACATTCCTGACGGTCCACATCCGGCCCGCGAGTTGTCTGCTTCTGGACTCCTGGCCGACTACCTGCTCTCTGCCGTTTGTGGTCAGTCTAAATTCTGGTCCAGAAAACATAATGGATATCAATCTGTTCTGGATTTTCCAGGTCTAACGAACCATTCTAACTTTGGGTTAGCTTGAATGTGCTAAAGATGTGTCAACGATCTGTTAATAGGCTGTTACTATTGGCAGGCAGCTGAACGCATTGGCCAAAATGGCTTTTAGAAAAAGAAAAAAAAGAAGTTGGCGGTCTGCTGAGTTTGGGTTAACATAACATGCTGCAAGTTCACCAGGAAAATAAGGCGGACAATGAAAATCAATGTTCTGATGATATTGAACATCCGTGGTTTTAGCGCCACCTGCAAGAGGAGCACGGCTGTTTGATGCAGGGGGTAAGGGAGAGTGTTCTGTCAGACTGTTGATTTAGAACCGATTTATTTCTTCTCTGTCTGACCAGCACAAGACCAATGTGCCTAAAAGGGGTAGTAATATGTACAATTGACTTTTTTCAGTTTTATATCATGGTAACTTATTCTCTCATCAAAACTATACCTGGAGTGTTGCCTTGATTCTTTCATGCATGTTTGAGGAATGCTTTAATCTCTGTGGTATTTTGAAGAGGCCTTTCCTCAACAACAAAAACTCCGGAGAGCTTTGGATGTAGATAGAAGCCTTTCATTTTTAAATTTCTGACTTCTGTGAATCACCTTAGAATTGAGCTATTGCCTCTTTCTTTGGCGTCTTGTATTTATTGATAAAATGCTATTTAAAACCCTCCTTAAATTAAATGTTTTTTTTCGACAAGTTTCATGTTTAAGTATATAAATTTATAATGACATTTTATTTCCTTATGTTTATTGCTTTGCATGAAAAGAAACGCAGTCCATATCACCAGTTCTACAAACCAACTGAGAAGAAAAGGCAAAATATTGATTATTTAAAAACAACCTAGTGTTTGAAAAGAATAAGTAAAAAAACCACCATGCACACAGTTGAGTGGGTAGTCTACTTTGGATCGCTGTACAACTGAAAACACAGTCTTGCAGTAGATTAACATCAGCTTGTGTTTGTTGGGTGTCTTGCCCGTCACATCCAGTGGGAGTGTTTCATTATCACCTTAAACATACGTGGCCAGAGTTCAACGGGAAATAACAGTAAATGATAAACAGCCGAGTATTATGTTGGTCAGTCTTCTATGTCATAGTAGGGCTTCATTCATACAAAACTTGACTGTGAATATGGAGAAAAATACCTAGAATTTGCATCAAGCACAGCAATGAAAAAATCCCCAGCTTTTATAGCTGAGGATCCTTTAGTCACCGTGGCAATCTGTCAGCTGTGCAAAACTGGGTGGGCCTAACACCGCTTTCGAGACACAGCTTCTCCTCTGAGCTGCTGTTTCTCAAGTCTAGGACTTGCCCCGCAAGTCCTATACTCAGCTCCTTCAGACTAGCCAGCAGCAATTGGCAAACACCTGGTGTAACTGAGCATCTGCTGAGCTCATTATGAGCTACTTATCAGTGAAATGCTGATTAAAAACATTAAAGGGTTAAGAGAGGAGCCATGTTGTGATGACTTCCTAAAGATTGAGTTTCTGAAAGAAAGCCCAATTTCAAGATATTAAATTCCAAAGTCAAATTTTTAAAAAGTCATATTTGACTTCTACAGTATTTTTATAACAACTTATGGTGACATAATTACTTAATTGTGCCATAAAATGGCACTGTGTGGCTGGAAAATACATGCTATTGCCCCTTTAAAGATATGCAGTTCTTTAGTACTAGTACGTAAATTCTGTCATAACTTTGTTAGGATAGAAAAACCTAGAAATGAAGCAGAATCATTGTATTCTGGGTTTGTTTGAGTTCAGTTAAATGTGTTAGTATAAACTTGAAAATGTTATTCCATGTATTGACTAAAATTAGTTTGTAGTTTCTCATTCAGTCAGCTTCATCTGTTATTATTTATACTCATTCAGCGATGTGTCACAAAGGTGTTTTATGTGTTTACGTGAGTCACTGAACATCGTGTTTGAAGAAATCTGTGCCACAGTCTAATCTAGCTGTTTATATTCCAGATCAGGTTCAAGCCGGTTCAGCTGTTGACTCCCGAAAGTTGAAATTTTGTCACAATTAGCAAGTATTTGATAGTAAACCTTTTGAGTCTGACTTAGTGATGTTCTGTGCTTGTAAAGTGCCTGTGGAGAACGGTGACACGGAGATGACGTCGGAGGAACCATGGGACCAAAAAGACGACGAAGCAACTGAGGAGGAGCCGGGAGGTGGGGACCGGGGTCCGGGGGAGTCGGCCTCACCGGAGGACACGGCTCCAGAGATGATGGAGGAAGAGGAGGAGGTGTTAGTGCCAAAGGTTCCAGCTGTACAGCCAGACGCCCCCAAGAAGGAACACATCAATGTGGTGTTCATCGGACACGTAGGTCAGTGCTGAGACCCACTGGTTCTAGTTTATGTGTGGAGGACATTGTTTAAGAAATACAGACCTTACAGTTGATCTGGAAAGTATTCACACTGCTTCACTTCTTCCATGTTATGTTCCAGTGTTATTCCAAATTGTAACTAATCTCTTTCCCCACAATTCCTTCACACAAATACCCATGACAATGTGGACTTTTATTCAAGAGTCTAAAGTTTGATTCTGCTTCCAGATGCTGGAAAATCCACCATTGGCGGACAAATTATGTAAGTAGTGTTCTGTATTGCAGGTGAAGTGTTGTAGGAGGATTAGCTGTAACCTTCCTGTCTCTCTGCAGGTATCTAACAGGCATGGTGGACAAGAGGACCTTAGAGAAGTACGAGAGGGAAGCCAAGGAGAAGAACAGAGAAACCTGGTGAGCGAGGCGCCTTGGCTGCTGTGTCATAACAAACTATCTCTGTTTTCATTCTTTGTCTGTACTCTTTGCCCAACATTTTGCAATTGTGGTGTTTCCATCAAATAAGAAATTCAATTACAGTCACATGTGAATAAGTTCTTTCATGTGATGATTAAAAATCATTTCAGCAGTGAATATAAATGAACAAGATATATTTATAATTCAGCCATGGTGCTAGCGCTCATGACTTATCAGCCAATCAGAGG
>VMRN01000049.1:2666151-2677984 GCA_010277015.1 Poeciliopsis turrubarensis
TATATATATATATATATATATATATATATATATATATATATTATCCTGCTGTGTTGTTTTATTGTCTTTTAAACTATTTCATGCTGTCAACAGCTCCTCTGGGGTTGTGTGTTGCAAATTAGCGAAGGCTATAAAAGGTCTTATGTTCTGTATTTGCTCATATGAAGCTCTTCTCCAGCCAAATAAACACGAGAGAAAGAAGACAGAAATGTTTCGCGTTAGTCTGAGATGGAGGCAGATGTTCCACTGAAGGTGCATGAAGAAGAGAAGTGCTACTCAGTAACTGTGGAGACTCATACAATTCCCAATTCCTGTTGAATCGAATGTGGCAGAATTTCAAATGTGGTGTTTAATCACATAAACAGAGTGATGGATGTTAATTCCAGCCTGAGGTGGGACCGTGTCATAAAAATACCCGGAACACAAAGATGACTCACAGCAGAACGCGCCAGATTCGTGTGAGATCAAAGATTTTGTTCCTGACAAGTAAAGAATTTATTTTAGCTTCGTAGTCAGTTCCCATTAATTGGCCTCGTCATGCACGTATTTATGTTTTCCTATTTTTATAAGCAAGAGATGCGTTTTGCTTACGATTATGACCATAGATTGATAAAAATGGTAATAATCCCTCTGTCCCGAAGCTTTTATCTGGAATAAAATATCTTAAAGGATTTTAAAGGATCTATTTATTCATCGAGTATTCCTAGGTTTGTCACATTTTGTCATATTGCAACAACAAACAAGTGCGTGTTGCCAGGCTCTCATTTAATAGCCCAAACAAGAAATAGAAATTTGAAAATGGTGGTGTAATTTGATTTCTACTTCCTTTAATACATATAAATAACGTTTATTGCATCCAACTGCCCCCAAAATGTCATTTCTTAGTGAACAGACTGTGTGTGTATTTTCATCTTTGCACAAAAGCAGATGTTCTGTGAAAGGTTTGTTGCTGAACATTAGAAAACATCCGGGATCGTGGAAATGCTGCTTGTTTTGGCAGACGGGTCGGGGAGGAAGCAGTGGAGGGTTTAGAGCAGGGTTAGGTTCTAAAACATCTGCCAGAACTCTGATCAGTCCTTCATCTGGACTGATGTGCTGGCCGACCAGGACATGGACGTCCATCGGCGCTTTAATCAGAGAAGAGTAGAAGAGACGGACAGTAGTCCCAGATAAGCTGTAGAGGTCCAAAGCTCAGAACCACCATTACGCCAATATCTGACCTAAACGAAGCCATTATAGTGAAATGTAGTTTTTGCCTCGTTTTATTATGTTATTCCCTCATTAAAAAACATACCCGGACTGTTACTTTGATTCTTTCATGCATGTTTCAGAAATCCTTTAGTCTCCTTGGCAACCATTCAGCTGTGCAACACGCTCAGGTGGACGTAGCTCCGCCTTTGAGACGCAGCTCCTCCTCTGAGGAGCAGCAATAAACAAAGTACTTACTTGAGATCTGCATAAGGACATGGATGCAAAACATCTTAATCAAAATTGGCATTTTCTCTTCAGTTCACATGTATTCACTGTTTTGAATTGCTGTGTCCCATACAATACCTCGAAAAACACAGGGATGTATTTTTGACAAGGCTTCATATGACTGATAATTAAAGCTGGTAAGCGTCACATCCGCAGACATGTCTTTGTTTTCTCCCGGCGCTTCAGGGAGAAGCTTCAACAGAACGTGTTCTCACTCTGAGCTCTCTTGCTTTCTCCCCTTTCGTCAGACGATGCATTCCTACTAATGGGCCTGAACATAGCTGACCTTTACCCGGACACCATCCGCTACATCACCTATGAGGGCTCCATCACCATCCCTCCCTGCTACGAGACCTCCACATGGATCCTCATCAACAAGCCAGTTTATGTGACACAGATGCAGGTAGTTAAAAGTGGGGTGAACACGTAACACCAGGCTACATGCATTCTAGCAGGAGCGTCATTTCTAGTTATCGGTGCTGGCAGGAGCTCCAACATGTCTGAATTACAAGTTAGCTTCTTATAAAGATGAAAGGAAAACATCTTTATTTCCTAAGAACATGTAGAGTCCTGTAACAGCAGAAAAGAACAAACCGGTTCTCAGAACCAGATGAAGTGATGAGCAGAACCTGCTTTTTACATATTGATTCAAAGAAAACTCTCTGCCTTCATTTATTAGTTGACATAAAAATCATAATCTGCATACAGGTTTCAATGTGAAGTAGTTGCTCCAGGCCTTGAAAGTCTTTTCATGTTGCCTCAGACCAGGACTGGGTGTTACCGTGTTCCAGTCCAGAACAGCACTCATCTGGAGAAAAGCAGCTCTCACACACACACACACACACACACACACACGCGCGCGCACACACACACACGCACACATACACACACACGCACACATACACACACACACGCACACACGCACGCCAACACACGCACACACACGCGGACACACACACACACACGCACACGCACACATACACACACAAACACACGCACACACACGCACACACACACACACTGCAGTCTCTCACTGGACTCAGCACTGGGAGGAAGATGGCGCCTTAGCAACTGACTCTTCTCTTCTGCTGAGGAACTTTGTGCTAGTTGTTTGTTTCACCAGTTATTTGCTCTATGACCAGCCTGATGTCAACATTAAATGAAAGTCGGGCGTAGTGGTTTAGCACAACCCACGTTGGAGGCCTTAGTCCTCGATGCGGCCGTCGCGGGTTCGCTGCATGTCTCCCCCTCTCTTCCCTGTCAGCCTACTTTCAAAGACATACGGGCCACTAGAACCAACAAAATCCTTGGTGAAAAAAATTGCAAAAAAAACAGTAAACAAAAGTATAATTAAAACTATTATTCTTACTGTTATTAACAGGTTTATAGCCTCATCATTACTGTGATTTTTTGTGGCTTTTTGCCGCTCATTTTATTTATGTAGCACATTTTCAGCAACAGGGCAGTTCAGTGTGTTTTACATGAATTAGAAGGAAATACAAACAAACAAAAGAAAAGCAAAAAGTACTCCACAATTTACAAACTAATAGGAGTTTCTCTGGATGAACTAATAGACGAGAAAAGTAAAAGTGTAAACCATGATACATATAATCCATCATTTATTAACTAGTAGGGATTTCTCTGGATTCTTGTTCTGATCAAACCAGATGTTGTTTCTAAGTTTGTTGTAGTTTACTTTCTAACTAACAAGAGTTTCTCTAGGTTTTGCTCCGATATGAAAACCTTAATGCTAAATGTTGATCAAAGTAAAGAGTAGTTTCTCTCGATAAGATTCTCTAGATTGTCATTTCTGTTCTGGGTTGAGTGAAGTGTTGAACTAAACGGTTCCTGCTCTGGGTTGCTTAGAAAGTAGTAATTTTACTACATCTTCTATGTTACAATAATTATTCTTGATTAATTACTCATTAATAGTAACAGTGCCACACAATGGTTCACATCGCGTGGCGCGTTTCCTGCATGTTAGAGAGCTTACCTCTGCACTCTGGACTGAGCTGTGGGTTTGTCCTGCAGATGCACTCCCTGCGCCTCCTCAGCCAGAACGAGCCGTACAAGATCTTTCTGAGCATGAGCGACAACACCCGGCCGGCCCAGCCTCTGCTGCAGCGCTGCATCCGCACCAACATCAACTTCAACAAGCAGGGCCGCGACTGCCCCAACAACCGCGCCCTGCGCCCGCAGTACAGAGGTGACCCGCCCGACCGCTGCGGCGGAGAAAAGCGCTCAGTTCTGCTGGAAGCGGTTGCCGTGTTATATATATGAAACGTCACGTTCCTCTCATTCTCCAGGGCTGATTAGGGGAGCCGTTACATGCCACATGTGGAGATATTTTTAAGTTGCTCCTATCTGGACTGTCAAATCCATTGCATGCACTTGCTCAGTTAAAAATAACCGGGAAACTTTTGGTCAAAGTCAGCAAATCACTGTTCAAACTTTGGACAGTGGAATGTCCCAAAGTTAACAGAGACTACAGACATGAGTGATCAGCAGAAATGACTGAGACGCTGAAGGCTCGGGCAGAACTCTGTCACTCTGATGGTACCAATCGGGCTGTTTCTATTACTATTTACATCTTCATAACAAAGCTCATCTTTGTCTCTATCTAGAGAAACGTATTTATTATCATGTGAGCTGAAAGCAGTAGAACGAGTTGAACGTCGTCGCCCTGCTGGTCACTTTCACTGAACACGCAGGAATGGATTTGTACTGGCTCTGCAAAAACACAATCTTAGCAAGTATTTTTAGTCTGATGTCTTAAAACACTTGAAATACAAGAAAACTATCTTCCAAGTAACTTTCCAACAACACGTAAGAGCTTGTTTTAAGTCAAGAATGTCAGAATAGTGATTAAAAGTTTTAGTTCCTCTGACAGATTTTGCTAAATGTTCTGTGTAAGTACAAAAACAAATCTGCCAGTGGAACTCATACCTTTTCAACTATATTAGGGAATTATTGACTCAAAGCAAGCTCTTATATCTTGTTGTAAAATCACCTGTAATAGTGCAAATATATTTGCACTAGAAACTAAACCACAAATACTTGGCATAGTAAACTATTCATTTGCTCTGCCATGTTGTCATCGTTGATATGATTCTGGACTACAGACTTAAGCAAAAGCATAGAATGAATGTTACATTTAATAGAGCTGTGATATTTCATCTTGTAGTTACTTTGCTGTTTACAGAGAACACTGACATGAAATGCAGAATTTTGCTGATTTTATTCAGCTATCTGCTCAACAGACACGACAGCGTAAGCTTGCCAGCTGCGGTCTCAAAGCAGCGTTGCCTTATTAACAGTCAAGGCTGGTGAGTGACGAATCACAGCTCTGTCTGCCAATCCAGTGGATGAGTCTGGTTTCGGCAGTTGCCAGGAGAAGTGCTCTGGTCTGACTGCACTGTGTGGAGGCTACGGTCTGGTGCGGTAGAGCTGATGGTGTGGGGCCAGTTTGGAGAGGTTGGGCTCGGCCCCTTAAGGACAGTGAAAGGTGTTCAGATAATTCCATGGTCCTCAGCATGACCGCCTGCCTGTTCACAAAGTGACGTTCAGAAAGACATGACTCGTGCTGGCTGGCTAAAGATTCAGTAAATAGCTTATAAAAGCTGTGATTTGTATTTGTTGAAACTTCTAGCTGCATGTCCATTGACCATCGAACTGCACTATTTGAAAGAAATTTGCTCAATGGAAACAACTACTGAAAAAATTCTCACTGCACTGAAACTGATTTATTTCACAAAACTGCAAAGGAAACACTTTTTTTAGCTTCACATGAGTCACATGATCCGTCACCGGATGTTTCCACTGGTGCAAACCATGAAAAAAGGTGACAGGATGTTTATTAATGACTCATCGCATGAGCAAACTTAGTGATGTGTGATTTTAATTGCGTTTCTTATTTAGTGAAAATGCAGCAATTACAAAATTGTGTTTTCTCAACATTTTCGTAATATTGATATTTGTAGGCAGCAACTATGTCTTGATGGCGTAGTATGAGACAATCTGTGAAAATCATTATCTCCATTGCCTCTTCTCTGTGTTCTTACTGACTTCTGCTGTTCCCAGTCAGAAAAAAAACCAATCAGAGCCAAGAGGCAGGTCTTAACGCTGTTAATCACACTCGTGTATGCTTGCAGGGGTGTTTTGTCGCTCTGCTTCTGTCTCAATCACATTCAGTTTGACAATAAAGTTGGAATGAGATTTGACTCACTTTACCTGTAAGAAAACATCAGTAACCTTTAATAAACAATTACCTATTTAAAAAGATATGGATAAATGTGTATGTGTTTGGTTACACATACACAACCAATAGAAAGACAAGTTTTATTTGGTCAACTGTATTTTCATTTTTGTTTATCATTAGTATTTTTGACTTTTACTATGACCTGCCTTGTTTTTTGGTAGTTTTACTTTTAAAATGGTAAATTAAACATGATGGCTTGAGAGCATTGATGATGGCGACTGGGTGGCGTCGCCGCGGTCGCCAAACGGCCAGACGGACGCCCGCTGCTGCTGTCAGTTTTCTTTTTCTGTTTTGTGTTCTTTGTTTTCGTCTTTGAAGTTTCTCTTTCGGTTCTCTTCCAAACTGCAGGTTCTCTCTGCGTTCATGTCTCTTTTCTTCTCTGCTGTTTCCATTGCGCAGTGAACCAGTGGCTCCTGAAGTAAGCTCTGCGGCGGTGGCACCAACCAGTGCAGCTCCACGGGGGGACAGGGAGCTGCTGCCTGTCCGTGCTTCACCGGAAAAACTGTTGAGCTGAGAAAACTGCAGACGAACTGAAGACTCAACAACTGGACTTCTCCACAGACGGCTTTACTAAATTAACATTAGCCAAGCTCAGCTAACCCAACTCCAGACTGAGTGCTGTGCTGGCCTCTTACTACACACCCACAATGTAACACAGCTCACTACGGCCGGCACAGCAGTGATGCAGTTCGGGCCAAAACATAATATAAAACATAAGGCTCCTGATGTCTGCACTCTGTATGTTCTTAATTGTTGTTTTAAAGCCACAAAGAATGTTTTTCTGCCTGGTTTGTCAGATGGATGTAATGTAGAGACAGGAGTGTGTGGCGCCTTCCCTCCCATCCAGGCTTCCGAGAGTAAATATCAGAACCGCTCACCGAGAGAGTTTACAGTTCTACCGAAGGCCTTGTGCGCCTGGCAATAAAGAAAAAGCAGCTGCCGTGTGGAAGGAAGGAAAAATATCCTCCTCATTATATGAAGTAAAAAGGAGAAAATCTCATTTTATAAGAGAATGTCAGTTTCACATTTCATTTCATTGCGTTAACATTATGTTCTACACCAAAACTGGAAAAAAAAAAAAAGTTGCTTTAGACTTTGAAATGTAGTGATTGAAAAGTTTCTTGTGTAAAAAAAACAAAACAAAACAAATGGTTTTACAAGATTAAAATAATGTTTTGAAGGCTTGATGAATGTTCTGTGTTTAATGAAACTGAATTGTCCCATAAGCGGTTTCTCTTTTTTTTTTTTTTTCCAAGTCACACCCAGTGTCTTACAACTCAAGAGGCTTTAGCTCATAATGAAAATCATCTCATCTTATAAAGCTGTTGTTGGATTTTTCAAGTCTAACCTCAAGTGTATAAAAAAACATTATTCATTATTCAGGGGTTATTGTTTATCAAATAAAGATGAAGCCAAAATAGGAACCATGTGAGTGGAGTAATGAACACTCTGTGGTTTAGTTGCAGAACGTATTTCTGGCTGCTTTCTGGCTCAACTCATCACCTCTTCATTGGCTGTAAAGGAGGTTCAGTCTCCTCTTCATGGAACATGACTTCATTACTCATGGTCCTTTCACAGGTGAGCTTCAGACGGCTTCACCTTTGAATCCTTTGGTTTATGGAGATGTTTGCCAGCCATTCAGTGACCAGCAACCGGGTCCAGTAACAGCACAACCAGCTCAGATCATCGACCCTCTGCTGTGCTTGAAGTGTCTGTGTTCTACACGCCGTTAAGAGTCAAACGTCCACTATTGTCTCCTCAGTCCAAAGGGGATTCCTTCAAAAGTCACCGGCTTCATTTAGACTCAGCTCAGTCCAGATATAAAAGTAGAGTTAGGTTGTATTCCCGCCAGGAAAGTTCTTGTTTGATCCGGTTTGCATCCAAGTTGTGCTTTTCTGTAGGCAGATTATCATTTATAAATGAAGCAGCCGGCAGCCGTTGCTCCCTTTGGACTGAGATGACCCGGAATGACGGCATGGTGCCGGCTCCCATCACTCCGACATCAATAGTTTATTGTTTGCTGATGGAGTTCCTCTCAATAAAATCTTCCTTTCTAAACTTCCTGGAGGAATTTTTGTTTCTCAGCATGGAGATGAAGATGCAGTAAACCACCAGCCACAAACTCAGATGACCTTCTGGCCTCTTCAAGCCTCTCAAGCCTCATCACATTTTGTCCTGTTAGAACAATTTTTTTCTTTATTGACATTTTTACTTTACAAATAAGAAGGTGTGAGTTGGATTCAGGCCTCCTGGTTCTGTACTTTGCAGAGCCGTCTTTCCCAGCAGCTCCGGCTGCAAGTTGTTGAGGTTTGTCTCTAAGCACTGTGAACATCTGGACTCTGGATTCTTTATCTTTTTGGTTAAAAAAAAAAAAGGCTCAAATCCAGTCAGAGGTCTTGCCACAACTTCTTAATTGGATTTCTTCTGGGCTTTGACTGTAAGGGTAGAATCAGGGGCATCAAACTCATTTTCAGTTTGGACCAAATCAAAAATCTGACTGTTCTTAAAGGGCCGGTTGTCTCAGAATGTGTTGATAAAAGCTACTAAACTATTCAAATATGAATAAATGTATGTTTGTTTCAGCATTCATTAAGTGTTTCTTAAAATTAAAAAAAAATCCCTGATCAATCCCTCCAGGATTTTGTGATTGCTTTTGTGTGTTTTGATGACTTAGAAATAGTTGTAAGGAATTTTGCATCATGTTAAATGTACCTTTTTATTACTTACTACAAAGGGCCTAATTTGACCCCTGTGCCTTGTGTTTGACACATGTGGTGTAAATGTATGTTTAGTGTTCTCCTTCCACCTTTGCCTCTTAGCTCCGCCCTTCTTCCCATGAGAACAGTTCCCCCTCAGCGGGACTCTGCTGCCACCATGTGGACAGTCTGTTCATGTTAAAGCGCAGTGTTAGTTCTCCGCCACACTGTTTTGCAGGTAAGCCGGAAAGCTTACTTTTATTTTCCTCTGAGCAGAGTCCTTTCTTCCACATCTCCAGTGACTTTCTTACAGATTTTGTTTCAACAGTTTTCTTCTTGACTTCGTTGGCAGCAGATTTGTGACAGTCAGCTGTCTCCTGCCTGAGCGGTGGGTCTCTGCAGCTCCTCCAGAGTTACCTCTTGGCTGTTTCTCTAACCAATGTGACCCCCGGTCCAGTCTACAGTCCAGGCTCTCTTCATGAGCAGATGATCAAGACTCTGAGAACTGTTTGGGATTTTGCTGTAGAATCTCACTCTGCCTTAAACGTCTCCACAGTTTCCTCCCTGAGCTGCTGCCGGGTTCCTCCGTCTCCATGGTGCTCTTTGTTCGCTGATGTTGTCTAGCAAACCTCTGAGCCAAAAAGCAGAGCAGCTGGATCTGCACCAGGTAGCATTCCCCACTGGCCTCTGTTTACTGATCATACCACTTCTGAAAGCAATTATTTGCGCTGGTTTTCATTCAGGGATAAATTCTGCTTAAATGCTTTTCCTTCCATTTATCAAGGACATCCAAACATTATTACGAGACATTTATTATAGCATGAAATATTTTGAAGCTGTGAATGCTAATTTAAAAACGAATCAAACTGGTTAACTGCAGTGATCAGTTCCATCATCCTGTCATTCTCAGCAGATTTGCGATGAGCTTCTCTCCAGGCTTGTTTCTTTTCAGTCTTCAGGAACTCGTTAATTATAGATCCCTGTAGTTCAGAGGTTCATTCTGATGAAGATGCCACGTCTTTTTGTCGATTTCTTTTAGTTTGCTTTATTGTTACTTAATTTTCAAACAATAATTTTTGTTGCCCTGTCATCGTGACGCTTTGACCAGTTTCTATCAGTTCTCTTCGCATTTCCAGCTGGTTTGTCTTTGCTTCAGACAGCAATGATAAAAGACAGTCAGCATGTTTTTACAGTGTTGACTTGTGGTTAGCAATAAGCTCTGTTTCTACCTGCTCACTCATTTGAATATTTAGTTTGTGACTGTAAGATATTTTGTCTTAAAGGATTCAGTTTATCTCTCTGCCATTTATTTATTTTTTTTTTCTTTTATTGTTTTGTTCTTTTTTTTCTGTTCTTTTTTTTCTGCATTTTTAGGATAATCACAGCCATTTACTTTATGTCTGTTTCAAAACTAGCAATTTATTTTTAAAAAAATATTCCATATTCAACTCATTATTAGTTGTAAGGAAATGTGAATATGGCATGAAAATAAATACAATCTACCAGCAGAGCATCACCTGATTCAATAATGGTTCCTAATGTTTCATATTTTGCGTGATGCACAAGGGCTGTGCAGCATACAGCATTGAATTGTAATTTCAGCTCCAAACATTCACAAGAAATAGACTAAAACATATTGATTGTGACCTCGACGAGATTCTTTTTCTAGAGAGAAGAGAACTTGAAATGCCTCCGAAAGATTTCTGCACAAACCTCGTCAGCAGAGACGGTTCATACAGCTGAGAGCACAGCAGGGAAAAGTGAGTGAGATCCTAAATGTGCTGGAGTTCCCTGAGAGGACCCGCGCATGCACAGGGAGAACATGCTTCAACTGCACCCTGCAGCCCTGCACACATATTGAAAGAGTGCCCCCTCCTGTTTGGAGGAGCAGGTAACAAGTTAATGAAGTGGAAACTCATAATCACATGCAGTCAGATCTTCAGAATTGCTTCAGTTTGATTTTCCAAATGAAAAAAATAAGGTTTACACTCTTTCTTAAAAACTCTGTTCAAAGCATTCGTTGTTTTATGTTATCATTTTCATGCGTCTTTATTTTGTCCCAGTGATGGATATCATCATCCAGGAACGCAGCTGTTTGATCTCAAAGTGCATTACAAGCATGACGGTGCAGCAGTGATGCATGTTCACTCACACATGGAATGATCACTGACTTACTGCTTGTCTCAGTCTGAGGCCATTTGTAGTGGTCAACTAACGGCGTTTTCTCAAAGTCCACAAATCTGATTTCATGGAAAGCTGAGGAGCGATTAAATGTTCTAATTCTACTGATTAATTCCATTTTACAAACTACTCGGTTTAGCCGGTTTTATTGGACCACAGTGCTGAAGCTTTAATACATCAGATGGAGATGCTGGTGCTATTTATGAGTCGTAGCACCACAAAGATGGTGCGATAAATGCAGAGCTCTAAACTGTATCCATCTACGCTTCCTTTTTGTTTGCTTGTTTTTTGACACACTTCAATGTTTCACATCATGAAGTAAATTTTAATATGAGACAAAAGATAACCTGGATAAATACAAAGAGCAAATTACAGATCATTTCATTTATTAAATTGACAATAATCAGTCAGGGGGGAAATATGTTTGCATGACACTTTAGATGGAGGACAGTTTTACTTACACTATTAAACTGTAACAATTTAAATGTCCATGACTGTTGAGATTAGACTCCAGACTGATGTTACTATTGCTTGTAAAGTTGGGTTGCTAAGATACCATTGCAGGCAAGCGAGTGACTGAGGAAGTGGGTGCTGGGTGCATCTGTGGTTTTGGGGGAGTGAGCATGTGGAATAAGATAGTGCTGCCACTGAATACTTATCAGACAAAAAGAGAAGCGGGAGAGGAGGACAGGAGGTGGTGGGGGGGGCGGAGGGCAGGGGGGATGCGGGGGGCTTGGAAAGTGCAGACGGGTGCAACGTAAAGAATGGGAAAGAAATTAAGAACGTGCAAAAAGTCACTGAAGGACAGGAGTAGAAGGATGTAAAGATTACCTTCTGACAGTGACGGGTGGTGGTGGGAGTGTTAGCAGCAGTGAAATGGAATCGACTCTGTGTGGAAGACCTGAGGGATCGGAGTGGGCTGCTGAATGTAGGTGGAGATGAGAAAGCAAGAACTGAGAATAAGAAAGCTGAGGATCAGTGACGTGCAGCCAGGGGAGGCTCTGCCTCACCCGTCATCATAATAAAATAATATATAATGATAAAATCATTTATCATTATATATTATTACCTTGTGGTTTGTACTATAAAGTACCTATTTTTCATGTAGCGTTACAAATTCTGATTATTTTTTCTTAAAATTCGCTGGATTTTCCCATTTTTCCCATTCAAACGCTCAGCAGCGCGGCTGGTGATGCAGCAGCGCGGCTGGTGATGCAGCAGC
>VMRN01000049.1:2677994-2692234 GCA_010277015.1 Poeciliopsis turrubarensis
GCAGCAGCGCGGCTGGTGATGCAGCAGCGCGGCTGGTGATGCAGCAGTGAGCCGAGACTCGCCTGGGATTGGTCGACCTCTCGCTAAACGCCATTCGATGGGAGCCTGTTCCTCCTGTCTGAACATGCAGGGGTTTATATTTGTAAATATGATTTTGATTAAGTCAGTTCTTCACCAGCTATGAACCTCACCACACGTCACTGCGGAGGACACACAACAAAACTAAAAGCAAACCTGTGACAGAACAATATGCCACACACTGCTTGTTATTTACCAGACTCATGCAGTTCAGCTAATATTCAGGAAATTTGATAAGATCAGCCAGAAAGACAACATAGCAGTCTGTCTGTATTTCTTATGTATTTGGGTATTTGGAGAGTATTTCACATCAGTTTTAACTATTTAATACTGATAAAATGTAAACAGCATAATCAAACAATGAAAACTGAAAAGCCAATTTAAAACTCTTTAAACTGAACAAATTCAGTAAACATTAAATCCCTCATAGATGTACTGATAAACTCTATCCTGACCCTAACATATGACGACTACTGATGCCTAACAGTTGCAATACAGCAGATGTACGTAATGTGGTTCCACTTCACACAGTTAGTTTGATGTTCCTGACTGTTGAAGTGAGAGTGAAGACCTGGGTGACACATAAACAGCAACCAGTCGCCTTCAGAAAGTGAGCAGTCTGGAGGAAACCTGAAAAGCTTTTGACATCAGCCAGTTCAGACTGAGTCTGCACGATTTTCAAAACTTCCACCGCATTCTACGCCACCCAGAGAGCAGCTGCTAGATTCTACAATCCTAAAAGATCATTACAAGACGAGGCAAACAGCATCCTGTCGTCAATGGAAATGGAATCTTAAACAAAACTTTGAGGATGACACAGCAACCCAGTGGTCCCACATGGAGCCCCTCTGGAATGTTGCGTTGTTGCACCGTTGGGTCCTGCTGCTGCTGCCAGAGCTCTGTCAGAGAAAGGCTGCTCAGACGGTTCACACTGGTCCTGCTGCAGAGCGAATGACCTTCAGTCAACACCGTTAACGCCTCACCATGAAATGGAAACTGGACATTTCATTTGACAATCAGTCCATCTGGGAAGCAACTAAACTGCGCAGAGCTGCTCTGAATAGCGGTGACTCCCTGCTCTCCTCTCAGGCCCGGCCAGCCCGGACTTGTCTCTGCACCTTCAGAGTCGTGAAGTCGACTAGAACAATGAAGCCGCAGACATTTACACCGTTGAGCTGCCACAGCAAAGGCAGAGGCATTGACAATCCAAGTTTAACATTCCAGACGTTTCATTTTATTCCTGAAGTTTCTTTAACGGTTGATGTCAAAGTTATAAAAATCTTTACGTGTTTTCTGGTGAAGTCGCTGGCCGACTGATTCCTCTCTGGACATTCATCAGCTGCATCAACACAGGTGGTAAATGTCAGACAAGAACCTGATCCAGGCTGGAACAAGGTGATGTTCTGCCTGACAGACTCCGTTTTATAGAAATTATACTCACATGTCAATAAGATTACACCTTGTCATTTAAGGCGGACTGGTCGAGGGATTCAGGAGAGTGTGTGTGCGTCCAGGGAACGCTGCGTTATCTGCCTCGCGACCTTAAAGATCATCACGGCGCTACAGCATGGAAAACTGACCCGGCCGTTCTGACCCGCAGAGCTTTGCAAGTAAGTAATTATTGTCCCTCCAGAATTAGAATTTTTCCATCTTAACACTGAGAAAAAAGTTTGAAGTAGAAGCTTTAAGTTCTCAAGGAGCTCCTCGGGTTTAAGAGGTTTAAATTCTTTCTTCGGTCAAAATGAACTGTTGAACATCAGGCATCGCCACCGTCAGCACAAGTGACCAAATAAATAAACCCAAACGAATGGAGATTAGTTGCACTAAAATGTATGTGGATTGCACACACATCTGCACCAAAATAAAAAGTTTAAATAACTTATCGAATAAAATATTGTCCACTCCAGTATGAATATGTACACCAACTTTTGAATTGTATCTGCCAGCGATCAACTACAGAAAGTCGACATCGTCCTCTTTCTGTTCACCGATTGGTCCAGTTCAACGAGAGGAAGCACAGACCGAGGAAGACTGATTGTTTTCTATAGGTTGATCAAAATAAAGGGACAGAAAACTGTAGATGAAAATGAATCAACAGACAACACATAAACATTTCTGGATGCTCAGCCATTTCTGATACGAATATGTCTGTCAAACTTGCATTTATTGATATAAAACACATTTTCCAAGTACCAAGTACATAAGCATAATTCACACAACAGCAACATCATTTACAACTTCATAAAGTGATAGTAAAATATAAATATAGAAATAGTGCAATGTAATTATGAAAAACCAGCATCACTAACATGTTAAAACAAAATGTTTTGGACTGTCTTCAATAAAAATAATAAAAAAATTTGTTTTATAGTCGTACAATTAGAACATTTATATCTTTACTTATCTAATTAGGCCTTTATCTTCTTAAACTACATTTGTTTTATGGTTTTGTTGTTTGTTGTTGTTGTTTCTTTTTTTCCTCTGATGTTCGTTTGTTGTTTTTGATAACTTACGACTGCCGGGCTTCACTAAGCGTTTCCTCCAGAGTCAAATCCTTGTGCATTTGAAGTCTCTCGGCTAAGTTGGCGTCCCTCCGTCCCGCAAGGCGATATCTTATTAACTCATCATGCAGTGGACCGTAACCGCTGTTTTCATCCAAAGCATAAAGTGAGGTGACAAATTAGTCAACGGTCTGATTAGCTTGCTGTGTTTTTTGATTAAACTGGGCTCTCTCATGAATTTTTTTTTTCATGGCACAAAATGCGCATATGAATTTGTCTCTCACTGCTTGGTATTGCTGTCTCTGCCTGTCCAATAAAGTTTGTCCTCCTGGAATATCATCTGCTTCTTCCCCAGTGAGCTTTAGCATTGCAGTTAGCCACTCATCTAGCAGCTAGAGAGAACAAAGATGGCTGCCACTCGATTAGCGTTGTGGCAAGCGTCTAGAGGTGCGATTTGTTGCCTCTCATCTCTGGGCTTGGAGTGAGCCTTGACAATGTCACAGACAACATGTCTTTTTGGGAAATTCAAAGATTCCTTCTTTATAATTTTAAATAAATCAGAGCCCAAAGCTTATTTCTCCAGCCAGAATACCGCTTCCAATTGCACAAATAGTAGACTGCAATAGTACTTAGGATCCAGCGCTTTAAAGAAACAGTACCTCCCTTTGAAGAAAAAAGTTCCCTCCAAGGCAGAAAAAGGGGGAACCTAAGCCACAAAGAGAGCAGTAGCTTCTAGGCCTGTCATGTTAACTCACTTTGCTGGATGATAAATTGTCCCAGAAATGAGTGCAATAACAAATCAGAACCAGGAAGAGGGTCTCTGTGCTGTAAATCATGCTTGTGTAAATCTTCCTCATTGTGCTAATGATGGGGAAATAACTTGCCGTCACAGGAAAACTGTTTATCCGCCACCATCGGTGGAGACGCTAGCTAGCCTTAGCATTCATGTAGCTGGTGCTACATGAACGTTAGCGTGTGAGCGGTGCGTCCACAAGCGTGATTGACAGCGCTAAAACCCTCCTCCTGCATCTGATTGGTTGCTTCTGACTGAGTGGTGTATTTCTGCAGTTAAGTTTATTGCTGCACTGACACATCATGGTTATAGTTTTAATAAATATGTAAGTTAGTTTCCAAGTTACACACTGCAGCTTTAAGTCCTCGTCATCATGGGGTTGAATACTCAGAGTTTTCTGTCCTCCTCTCCGTCCTCCTGGAACCAACAGTGAGTTCATGCAGTGCATTCTGGGAGCAACACTTTTCATTCCAGCCTCTTTGTTCCCTGTAGTTCAGTCGTTCATAGCTGAAGGGACAACAGCGCTGTTAGAGACTCCATAATTAAAGGTAGTGATATAGTAGGTGTAGATTGTGTGATAGAGGGAGGCAGAAGGAGCAACTGAACAAAGCATGCTCCTATCTTTACAGCACAGTACGGGTTTCCCATGGCTACCGTTGTGAAAGACACCAAAACCAACGCCAGCAGCAGGCAGCACAGCACTGAGACTCAGAGCCTCTTCAATCTGACAAAATTCAGCCCAGATGAAGAGCTGCACAGATAAATGGACAGGCAGACAGATTCTCTCACACATGCATCCAGAAGCTGCACATTATTAACTTGCATACTCTACACATTTACAGCTCTGAATGCAAAATGAGGATAAATATTTGATGAGGGAAGCCTTGTGAGTCGTATTTGTAGACAAATCACGTTGCTCCAATGTCAATGGGAGACAAAAATAACAATAACACACCCTGCTGGAGAAGATCTAGGTCAAGCAACTTCCACATATTTTCAGGATTTTGAGAAAAAATTGTATTGCTCTTCCAGTTTGTTTTAGTCTAGTTGGTTTAACACTGCCATACGAAGGCAGTTTCACAAGTTTCACATTGACCGTTAAAGGGACAGTTATGTATAAAATTAATTTTGCAACAATGTTATTCCCTCATCGAAAACATACCATGCTGTTTCCAAGCTTTTGAGCTTCAGAATCATGGAGCAGCAATTTCTCTATTCAGCTCCTTCAGACTAGCCAGCAGCAATTAGCAAATACTTTGTGCAACTGCGCATCTGCTGAGCTCATTATAGAAGCTATTCAGGGCAAGGCAGGTAAAAATGTTGTTAAAGGGTTAATAAGGGAGCCCACTCAGTAAATAGTGTTAACCCTGAATTCAAAGTCATGGAAAAGATTCACAATATTGTGAAACTTCCTCTTAAACGGGACAAGACGGATGGAATCTCAGATGTCTCACACACACAGCCAACAATCGACAAACTGTGAGAGATGCTTGCCTGACAGAAAAGTGCGAAGCAGCAGTGAAAACAAAAGCTATTTTGAGATTTCCTTTGCCTCCAGTAGCCATAAATCAGAAATATGAGGAATCGTCAACAGCACTAACGTCTCCTCACAGAAGGTGAATGGGCCATAAAGCTCGCAGGTTCCTGACATGATGTAATTGTCCGTACAGGCTGATGATCCACACCAGCAGATGTGACCGAAGGCCAGACGAGGAACATGCTGTCAGAATTTATATCGCCCACAGCTGCAGTCTCAAAATGTTTTATTAATTTCCTTCCACAGAACATTGTCGTTTTTATGTAGCTGTTGTGCTTTAAAATAATGTCAGGTTTTATCACTGGGCTTTGAGCGCTTCACATTATTAAATCTACTCATCCTTGAAAATAGGCAGAACACCTCTGATGCTGAAAACGCTGTTGTACGAAGGAGAGACGTCCTCACAAAGACAGAGAAACATTTGTTCCATTAATCGTTTTTTTTTTTTTTATTTTATTTTTTGTGGGTTTTTTCCACACACAAAAAAAACTTCTTTTTACGATGTAACTTGTTTCTTTTACATTAGTATTTATTTTGCCACTACATTATAAATTCCAGTGTATGTAAAGAAAGCTTTACAAACACCAAGGTGACCAAAGATCCTTTTTTTTCCCCGACTAGATCTGATCTGGATTCTACATTCAGAAGATGTTATTTTAGCTCTGCCCTTTTTTCAGTCTTATGCTCAATATACAGACCTTTAGAGCTCTTTCAACTGAAACCCAGGTACAATTCTGTAAATACACTGTGTGCGCTATCACAGCTGAAGAAAGGATTCAATGGGGTATTAAAATCAGATATATAGTGTACGGATCCAACAGAGTGTGTTATTATTTTTCTGTCATATGTATTAGTTTTCGGAGACATATTCAAATATTCGCAGAATCTTCAAGACGTGTCAGTTGTTCTTGAAACACTCAGATTTCAGGGGTTTCATAAAATAGCTCCAGATCGTCATCAGCAACTTTCAAAACGCCACTTGATTTACTTCCCAGCACTTACACATTTTCTGAAAACAATTTTATTCTATCCTGTTTTTTTTGCCATTTTTAGCCTACGTGTCAATCAACTTGAAATTCTAGTTGAGTTTTAGTTGGTTTCCTCCAGTTGTTTGTTTTGTTTCTGGTTTGTCCAGCGAGAGTTCATTTGATGCATTCTGTTTCTTCATGATGCTGGTTGACTGATTTCACTGTAGGATTGTTTCATTTCCATATTCAGCATTTACCTCCACATTCACTTCAAGCCAATGAATTTTCATGTCCATCACAGTTATGTTTTTTTTTCTATAAGAAGTTTGTCCTAGCTTTCTGTGCAAAGGAAGGAATTTTGCACTGATTACCTTGAGTTTCTCTGTGAAAGAGTTTGGCGCAGGGCTTCTCTCCTTGAAGCTTCTCCTTGACGTTTTTCAGCATGGTAATATCCAGGTGAGAAATAACTTGAAATATTAGTATTTTAAATATTCCCAGCGAGTGAGAGAGCGAAAGCAGAAACAGAAACATGAAGCAGCATTGAAAACGAGGACAGCTATCGAGGTTAGTGTGTGCTGTCCATGCAGAAGGAGCCGCAACCAAGAACTGAGAACAGAAAACATGGACATTATAAATTATTATGCCAGATTCAAATGTGACCACGTGCATTTTGGGTAATACATTACATATCACTAATGTGTGTGAAATTAATCCATAAGCTAATTTGCCTGTAGTTTTCCAATAAATGACATGTTCCATGATATTCATCTAAATTTGAGGAGAAGTGCATCAATAATTTTATTGTGTTTTTCTCTTTATAGCGTTCTTCTAATGTGCTGTGAAACCTGTTCTATTTTTTGAACTTGGGTCAACCACATTAAGATTTTTTTTAAATTTCATTGAAACCTTAACCCTATCCTAACCCTTCCCAGAGTTTTTACATCTAGGAAGATGTGAAGACTCTTCCCAGCAGCCCAGCTTGAGTTGGATTTGTGGGTCCTCCTCCTGCTGCTGTTTCCAGAGATGCATAATTGTATATATAAACTGGTAAAGATGTGCAAAAAGCCTTCAAATAAATTTCCTTTTCACTGCATTTCTCCGGTGGGGAAAAAGTCACGTTTGAGTTAGTAATAATCACCTCAGAGTATTCAGAAACCTCTTAACAGTAATCCACAGTCTCATAGATCTGGATTTATTTTTCTTTCTTTTGCAGACCCAATTGTTTTTTATTTTGGCATATGCCTGACTATTGTAGCAAATCCGTATAAGGTTTTGAACTTGAGTTCCTAGATCTGTTGCCCAACATCAGTGTCTGACCTTCTGAATGCATGTCTAGAAGAATGAAAAATGTTCTAAGTTCCTATAAACATGCTTATGAACGTTCTTGATAGCGTTCACCCAAAAAACTGAAGGGCTAACTTCTGCAAAGCAAGTTATATTAAATCTTGTGGTTTAGGAGTAGTGGGACGTCACAATAAAGCAAGGCGTATTAAAAGGATTCCCCCACTGGATGTTTTACACTTATTGTTCTTACAAATCAATCACGATAAGAAAAATTACAAAGACCCATTTAATGCCAAAGTGAAAACTGATTTCTACAAAATAATGATAAATACACATATATGACATCATTGCATAGAAAGTCATCACTTCATTTGAGTGAAACTTTGGATTGCAACATAAAGTCAAGTATGGCAATAATCTGTTGACCTGTCAGCAGTCGTGTTCATGATGATGCAATGTTTTTACAAGAACATTTGTAATAACGGCCTGACCAAGTTTATAAACCATGTATATTTTTTCTGAGTCAGTGTTTTTTTTAACCCTGTCTGAACTGCAGTCGCAACTTTGAAGGGTTTTGAATTATGTCTGTGTAAAAACCTTGGATGAAAAGTTGTTGAAACTCCAGTTGGGTGGAGAGCGTCTGTGAACATCATGTTCTTTTCACAGATTCTCTTTTGGATTCAGGTTTGGTCCATGAAGAAATGGAAACGTAAATATCTTGTTAGGTTTACAGCTGGTCCGTTTAGTTAAATGTGTAGTTGTGACTTCATTCACCTTAACAGTCTGAGTGGTTTAAATTAATGACGTCACAAGCTTCACGTTTCTCAGTGAAATTAGTAAATACGTTATATTTTGCGTTTTACATGCCATCAAAACCAAATCATTTCAGCACAGATATATAAAGCCAGTCAGGCTGGAACTTCATCTCGAAGTTTGAAAAGAGCTCAGTGGAAAATGAAGTTGTTTGCTGCCCCCTAGTGGACAAAGGTTTAACGTGTAAAAAAGCCAGAAAGAGAAAAACACGTAAAACTACAGATAATTATAAAGTTATTACATTCTTTTCTATTCTTGTGATGTGACAACTCCAGAATAAATGACTAATTTTCTGGAATAATAATAATAATAATAATAATAATAATAATAATAATAATAATAATGAAGCAGCAGGGTTTTGGTATCAGTATCAGTGACATTTGCTTTTTTGATCCATGTGGCCAGGCTCCAAATGACTGTTTTAAGCTTTGATGTTGCTGGTTAACAATAGTTTCTGTTACTCGGGGAACAAATTCTTACATTTGTATCAAACTAACTACTAGCTGATTTTTATTTCATTTCTTTCCACAGAGTTGTTGTTGTTTATTAAATATGTTTGCTCTTTCAGAAAGAAATGTTAGAATGTTAAGATTTGACTGCAAATCATAGTAAACTGTGTACACTTCACTAACCTAAGCACATCTTGGTTATGGTTTGAGGACACATATAAACTGCACAGAAGTTGTTGAATAGAGTTTAAAATAGTAAGCAGCATGGGTTTTGCTTTATGGATATCATTATTACTTGTTTATGTATTTATAAATTATTGTCTGGATTTAAAAAGAAACACGATTAAAAAGCCCTATCTTAAAGCAATCGAATTGAATGGTTTACATTTTTCCAACAGCACCTGAACATCTCACAGGCTGATGAACCGGATGGATTTGTGTTCAACTTTATAACCCATAATTCCTTTCTCCGCCTTCCTCTTTCCCTGTCGCAGCAATGTCCAAGAGAGGTATGATAGCCTTCCTGTAAAATCCACCTCCATCCACTGTTTTTTATCGCACTGTGGAGAATGTAATGTTACTGAAGTGTGAATAAGTATTCTCTATTATGTATTCCTGCTGCTCGTTATAGATTTCTCAAAGTAGTTAACGTTTAAAGTCTTGTAGCATCTCGCCTTTCTGGTGACGGCCGCCATATTTGTCTGTCAGGGCCATGTAGCATGGCGGCTAAAGAAATCAGTTTTGAAGCTGTATACTTTGCGTGTTCTCTTCGAGATCAACTGAGAACACGGTGAACCACCGCCTGCGTCATTTCCATCTGACCCTGGTTTTAAATAATGCTGCTGTGCCTCACAATATGTTTACTGAATGTGGCTAAAGCTAGCGGCAGCTAGCAACGTGAGTGGTGTTACTGTAATTAATTCATAAGTTTCTACAGTAGTTTCTTCTACTCATTTAATAGATACACGGGTCAGACAACACATGGCTTTAACTTAATGAATGACTGTATTAGAACTGACTGAGCAGACAGACTAGCAGACAACGTTTTCAAGTTGCGTATCATAGCTGATCTGCAAACATTGTGACAGGACAGGCTCCAGGCAGAAGATCATGTTGTTTTCTTTATTTCAGGACGTGGTGGTTCATCTGGTGCGAAGTTCCGCATCTCACTGGGTCTCCCAGTGGGAGCGGTTATCAACTGTGCTGACAACACAGGTATGTGGCTGAAGATATGCATGTGTATAAACAGCAGATGATGAGATTGTTTTGCATGGATAATGACTTGAATGAAGCATCTTGTGAGGACAATAATTTGCTATTAATATGGTTAGGATTCAGTTTTTCATACTACTTTTTTTGGTTTCCACTCAGAGATGCAGCTAGGTTCCACAGTTGCATCTCTGTATCACATTAACTTTTAAGATGTGCTGGAGTTTTGCATTTAAAACCACAAAGTCTGGTGAAGGTTCTCAAAAACGTTCAATTCTTGCTTTTATCGTTTTTAATAAATACCAGATGATGTACTAATACAATGAAAATATTCACCTGGTTTAAGAATGTCTCAGTAAGGATTTCTTGTCTGAAGTGATGTTGCGTCTCTTAAAGATGGACCTCCAGAGTGCAGTGAAAGATGATGTCATCAGAGAGGGGGTCTTTAAAAAGTAAACAATCTAAATTTAGCAGTCTAAATCTAAAACAAAAAGTTACACATTTCTATTTTTCCCCCATATTGGGTCTTAAATCACACACTTTGGTCTTCAGTTCGCACCCCCCATGTCTCTTTCTCTTAAACTATTAGTCAGGTTCAGGTAGAGCTGCAGTCGGAGAGCCATTGTTCCACATGAAACAAAATGGTGGCAGCTTTTGTTTCTGATGAATGTTCCTTCCAAAAGCACTTGCTCTGTCTGCCCAGTGGCTGGGTGAGTTGTCGTAGAAGGAGACAGGAAGTCATCACTGTGGGTGAGACGGCAGCTTCACTGTGGCTGACTGATCTCAATCAGGGATGAGACAAGCCTTTAATGTCCTTAATGTCTTCCATGTCTCCCGTGATGCTTGTTTTCACTGATGGGGCCCCATCTGTCCCACAGGTGCCAAGAACTTGTACATAATCTCTGTAAAGGGCATCAAGGGGCGTCTGAACCGTCTGCCGGCTGCAGGAGTGGGTGACATGGTCATGGCCACAGTGAAAAAAGGCAAACCTGAGCTCAGGAAGAAGGGTGAGTCTGACCACAGCCTGCAGCACCTCCACTCATGCTGATGCTTCTGTGTCGTCAGTTAATCTTCACAATACGAGCCGTTATAATGACAAATCATGCTGATGATGAATTGCCCCAGAAATTACAGCAACAGATGGTCATACTGTCATTTTGAGACCATTTAACAAACATAATACAACCTTTAAAATGTACAAAAAATAAAAAAATAAAACTTTAATATCTAAAGAACATTTAACACTAGAATTGGAAAATATTTGAAATATCAAAAATACATAAACAAAACAGTAATTAAAATGCGTAACGAAGTTTCTGTAACCAAAATTGCACTTCAGAAAGTATGAATCATTCAGCTTAGTGTTGTGTAAAATATTTGTGTACACAACAGGCAAAAGTTATGAACACTCACTGCTTCACATTGGCTGCCAAATGTTTTTTCAAAATGGCGGCTTTTCAACGATTTTAAAGGAGAGCTTCTATTTAACAATATTTGCCCAAGTAGAAATGATGACGCTCGTGTTAATTGATCATGCAGTTATGTATTCATTCATTCACAGACTTGCTTGCTGATTTTAGGGTTCAAGTAACTTTTCAGTTTAACACTTCAGAAGTGATCATCAGGTTTACAGGAAACGTATTATGGTGTAAAATTGATGACTTTGACCCTCCAGAGCATTGTGTTAACAACAGAGAGCCAGGAAAATAATCTCATGAGTTAAAACAGGAAAGGTTGTCAGCAGTTAGCATTTAAAACGAATAACTAATCAATAATTATCTGTCATCTAATATGAACCCCTTATATTGTGATACATTGTCAGCTGTATCGTCCTGCAGTAACAGGAACATAATCAGGTGTTCATGGTAAACTGTTAAATGTTTTTTATTTTTACTTCATTTTTTTAATGAGTTCAATTATAGATGTAATGCGTTCCACGAGCTAAAAGTTTTCTAATGTTCTTTCAGTGCATCCTGCGGTGGTGATACGGCAACGAAAGTCGTATCGGCGAAAAGACGGTGTGTTCTTGTACTTTGAAGACAACGCTGGTGTCATCGTCAACAACAAAGGAGAAATGAAAGGTGGGTCTAGAGATCCGTGTTGGAACCAACATTTGGGATGAAACCAGGGAACAGCAACACTCTCATGGTTGGGTGTGTTCAGTCCCAGGACATCAGCACTGATAGTCGTGGTTAGTTTAGGTGCAGTTGTTTAAACAAAGCTCCCTTCAAAAAGCACTTGCGTTGTCTGCTCAGTGGCTGGGTGAGTTGTCGTAGAAGGGCAGACTGAGTTCATCTCTGTGGGTGAGAAAGCAGTGACCCAGTGACTGACTGATCTCAATCAGGGATGAGACAATCTTCATATTCTTCATATCTCACATCATCTTCTGGCTTCTTTATCAGTTTTAATGTCAAAACCTTTGAATTGTGTCTTTCTCGGTAACCAGCTTGATGTTTGGCCAAAAGTGACAGATTTTTATTTGTCTGCATGTTCAGGTTCAGCCATCACAGGACCAGTGGCCAAAGAGTGCGCTGACCTGTGGCCCAGGATCGCCTCCAATGCTGGCAGCATCGCCTGAAGAGAACCTGATTGTTTTCAATAAAAACTGTTCACCAAGCTGCTTGTCCTGCTTGTTTGACGTTCACACCTGAACAGAAGGGATGAAAATGTTCATCTACAACTGAACTCAGTGATGGTTCTGTGTGTTCAACTTTTAAATGATCCTGCATCACAGATGGAGCTGCCACTAGATGGCGCTCTGAAACGTGAGCTAAAATCTAAAACTTTAGTGGGTTTATGTTTAGTAACATCTGGAGGCGTCGAGGTGAAAAAACCTGTCATGTTGAGGTTAAAACCCGTTCTGCAATATCAACCCTGATTTTCCTAATTTTGGGAGACATGAGAGGAGCTGACCGGCCCATCAGGTCATCTGTATGTTTGCGATTAATAGGGTTTTAGAGATGTAATCGGTGCATACTGAAATTATTTTCACTGGAAAACATCAATTCAGGCCAAAATGTTAATTTCCAGGGATTTAATCTGAGCTTAACTTTTATTAAAAATGGAATAAGTAGAAGAAAAGAACGTTCAGTAATGCCTTTATTGTTCTAAAAATGAACAGATCTTGATAAATTACTGGTTTGGAAAACAAGGTTCTGGTTTGGACCAGGTGATTCTGGAGGAGTTGTGTCGGTCATCCTAACAGTAGGGGGCGCCTTCAGAAAGTAAAAAAAAAAAAGTGACCAGATGAAAATCTTGAGTGGGGGAGGGAATTGTTCAAAATTAAGAGCCATAATAAGAGATTTATTACACTACGGAAACAGGCATCCAAAAACTAGGTAATCATAAAGGACACAATAAAATGATGGATAATTATCTATCATAATCTTTTCTTCATGAAAAGATTTGGTCTGGCAGGATCAGAACAGGAAACATTTATGTGACAAACGGCTCCACAGAAACAACTTCTATTTGCTCATCAGAGTTCAATAAAACCACATAAACATATTCACATTATCTACAAATGTCTACTAAACACATAATGTCCAAGTCACATTTTTTAAAAGGTTTTCAATTTTCTCTAGTTTTCTGCAGTAAATGTAAAAACTGAAAATGTGACTCATCACATCGGCTGACCTGCACAATAGCATCACTTCAGATCAGTTAATCATAACCAGATCGATTTATCATAACCATATCAAAATATGTCAACAATATAAGTTTATCTCAACCAGATCAGTGCAGCTCCACTCAGTCTGACAGGTCAGGATGTTGCTGCAGGTGGACATTAAATATGTTAAAATATGGTAAAATAATCAAATATGTTTGTTTAAATATACATATATTTGTTAGTACGATATTCACATGTCATTACTGTAGTTCCAGTTGATTAGTGTCACAGTTCGAGCTCCAGACAGGAAGGTCAGATAGTGTCAGTGAGAACATCAGAACAGTTCTGGTTCTGGTGTGATGAGGTTTCTTCAGGCTGTAACATGGAATTATTCAGACTTTTGACAAAAGCAAAGCAGAATCTGTTTTGCAAACAACAGATGTGGGCAACATCTGGGCTTCCAGATGTTTGACGCTGTGACAACAGTCACGACTTTTCCAACACTTTTGACCATTTCCTACATGTAATATTGTTGTTAGTAACTCCTATTTGATCTAATTTCATCATTTGGATGTATGTCAGTACTTATCAGTGAACCTAAACTTAACTTGAATGCTGAATGCTGGTGAGCATTTAGTCATGAGTCCCACTGACTGAGAACTGGCCAGTGACTCGGCTTCAGGCAGTTTGCTTCAGGGTATCAGGTCCAGTCTCGGGAACAGCCTCCCCGCCACGTCCTCGTCCATGGGGGCGTCAGTGCGGGGACGCAGCGTGGAGCTGGGCAGGGGGCGCTGTTCGCAGGTGGCCTGGGGGTGGGTGTGCCACGTTCCGTCCCTGTAGGTGCAGTAGCACACCGTCTCCTCGTCGATGTTCACACGTTCCCCCGCCGGGATCACCCTGCTCCCGGCAAAACAGTTGGGACCTGAAAGCACAGGAGATGGTGCAGGGCTTCACCCAGTGCTCCACCCAGTGCTCCACCCAGTGCTCCACCCAGTGCT
>VMRN01000049.1:2693309-2707592 GCA_010277015.1 Poeciliopsis turrubarensis
GGTTTGGTCTTAAGTGATGGAGAAGAGAACAGACTTTAAATTACTGTTAGTTTATAAATCACTGAGCAGTTTAGCACCACAACACATTACAGATTCTCTGGTCTTCCAGGACACAAACTCACCTGGTTTGGTCTGCTTTTGAGCCGTAATAAATGAAACATTCAATAATATTTTGATGTAAATTGACGGCACTTGACAAAATGTGAAATGTCAACTGGTTTTCTCATTTGTTGATGACTTGATATTTTTTGTTTTTATGGAGTGAAGCACTTTGAGCTGCCCTGCTGCTGAAATGTGCTGCTCAAACGAGTAAGTCAAACGCTCAGCCATAACAATACGACTGGTTGTGAGTGAAGAAGGGGGCCTGGTGAATTATCTGACACCAACATACATGAAAGCAGACATAATATCGCAGCACAATGATGCAACCAACTCAATGATGCAACCAACTCAATGCTAATTTTACACGACTTCCTCTAGGAATCCTTCTACTGACACAGACCCAAATGTGCTAAATGACCTTAAAACGTCTTAAAACGCACACTCTGACGCCAACATATCGGTTGATTCCTTGGAATCCCTGAATTCTAGTCCAGTCATCTGCTGTCACTAATACATGTGAAAGAAAGATCTGCTGCCAGGAACTCAGTGACCTTCCAGAGTGGAACCAGGACAGGATGCTACAATAAATCCAGCCAAGAAAGTTCCTCTCACTGTGTATTCCACAGGCAGCTGTCAGCGGTGTTATAACCAGGCTGAAGCAGCTGCTTCTCTTCCTGCAAAGTGCCTTGAGGTGACGTTTGTTTCTAAGAGTATAAATGGATTTATCTGAAATGTGTCTTTGCTCAGCCACAGTCAGGAACCCCTTGAGCTTCACTGGCACTCACAACAGTAAGAACTAGAGTCTGGGCAGGGATTAAAAGTTTGAGATAAAAACGATTTGGATGTTTGTTTGCTTGTGTTCTACTGTGTTTTGATTCTCAACTGTTTGGGGGCCAAAGCGGGCCCCAATGCAAGCTGGTGCCAAGTTTTGTCAGATTAGTTTCAGAGCTTTGAGTTGTTTCAGAATGAAAGAACGTTTTGACAGGTTTTCCTCTCACACCTGTCTGGATATGTCAGCACTGTCCCTGGAGATGGAGAGAAGGTGAGATAGTTGTAGTTAGTGGGTTTTAGAGAGCACTAATGCTGTTGCTGCCAAGTTCCACCAGCTGTTTGTTAATTGCTGCTGGCTAGTCTGAAGGAGCTGAGTGGGGGAGGACTGCTCTGAGACTCAGAAGTTTGGAAGCTGCAGCTCAGAGGAGGAGCTTCACCTCCAGGGCGGGGCGAGGTCCACCCAGGCATTTTGCACAGTGGAGTGGTTGCCATGGAGATCAAATGATTTCTCACACATGAAAAAAAAAAATCAAAGCAAGGCAACACATTTATGGCAAAGTTGTTTATGTTTGTTATGTGTGTGTGTGTATGCAGGGCTTGTTGTTTATTCACTCTTCCATCTATTGTTCCATAATAACAAACCTCAGATACTGAGAGCCGTTTGGTTATTATTTCCTAATAATCAGGTGACTTAATGATTCTGATTAAAAGCTCTAACTTGTTAAGAGTTACTCTCATTTATTCCTGTTAGACAGATTTTTTATTTTTTCATCTTGTGGTAGCGTGTCTAACTAATTTAAAATCTGCCAAAGACAGTAACGCTTGACAGTGACATGACTGGAGCTGGACCAGTCTTACCAGTCTTACCAGTCTTACAGATGGGACAGCAGTGGTTGGGCTCGTACGTGGGGTTCACGCAGTGAGGGGCCGGGCAGTCGGAAATGCTGCAGTAGACCTCTCTGTTGGCCTCGCAGCGGCACCGCTCACACCTCGACACCTGGAAGACACGAAACGCCACGTCCATGTCCATGTCCATGTCCACGTCATGAGAACAACATGCTGCACCAGATTATTCAGAAGGCAAAATGTCAAAAAGAATTACAGAACAGAAAACAAAGTTACGCTTTGAAGTTCGAAAACATTAAGCGTGAGAAGAGTTTGGAGAAGAGTTTGGAAACAATAGTGTGAACTTGATTTGCTCCCCAAGCTTGTACTTAAATTAACTCTTTGAAACAGACACGCAGACGGTATTTTTGCTCGGGCTGCATCGATAAACCGGCATCGATTTCCTTAAGTCTGTGAGATCGATGATCGGCCGATGCTTACACGTGAAGCTGATCTCATCCACTGATCTTATCTACCCCAGCAAAGGTCTAAATATCAGTCGGAGGGTCAGCCTCATGAGGCGCACCGGCGCGGGGAGAGGAGGGGCAGGACGGGACAGAGAGGAGGGATGGAGAAGTCTGATTCTGTCTCACCCTGAACTCCTCCAGCAGTCTGTAGGTTTTGCCTCCGTAGACGCAGACCCTGGCCATGGCCTCACACACAGGGCAGCACGCCTTATACTTGATCCGCGTGCACTGCGGGTGGATGCGGGGACACCTGGGTCGGACGCACACGGGGCCGTCCACGGTGCAGGTGCAGGGGCACGCCGCGGGGCTCGGGTAGTAAACCTCTCCGATGCTGTACACGAAGCCATGGTCGTCAATGCACCACTTGCCCCGGTAGTCCCCAAACTCGTAGTCCGGCTCTGTTTTGGTGGAGTACTCCTCCGCCGCGCGCCCAGGAATCAGCAGCAGCGCCGCGAGCGCGACGGAGAGCCCGGGAAGCGCGCGCTTCTCCATGGCAGGCCAGGTTAAAGTGAGCCGCTGCTTCTGCTGCGCTCCGGCGAGCGAGCGCATCCTCACACCGGCAGGGCGGCAGTGACGCGCGTGGGGGCGTCACTGCCGCCCTGCGTCCCGCTGCTTCACCCAGAGGCTTCAACAGAGTCAGGGTGTTCATGGACCCAACATACTGATCTGACTGAACTCTTCATGGATTTATATATTTATTTATTTTTATTGGTTCTCAAAAGAGAATGAACTCTGGAAACAATCTGCCACTTCATGAACTATAAAACCAGGGGCCCCAAACGGCACCAGGGTCTTTGCAAACTCACAGTCTGTGCTACTAATAACACTAAATTTGACTTTTTCTGTCACTTTTATTTACTTTTTAATAATTATTACGTTCATTTACCATAAATGCTGACCTCATACTTTCCGATTTTAGTTGGCAACAAGCAATGTGGTGAAAAATGTTTTGTCAAAAGATGAAATAAAATCACTTCAGGACTCAAGTTATTATGTTAGGAAGGTCACAGTTGTGACTTTATTAATCTGATTTATTGAGTGCTGAGCTTAGTCACTTTATTTTTATGCTTTTATTAATTTGACTGATGTTCAGCACCTTTTTTGCAGCAGGGCTGCTGGACGGTTCCTCTGCTGCTTCTCTACTTTTCCGTTTGTCAGAAAGTCAGAAAGAGGACCATGGTAAACAATTTAGAATGAATTGAACATTAGTTCACATGAAAAGGTCATAGTGCATGTTAGGTTCATCCTGAAATGTCACCTATGAGCTAAATATGGGCAACATTTTGTGAGTAATGTACGTCAAGGTAAATCAAAACAAAAAAAGAAAAAAAAAACAAACCAGTCATCCACCCACAGATTGGGAAATCAAATTTATTTGAATCAATAAGATCAGACAGTACAAAAAGAGGCAGATTACTAAAAGGTCCATTTCAAGTAAGAAACCAGTCCTTTGAATGGATAAGTGAGGTTAACTTTGAATGGGTGGCCCATGTACTTCTCTGATGTATGTAAATGATTCTAATGCCAGGAGAAACATTAGAAAATATGATGGAAAACCATTACAGAAACAACATGGAGGACATATAAGGTGTTTCAGCAGAAACATGGGGACGAAACGACGACGCTGACTTTAAACTCACCAAGTCATCAGATATCAGCTTGCTTAGTTTTATTCCACATATTCTAAAGGTTCCTCGTATCTGAAGAAACCTCAAACTGTTGTAGGTTCATATTTAGCTGAGCATGCAGAAGGTTGGGAATCAACAGAAACCAGACAGAGCTTCTTCCAGCCAGCTGAGTCAGAAATGTTTCAGAAAAGCCGAGTTGGTCAAAGGGAAGGTTTACAGGCGGAGTATAGTCTCAGGTGTGTGACAGGAAAGCAAGAAGTAACAGAACCAGTTGTGTGTTCCCTACAGACTAGCAGAACATTGGTCTGTGAGGTGAGCAGTAATGAACCTGTGTGGTTCATAACTTTACCACTAGAGGGCCCACCTCTACATCTACCACTCTGTTCTAACTAAACTCACACATCATACTGTTGGCTACTCTGACTGGGTAAAAGTAGAGGTGGTGGGGGGGCAACTTCTTCTGAGGAGGGTGGGGGGGCTGCAGCCCCAGGGTTGGGGGCTTCCTGTCCCACTGAGGGGTCCGACGGCGCTGTGGCCCCGATGCTGCCATCTGCTGGAGGGGGCAAGCTGTTGCTGTCATCACTGGGGGCGCTGCTGACCGGAGTGCTGCTCTCCCTTGGGGGTTCGGGGGGAGGGGCTGTTTTATCAGAGGCAGATGGCGGGTCAGGCAGGGGAGGGGCAGCAGGCTGCTGGTCAGAGAGAGGCTCAGCCGGCGCCGCCTCATCTGGGGGAGCAGGACACACACGTTTACACACTTAAAGGTGACCCATCATGTTTCTTGAACAGGATAGGACACCAGCTCACAGTGTGGAAGCATTAGTACCTGTCTCCATTGGTGTGGGCTTGTCTTCCTCTGTGGTCCCTGAGGTGGTGCTAGCGTTGCTCTGCTCTGCAGCCTTGTTGGCTGCAGCTTCCTGTTGCTGCTGCGCTGCTTTCTCCGCCTGCTCGGCCGCTTCTCGCTCACGTTCCTCGGCTCTCCGCCTGGCCGCCTCCTCTGCAGCCGCCATCTCGGCCGCCAGCTTCTCCATGTCCACCTCCACCTTCAGGCTGCACAGCTGCACACGACACAAGGCCAAACGCAGCACTCAGTACTGACAGGCTGGTTCAAGCAGGTCGGCTTTACAACTTGAACAATATATTTCCTGCACTGTTTTCACAGCTGTGGACGATACAATTTTTATTCTTTTAAATGCCAGACAGACTGCAGAGCTGAGTTTAGTCTCATACTGGTTGTAAACATCTTGATGCGACCTGGAGATGGGATTTAGGATGAACCTGAGACATTCCAGCACTAGATATTCAATTGATGGTTTGATTTGATTGGATAATAAAAATTCAACAAGAGAACCAACAAAAGAAACAATTCAGAAAATTCTCAAGTTCATTAAATGACACCATTTGTTGTCATGACTATACTTGTTACTTATGATGTGTGTCAGGGATAATCATATTTTACATATTCTTTTAAAGTAATTTTTATCTATTTGTTTGTTGTTGCTGTGGCAACATAATTTCCCATAATGGAATTAATAAAGTTTCTCTTTCACATAAGAATAAAATTGGAAAGTTGTGGAAAGAAAATATCAAGGCTGTCAAAAATGTTGAGTTAGAAACAGAAAATCAATATCTGAACTGGAATGAAGCTGAAGGACCGGAAAAAAAAAAACATGTCCTGATCCTATTTGTATAATTTCATAATAATAACACACATTCTACCTGTAGCTGCAGTGAGGCTGGATCTTATTTGAGTGGAATCTCACCCGCTTGAGTTCAGTGTTGAAGGAATCAGTAGTCTCCAGGAAGCGTCTCTTCTTCTCTTGGTGGCGATCTTCGATCTGCAGAAGCTCCGCCTCCAGCTTTCTCTGAAATGACGGGCAGACAGCCGCTCAGAGGAAACCGCCATCGACCTTAACATAACCAATGGCAACACGCCTCATCCGGCCAACCAACCTGGTGCACCATGAGGGACTGGACCTGCCTCTTGAGGACCTGCATGCGGGCCGTGGTGACCACGGAGCGGACGTCGGGGACGACAATCTCGCTGAGGATGTCGCTGATGAGTCGGTGGTTCCTCTGGAAACGAGCGGCCGCCGAGTGCTTCACTGAAAAGCCGTCATCGTAGTCTGGGCACAGAAAGGCAAGCCAACATCATGCTTCCACATCAGCAGCTAGCTAAACCAGAGCTGTCCAGTTAGCATGCAGCGCCTCAGCTCCCCCCGCTGGTCCTCTGGGGGGGTCTCAGGGTTTGTGAAAGTGAACTTGCCATCAGGGTCTTCGGCAGGCTGGATGCTCATGTACGGCTCTCCCTTGTCCATGCGACTCTGCCTCTGCCTGCTCTCCTCCTCCATGGCAGCTTCAGCGCGGTTCTTGGCGTTCACGTAGGCCAAGTAAGCTGGAGAGTTGTGATAAGCTTTCAACGAGTCGTTGTACTCGATCTGCAGGCAAAAACGCTAAGTTAGCCTGTGAGTGAAGCTATTAAAGCCTTACATGACATCGCCATGCTAAACACGTAGCAGCAGACGTTCCCGACGCTAACGTTCCATGAATGATCATTCTTTCCTCACAGAGGACTGAGCACGAACCTTTTCAGCTTCGTACTCATTCAGGTAGTCCTGCTTCTCCTCGTCAGTCAGGTCCCTCCACATCCCTCCGATTATCTTCCCAATCTCCCAGAGCTTCAGGTCTGGATTGGAGGCTTTCACCTGGTCCCATACCTTCAGGGTGATGCAAGATGCAAACATACAGGCACACACCATCAGATCACATCCACTTTAATGAGAGAACTAGAAGACAACAAAGAAATAAAGGAGGAAAAAACCAAAGACAGAAGCAGTCAACTAGCTGTTATGTTTTGCAGAAAGACTTGAGGAAACGAAATAGAAGTGCATCTCAATAAATTATAATATCCTCAGAGTTTTTTTTTTTCAGTAATTCAATTCAAAAAGTGGCTAAAGTGGGCCATTGCTATAGAAATAACTGTGTGTAAATAACGTGTGTTGCAGTCAGAATAATCGTTTCAAATGACATTAAATTTGCATTTTATTTGGAAATAGAAGGTCTCAGTTTGCAGAGTGGAGCAGAAACAATCCAAGCTGCTGAGGTGTAGAGCAGCACTCCAACATGTTTCCCTCTACAGACAAGCTTTATGGAAATCCTGCTTTTGTTTTCCAGGATGTCTTGGTACCGACCCACTCTACAGAGAATCAGAACCTGCTTTAATAAACAGAGTGGCAGCACGTTGGAGCAGCTCTGTTCCTTTCATTGACATTTTTCAGTTTTCAAACTTCCACTCCTCTCTTTCTGGGAAAAAATGCTTTTTTTTTTTTTGGACAACTGTTCCTTCTTGTTTTATATTCTGTCCAGCTGGATTGATTTTTGCCAATACTTTTTACACTTTGCTGTTTTGCTACTGCTGCATAACAATAACATGATTTAAGTCGCCTTTGGGATCAATAAAATATTTAGCGAGATAACCAGTTCAGCCCCTGCTCTGCTGTAACAATACATCATTCTAACTGAACTATTCAATATTAGGCTAATAAAGTTATTTACAGCCAGTGCAGATCTCCTCTCTTCACCCACATGCAGTTTTGCATGGTCTGCAGTTGTCAGAGGTTTGGCTTTCAGTAGAGCGTCTGTCTGGTGCTCTAAGTTTCAAACGTGTGCTGCAGTCTGACGGCTTATTTTACCAACTGCCCTGATGACTGCAGCTACTTCATTTTTCCTCTAATTGGGACCAAGAGGAAGAAATTGTCATATTTCATTTGTCCTTTGCATGCTAAATATGAATGAAGTTGGTTTTTTTGGTAAAGATGTACTGTTTGAGAAAAACCCCCATCACCATCTATACGAATCTCTTATTTAGAGGAACTCAACACAACTAACTGAGTTGATCCTACAGTGAATAAAACAGTTTTTATTTTCCTGGTGATTAATGCCACAGTCAGTGAAGTTTGGGACATTTTTCCTGTTTTTCCAGGTAACGATATTCACTAATGTCAGTTTGGTAGCATAACTGTGATAAACAGCTGTAGTACATTGACAACATGCTGGCAAATGCTGACACAGCGAGTTAAATACAGAGTAACCATGGCGACCAGTGACAGCTTAAAGGCCACCACCCGCCTGTGTTTACAAATAGGTGCCAAACCAGTCGATGGTAACAATCTTTTTTGTTGGTTTGTGTAATATTCTAATTTCTGACAAGTCGATTTGGAGTTTCTAACAGCTGTGAGCCAGAATAATCCAAACTTACTGAAATACATGCTGCAAACACAGAACTCCATCTGATTCCTCTAAGTGAATTACAGAAATAGATTTGAATTTCCCTGATATTGTAATTCACTGACATCCACTTGGAAGGTGAAACATGAAGCTGATGGATTTATGGCTGCACAGTCAGAGCAGAATGTCTTCAGCAGCATGTAAGGATGAGATTAGAACTGTAACACTATGAGAGCAAGAGAGGAAATAAGAGCAGCAGAGGAAGTGAATGCAGCATCTAGAAACAGAAGATGCTGAAGGATTCAAAGCTGACAGAATAAGAGTGGAGTAGCTCCACTTGGTGGTGGAGGAGGAGGAGGAGGAGGTAGTGGTGGTGAGGCGTCATGGCTTGGCTGTTTCCCGCCCTCAAACCCCTGCAGACTGGCAGGGGAGGGGAGGACAAGCAGTAAAAGCAGACACCGTAGATGGGTGTCTTACCTTCCTGCTTACCTTCCGGCTGTACCGCATGTAAGGCATCAGAGGCTTGTCTGGAGGTTTGGGAGGCTTTGGGACGGTGATCCCTGACGAGTTCTGTGGAAAAGGAGAGGAGAAGAGAAATGAAAGGATTTCAGGTTGGACAGCAGGATGGGGGCATGAGGAGGGAGGGACAGCAGGCGAGGAGGAGGAGAGAAGAACAAAGTGATCATAGAACTCCAGCTCTGGAGGTCCGCTGTCTCTATCAGACACCGCTAACCCCTCCCCCCCTCCCTCTTTCCTCATGGTGTCGGCTCAGTGACCTTTACTCTCTAACAGTCTAACAGGCAGTCAGCTGTTTGCAGCAGAGCGCCGCCCTGGCTGTCATTAGGAGAGCGTTAAAAACACTGCTAGCTTTCCAGCAGCTAGATGCTACAGATTTGTTCCAGGATTGTATGAAGAGCAGATGGCAGGCAGTTGAAACCACAAGTTTACATACACCACTTTTCTCCAAACTCACAGTCTGAAGTTAAAGGAGGCCAAACTTTTCTAGTTCTCAGTCACTTACAATCCCTGATATTTCTGTTTGCTAAAAGTCACAATGTGTCATTTATCAACTGAAGTCTTCAGAACCAGACATTTCCATCCATGTGCTCATGTGGTAGAGTTGCTCTGAGCTGGATGACGTGGGTCAAACAAGTTCTGGTCTGTTCGTCCTGACAGAACCGGGTCAGGTCCGCAGGCCGCCTCACTCACACACCTTCAGCTTCTCTACTGGCCATACTTCACAGTTAAGATGGTACAAGCAGCCCAGTATTTCCATCTGTGCTGAACCTAAAACCAGTCACAGTCATGTGTTGGTTCTGACCCGCTCCAGGCTCCACTAACGGCTGGGATGTTACTGCACTCCTTAATGATTACCATTTGGTTTCCATGGAGCTGAATCCAACCAGATTACTCAAATGAAAGCGTCTACATGTCATGTTTTGAATCCCATTAGCCATTTACTCTGGTTCCTCGTGTGAATGTGGCTGCTGTCCTACCAGCTTCAACAGCATCTTAAGGCTTTAGCTTTAGCTCTGGAGTTGATCTGCACATTCTGGACCAGAACCCGTCTCCTTGCTGAGTGGAATGGAACTTTTTTTTTTTTTTTTAACTGAAACAGAACAAGAGAAGTTTGGCCTGATTTTACTTGAGAAAGAAAAAAAATGATTGTGCCTTATCAGGTGCATCTTCTGGTTTCAACTGTACCTCCAACACAATAAAAACATTTATTTAAAAAATTAAGTCGGCACAATTTAAGGAAATTATTAAAATACCAAAAGTAATATTAATTGCAATTATTCCATGTTTTTCATGTACTTGTGATGTTTTACCTCCATGCAATGTCCTCACCACTCTGAGCTTTAGTATCTGTTAACAAAACCTACAGCAAGGAGGCCACAGAGGACGGCTCAGCCCTCATTTCCAACGGTACGGGTCGGGACAGTGAGCCATTTTATGACCCGGCACATTCAAGCGAATGTTTCCACCTCCAGCTGGACTCCGACTGGGCAGGCGTGGTTCAACCCAAACACCTGACATAGCGCCATGCTAAAGCAGCAAACGTGGTGCACCGCACTTTGTCACAGGTAAACAGAATTCATCTCCTTTTTTGATAGCAGAACACATTCTATCACCTAAAATGCAGTAACAGCATTCCTTTAGTGAACAACTGATTGTTCACTAAAGGATCTGCAGTTAAAAATCCTTCTGACATCAACAAGAGCACAAAGCTCAGCTCTTTCTGCTGGAATTATCAATGCAGTGTAGGACCGATGCGCCGAGTATTTACCGGATTTACTGATTAAAAATTGGACATTTTTTCTGAACAGAATGTGAACCAGGTGAAGTTAAAACTGCTGCTTGAGAAGTTCGAGGTAGAACAGATTTACAGACAAAGTTTTTTTGTTTTTAATCTCAATACAAAATGTCATATTTCTGTACAGTTTTGACTTAATTACAGCTCTATTTTTTCTGCAAAATGGCCTTTTTGTATTCTGTATAGTCCTTTAAATTACTAAATTAGTTGAAGATTATTTCAACAATGAATTCAGCCTCATTAAAAAAGGGGGGTTAAAAAGAAACGTTTTGCATTCACACACATAATTAATGCTTCCCTGAAAAGTCAATAACATATCAAATCATATTCCACCCCCCGCCACCCCCCAAATTTCCACGTCCCACTTTGAAATCCTTCTTCCATTCATTACCCTGCTGGAGCCTCCGGAGCTCCCTCCCAGCCGGAGGTTGTTGTAGGCCAGATGGCTGTAAGGGTTGTAGCCCACAAACCCTGGGGTGGAAGGCATTTGCTGATGGAAGACAAATGAGACAAAACACGAATGAGAAATGGCTCACAAACAAGAGGAGGAAGAGGGACAAACATAAAAAAAAGTTAAAAGAAAGAAACAAAAAGGAGTGGAAAACATGAGCAGTTGTTTTGATGACCTCAACATGCAAGGGGAAAAAAGAAAGAAGTGGCCAGCAGGCCAGCATTCAGAGTGAGAGCACAACATGTCAACATTGCATGGAGGACTAAAGCTTGGTTTAGTTTCTGCGGAGAATAAACTCTGTTTAGCTAAACCCGGATCAGGACCAGAACCGTTCACAATGTTGCACCTTGCTGCTGAATGCGAGAAAATGAAATGCCAGAAAAAAAAAAAAAAAAAACACAGACCGCTGACTCAAGTTCACCAAGATTTCTACCCAACATAGGAGGATAGAGATCTTGACTCAAACAGCTACATTCTGTTCAAAGGCTAGATATGGTTGTAAGATGGGAAGAAGCAGGAGCCAAAGTGATTATGGAGAGCTGAACAAGATTTGTGGCAACCTTAGTGAGTTCAGATAGAGAGAAGGAATATGGAAAAGCAAAAAGTAGAGGACAGCAGCCCAGCTGTTGACCAGCTAGGAGGAACAGAGGCTGGTTAGATACTCACTGTTGTTGGGGCGGGAGGGGGAGGTGGAGCGTAGGATGGGCGCTCTGTGCAGGAGCAGAGAAAAGAGACGCATGACAACCTGAGTCTGATCAGTCTGCTCAGAATTACACATTTCAAAAATGAATCTACTTAAAGGAAATGTGCTACATTTTTCTGCGAGGAAGAGATGTTTTTTTTGGTTGTATCAAACTTTTTTTTCTCATCACATGAGTCACATGATGTAGATGTTGCCACTGACACAGTTGGAGGATGAGGACGCTGCATGTTTTTTAATGACTTATCACAGGAGCAAACTTATTCACAACGTGTTAAATAACTGCGTCAGCCATTTTCAAAATCAGCAAGGTTTTTAAAACAAAATGTTCAGAGATCAGGTCCATTGGACCCCACAGGTTTGTGTTCTGTGTTCGCAGGGTCGCACTGACCCCAGCACCGCTTTACTGCAAGAGGGACAAAGAGGAAAAGCTTTTTTTCTCCAGGAGAACGCCTGCTTTTTATTCAGATCAGTAGAAACAAACAGAGCAAACCTCTTCGGGTAAGAAGAGCTGTGAAACTCAGAAAACTCTTGAGTTTCTGCAGCACTGGAGTCACATGTCAAAAAGTGCACACAGTGTGACATATGGATGCTAATGTTAAAACAGAAACTGCAGCAGATTAGATCATGAGGTCTTCCTGAAATCATTTAACAAATCCTTATATTTACGTTCAACAAAAATGTCAGTAAGTAGATATAGCTCCATGTTACTCTCAGAAAGATGCATTTTAAGCTAAAATTTAATAAATGATTGACAAACTTAAAAAATACTGTTTCCCAATTACACAAAAAAGTCCTGATCAGTCATATGCATATATTGCAACTTTTACACAACATGTGCATGCATATTATGATATACATGATACATATTGTATATGTGCATTATAAGCATATTATACATATTCTATAATATGCACAGTACTACACAATATGTAATATTATGTAATCATATGTATATTATTAATCTTGTACTTCAAAGAAAGTAAATACAAGAAATGATTACTGAAAAGCACAAACCTGTTTATGTTTTTGAATGACTAAGTGGCTGGTTCATGGGAAGGAGCCCCATATTTTCTCATATTAAAATGCTTAACATTTGTGTTATTTGTAGTATTAATATTGTTTCAGAACTTTCCTTGCAGCAGTATAAGGGAAATAGGAATGTTAGGATCAAAATAATTAACAATGTGTTTTTACACGTTTATACTTACTTGACATCTTTGCTGGACTCTGGATTGCAGAGATCAGGCTGTACCCATGTTGGATAAGCTGCAAAAAGAAAAATAAGCGCCAAGGCTTCAGCATTTTCAGCCACTAACAGATAACAATCAGAACCAAAATGTTTAAATTAAAGAAATATTATGTGCGGACTCCTAAACGGTTTCGAAATTACTGGATATCTGCGATAAGCATCAATGAAAGACGGTCGACTTCTTAAAAATCAGGCTAACTCTGATAGGCTAGGCCTCTAGCTGAAGGGCTAACACGGAGGAAATTGCGCCTCGGTAAACATAAACAGAGTTCATTTAAACGACCCAGTTACATGCAAAAACATACACAGAAGCAAAATTAAGTCTGCTAACTGAACTAACAATCTAACTCTGGTCGGAAGAATGGAATCAATATGTTAACGATGCTAAGCTAACAGTTATCAGAACGTAACAAACCAGAAAGACCTCAGCAACGAACCTAGCTGCTAAGCTAACCAAAACCAGCACATTCAGCACATTTTAACTCAATTCGACTAATTTAAGTATTAAACATTTTTTTGTATGTACAAAGAAATTAATAACACACTCACTTTGTCACCCTTTGTTCCCTTCGACTAACACGCCTTCTGTTCCGCTTCTCTCCCTTTCACGCACAAACCGGTAGTGTTTAAACAAAAGAGATCCTTTCAGAATAAGAGCCTGACTGCATCAGGTCCAGGGTGGGACAAGAGGTCCAGGGTGGGTAGAGAACCCAAAAATTGTTCTCAAGACTAGCACTACTTCAGTATAAGTAACTTAAAAAGCAGCTGTCCAAGAAATCTCTCAAGTAAGACAACAAAATAAATTTGAGTAAAGGCCACTATCACTACTTTTCTAACTATTATAACTTGGTTGCTCAATCAGTTGGGTCAGGGAGAGACAGAGGCAGATGAAAATATTTAAACAGCTTAAAAAACCTGACGAAATAGCATAGTAGCAGTCGACAAAGGAGAACATTTTTGGATTCATTGGAAAATTATCCAGGGAAAAGAAATGATTGTAAGTTTTTTCGTTCCTTCAGCAGTACTTCATCTGTTAAATGAATTTGATCAATTCTATGTCCTTGTGTAATTTTAACAGCCGATAAGCTGTTAAACTTACAGGAGACAGACAATAGCAGATGAGGGGAAAAAATTAGAAAAGTTCTGAACATGGAAATGGTGGAAATAATCTAACAGAAACCAACACACCTCATATTGTTAGTGGTACTATCAGAGAAGATAGATATTTGCAAACAAACATAAAAACTGAATGGATAAATGTCAACACTGTGCTTTATTTACATTATTATTATTATTATTATTATTATTATTATTATTATTATTATTATTATTGTTTGCCTTGTAACAACCACTCTGTCTGTCTCAGTCATCGTCGTTGTGTCCTGGGGAAAGAAACTTCAGGTGGCTCCGTCATGGCAGCTTCTTCTCTTTCAGACTGCCACAGGGCAGTGTGTGAATGTGTGTGAATGTGTGTGTGTGTGTGTGTGTG
>VMRN01000049.1:2707602-2720369 GCA_010277015.1 Poeciliopsis turrubarensis
TGTGTGTGTGTGTGTGTGTGTGTGTGTGTGTGTGTGTGTGTGTGTGTGTGAATAGGTGAATGTAGTGTGAAGCATTTGGGGTCGTCTGGACTTGATAAACGTCATACAAGTAAAGGCCTTGGTTTTGACTGCTCAATAAAAGAAACGGATACTGGACATGATGAAAGTGTGGAAGAACCAAACCAACATATATCTGTGAATGTGAATCTTAAAAGTTTATTGATAAACATGTTTCTAAAGGGAAGAGGATTATGAGGAACTTGAGAGCCTTTGAAGCTCTCGTCTGCCTCGTCTTTCACCAAGCCGTCAGGCACTCTAAGCATACCTGAAGAGCATGAAGCACCACTAAAACATTAAAATCTAAAACATTAAAATCTAAAACATTAAAATCTAAAACATTTGTTCTGCTTTGGGTGCTTCTGTGCTTCTACAGGGTCTTCTTCTTCTTGGTGTTCCGGTGCTTGAGGCGAGTCTTCAGAGCAACAAGGTCGATGTAGAGAATTTGGTTGAGGACAGCAGAGGCACAGAGCAGTCCGCCGTGCAGGGCCCCAGCCAAGCCATTGCAGAAGACATCCTGACCTGAACACACACGATGACATGAAGAATCAGACTCTCGGTCCTATAAAGGCATTACAGAAACAACCTCCATAGTTGATTTGTGACTATAATGTTACTGGGTAAGATGCAAAGTCATAGTTGAGGTGAGTCAACAACTCTGTGCAATCAGCCAGGTTTCCTTAGATGTTCTCCTACAATTGAAACCAGATATTTACATATGCCATTTGATACAAGCAAACCTTCTCCCCCTTTATGTCTAACATTAACTCAAGGTAAACATTTCCAATTTCTGGCCAATTAGCATTGCTGCATTTTTTTTCTTCTTGTCATATGCCACAATTATAAGATTTCTTCTTATTTTCTTCAAAGTCTCAACCTTTCACAAGCTAAGATAATATCCTCTAAAGCTGTTTTGGAGTGCCTGTGAGGAATTTGAGCTGATACTTTAGCAGCTAATTTATAACAACCAAGACACACCTGTGGATGATTTTAGGGCAACACTTCAAACCTACTGCTTCCATGAAGGGACATTATGGAAAAGTCAAACGGAATCAGCAAAGATAGAGTCCAAACATCTGGTTTGGTCCAGTTTCAGATACTTGAAGGTTTCATATTCATCTATTCAAGCAATTCAAACACAGGTCTCAATGTCATAATAATGGTAATGCTCAACCATCACACATCAAACAGGGTTCTTTATGCACAGTAAAAATGATATGCTTTGAAAAGTCACTCAGAGGGACAGACACCATTACTCCAGCCATGTAAAAAATTACACAGTTATTATTATTGGTCATGCTACCTGTGAGGTACAATCCGCTGACGGGGGTCTGTGGTCGAGTCTTAGCAGATGTTTCCGGACCGAAGCGCTCCAGGTTGTGCTCTACACCGTACATCTCACCTCTTGGAGAGCCCAGATAGTGGACATTAGTTAGAGGTGTAGCAGCTTCCACCATGACCACCTGAACACAATCATACACAGTGTCTTACAACAACAGACAAAACCAACACCAAACACATAATGACTGAAGTCATTATGATTTCAGTCTCCAGGAACAAATGACGCTCCATTCAGATAGAAGTTCAAGCTGAACTTTGCGCACCTATGCAAGCATGTCATTTCACCTATTTAATTCCACTACTGGACATTAGCTTTATATGTATAACTACCAGCTACCTCCACAGATAGATATCAAAGTTAAATGTTGTACATTCTTCCAACATAGCTGGGATATGATTCGTGATGAAAAGGTATGAAGCCATCTGGATTGCTATTTTAAGAAATTGTTGTGAAAACACACTGATGAAAATTCAACTTCAGATGAATGTAAAGCTGATCTGGTCCACTGTGCGATTACTGATTTGACAAAAAATAAAATAAAATAAAATCCAAAATGTAGAAATAGATACACAATACATGAATTGTTTTGTTTTTTTCTTCAAAAACTCAGATTTTTTAAAATCTTTTTTTTTATTATTGTTGTTTCTGGTAAAGAGATGTACACTATTTGCTTTTTTTAATCATCAGGTGATCAAATGGAGAAAGCTGGTACTGGTGGTCTCGATGTTAGATGAGCAGCTTTGCACTCATTATTGATGAAAGCAAAGAAACTGTTTTATGGGTTGTCTGTTGGTTTGTAGTTTGGTTTGCTTGGTTTTATCTGACATGTATCAAATTATTTACTAAACTGTCATTTCACCACTTCATTCTCTGTTAAATAATAATCGATTACCAGCAACCTGTTCAGGGGCTGCAGGTGGAAATTAGCATTCTTTTTTAATAACAGTTAGAAGAGGAATTACCTCACAAATAATTTTTGTCTCTTTTCTAACTGATAACGGGCAAATTTATGCAGAGTCCAACAACGACTCACCTTATCTCGAAGTTGAGGGAAAATGGTTAGAGCCCATTCCAGCAGCTCTTGGGCCATGCTGTTTTTCAGGTCCAGATATTCTGGACCCCTCTTGCCAACTTTGGTCTCTTTCCAATCCTCAAACCACTCATAGCGGGCCATGGTGAGTAACGTCATACAGGACTTTCCTGCACAAACACAGGCGAATACAGAAGAGCAACACGTGGAAAAGGAGGATTTTGAAATTTGTGGGTCAGATCAAGCAAAAACTCTGCAGTGAAAGATTCTCACTCAGGAATTCCCAGCGGTCTTGGGGGGTGAATGTGTTACCTGGGTGTCTGATTGCGGCTGTTGGATCTTTAGCCGATGGGAAGGTGATGAACATCATGGGTATGTTTCCTAACACCTGCTTTCTGTTCAGAGAAGAGTATGCCTCCATACTGCAGCCGCGGCAACATGCCCCCAAACACAGAGACATGAGACAAAATATTTCCCATTATTCTATCCGAAGTAGCTCCAATTCAATCAGTCTGTATCTAGAGTGTTTGAGCTCTGGCTGTATGTTTCAGGATTGTCCTTAGTTTTCTCTTTCAGTCTTCTATCAACTCTGACCAGGTTCCCTTCTCCTGCTGAAGAGAAGCATGATGCTGCCAGAGCCGTTTCCTTCTGATGCCGCTTTAACTCCAAACATCACATTTTGCATGTAGATGAGGAAGCAAAGCTCTTTCTTACACTGATTAAACCAATGTAAAGTGTTCAGTCAGAAAGAATAAAGCATGCAGGAGCAAACATACAGTGAGTCCAAGTCGTTGCCTTTATACATCCAGAAGTTCTTAGAAACAATGTTCAGCTCTTCCTTGGTTCCATCCAGACCAACAAAGACCAAGAAGGAACCCATACCATGACGAAGCAGGCCTAGCAGTGACTGGATTTCTACACACACACACACACACACACACACACACACACACACGCACACGCACACGCACACACACACACACACACACACATACACACAATACCAACAAACACAAGAGACCCCATATGAAGAAAATAATATCAGAAACATGTAGTTAATCTAGTGGAAACATTTTACCTGGTTTTTCCTGGATATGCTGCGGTAGAAATTTCTGGAAGGTGTTGAAGATTCCAGCGTCAGAAATGACAACAGGGGCGACGACCTCAATCTCTTGCTGTCCTTTGAGAACCGTCACACCTTGAAAACACGCAAAATACTTTATGGTGGTATTTTAGAGCAAATGTGCAACGTGGCTCACCTCGAACATGTTGCAGGTGTTAGCCTGAAGTTACACACAAGGAAAGAGAGCCAAATCAAGCAGCTGACAACACTACTTGTGAGTGATGGAAGCATAGTTTTTGTTTGCTTTCATATGTTGAAGGGAAAACTGGATCCAAAAACAAACTCAAGAAGCCATTAAACAATCATTCAATATCTTCCCTTGTTGATATTTTTTGGGCAGCAGTTGTTTGCACTGTGGCCATGTTAAATTTGGTTAGAATAGGTGGTACTTTATTGATCCAGAGGAAATTATGAGGCAGCCTGTTGCACACTAATTCCTGCCCAAAAATAAATTAAACTCAGAAATCTTGAGATTAAGCCCAGAAATTTTCCAGCAAACAATTTAAATTTCTAATGCATTTCCACCTGAACAAACCAAATTTCTAGCATTTTGCTTGAACTTGTATGTAGATGACATTGAAGTGTTATTCTTAAAGTTTACCAAAACTTGACCAAAGGTCTTCCTCTGCTCACCACAGGCCTTCCCCTGACTGTTGATGAGGATGCGTTGGACAGGCGCCCTGACCAACACGTCACCGCCTGCCTGCTGAATGACTGGAACGATGTGGAAGGCGATTTCACTGGCCCCCCCATACGGGTAGTACGCGCCACGTTTGTAGTGGTGGAGAAGAAGTGCATTGATTAGGAAGCTGGACTCTTTAGGAGGGACCCCTGGAGACGACAGAACACAAGAACCGTGAACAATATGCGCAGCACACAGCTGATGAGCTGAGGTCTGGAAGTGATGAGCACCGTAGAAAAAGTAGGCAGAGAGTGCCTGCAGGTCCTGGTTCTGAGTGAGTCGGGACATCATCTCTGAATGGCTGGTTGTTGCGAGGCGAAACACAGGAGATGCTCTTTCCAACAGGCCAGTCCAAATCAGAAAGTTTACCACCAGGTAGGGCAGGATCTTCAAAATGGCAACAAGCGGAGTTCTCCGAGAGGCGTACTGCAGAAGGGCAGAGTCCAGATTATTTCTCAGAGTTATGCACATGCTTTCCCGCCAAACAGTAGTGATGGAGCTTGACTATTTTTCATGGAGCTGCTTCTCGGAAGTCAGCGAGTGCGACCCACCGCCACGGCTTTCAATATAAACACTGCAGTAGTACAGCAGACAACGTAGCAGTGGGAATCAGCATCATATAAACAGCTATGAGATGTTTCTTATTTGAGCATGAAGCAACATAAATCACACAGGCATGTCTACTGAGAGGTTGAGACCAAGTGCCCGGGCCGAGTGTCCACCGATTAAAAGTTCATTAATGCAGCGGAAACCAGAAGTTTACATACAACTTTTCTCTCACTGTCTGCAGTTATTAAACTTCAAGGCCACAACTGGAACACTCTGCTGGACATCAAGCCAGATTACAGTCTGCAAATGTTTACAGGGTAAGCAACGTTTCATTTGGAGACGTCCTCTGGTCCAATGGGACTAAAGTATCCATCAGAGGTTACTGTATGGAGCGATGGCCATAATGACCATAATGACCATAATGAACATTGTTACATATGGAAAGAAAGAGGGATTCTTATATGCCTGAGTGCTGGTTTTACTCAGTCCACTTGCAGCACTTTATAACTGACTCTCATGCCCGGATCATTATGGATATCACACACACACACACACGCACACACACACGCACACGCACACGCACACACACACACACACACACACACACACACACACACACACACACACACACACACACACCTTCATCAGTTTCATAAACTCATCAATGGCTTCCTCTTCTTCGGGGAACTGCTTCTTCAAGGAATCTGCCATCTCAGTTTTCCCTGCGTGAATATGATATTCCCTGAAGGCAGACAGGACATTCAGGTTTAGTTCTGGTGGTGGAACAGCTTCCTGGCTGGAAACATAACATGTGATGAAACTATTGCTGGAATGAAACATGCATGATTATTCAGTAATGACCTGTAGATGGTTTCAAAGGATGTTACAAGAGCAACATCCTTCGTAAACATGACCTTTTAGCTACATGAAGAAAGTGCCATGGATACAACGTCTTATAGGACAAAATATCACGTTGATGATGACATGGAATACCTGCAATGGCCGGGCGGTCCAAGAAGCACAGTGTCATAATGTTGTTCCAGTTTGACAAACTGCAGCTGTCCCTCAGTGATCTGATCCAACGCGACCCTCAGCAGGCTGTTCTCATGAAGTTGGCCCAGATAATGGATCCCTGATGGAAGCAGGACAAGAAGGACCTGAAGTATTTTTAACCTTTTAAACAGATCACTTATAAAGTTTTTGAACTGATATTTTTCATTTATTTTTGTGTTTGAACTAATTATTTTTGTGGAGTTTATATTTTGGTTGTTCTTATTTATTGATTTTTGTATTTTAGCTATGAGACCATACTTACTTTGAATCAATGATTTGATCTCTTTGTGATAAACACAAAGAACATCTGAATCATTCTGATTCAAAGAAGTATCGTCTGAACCTCCCTTTGTAGTACAGGTGTGTTTTGCTGAGGAAACCTACCCACATCGAACTCAAAGCCCTTGTTTTGGAAGGTGTGTGTGCAGCCCCCAGCAAGGTCATGCTGCTCCAGAACCACCACTTTCTTCCCAGCTTTGGACAGAATCGCTGCAGCTGCCAAGCCTCCAATGCCGCTGCCAATCACCACCACATCCAGAGCCGGTGGAACCCGGTCAGCACGGAACCCTGAGGGAAATGCATTGTCACGTCAGGCTGTGAGCGTGACGCTCCATTCCATTTGTGGTCGGAACTGGAAAATGTTGTCTTCCAAGTCGAAAAGTTGAACAGGAATCTCCCTCCAAAGTCGGACTTCCCCCTTGGAGAGTAAAATAATTTTTCAATCGCTGACTTTGAAATCCAATATGGCAGCTCCTGGCTTCAATAATAGGAAGCGTGATGGAAGCATTTATTTTATATGACATAATTTAAAGATTAAGTCCAAAATCAATATTACATACCTGCAGCTCTAAACTGAATAAATGAAAGGTGGTGTTTTGCATATGGGAAGTGCAACTTAAAATGATATTCATGGGAGGTATTCTGAACAATAGCTAATTGAAATCGCTACTTTATCCAAGCAGGATGTTATTTTGTGTGTGACGTCAATCCCGTCTCTGAGTTTTGAGGCAAAAGGAAAGCAGCATGTTAAATTAATGCCGGCCTTGACAAAAACTTCACTTCAAACCGTTAACCCTCAGCAGCCTCAGCGTGACGCTCAGGAAGAGCGCAGAAAATGAAGCCAGGTCGCCCCGTCACACCGCCAATTATCACAATTTCTAAAACCACAAAAAAAACTTGTAAATGCTGCTTCCACTTTGTAAAATGTATATTTTACGCAATATAAATTTTTAGATTTTTGTTTCCGTTTCTGTTGAATGAACAAGCAGAAAAGCAGCTTAATTAAAAAAAAAAAAAAAAGATGTTAAAATTAAACAACTTTCTTAAATAAATCATAAAGTCTGTGCTTTTCTGGGACACAGAGGCTGCTTACAGAAATTTTCAAGAACTTGACATGAAAGTTCTATAATTTACAAAGGACTTTTCTAAATCCTCCTGAAACTCATCACGTATCTTCATCGTGTTTTTTAGAAAATATCTGGTAAATTCTACAGAAGTAAATTGTGGGACGTATGGGACGGATTAGGCTGCACCAGATGTTTTTATGATGTGAAGCTCTATGAACTGCCTTGTTCCTAAAACATGCTATACAAATGAACTTGTCACCAGTCAAAAATAACTGTCAATTTTTTCTCAAAACGTATTACTGCACCAGCTACTGTAATGCAACTTGTCAAAAAAGAAAATGCAGAAAAATAAGAGCAGCTTACAGTCATTTCTTCATTTCTGCTTTCTCTTTGCATACATTTCCTCTTTCTCTTACCTTTCTTCAGTCTGGCATCCCTCTCGTTGCTGTTGGTGACCAGGGGTCCTGGGGGTCTCAGACACTTTTCACTGAACACCTTATAGCGCTTCGCAGTGATCAATAACAAGATGATGACCAGCGCCACCAACAGACAACTCAGGACAGCAAACACCCACAACCACATGGCAGAGGAGAAGTTTACAAAGATCGACAAAGATCAGAAGAAGGAATGCAGAGGAGATGAGACGAAGGTCAAAGCATTCACTGCGGAGAGGGAAGGAGAATCTGAGAGTTGGGTAAGAGGAAGAGCAGAACTGTCACGAAGGCGAGAAACTGCAAGAAGTCTCAGTTTGGAAGTAGTGAAAGGGAGAAGATTAATGGTTATTCACATCAAGAAGTCAGTAAAATGTGGTAAAACATGTGACAGTCAGGACTTTGAGAACGGTAGAGAAGATTCTTTACGGCAAGACATGAGACCAGCTGGAAAAAGAGAGCAGCTTGTTCATCAGACCTGCAGTGTGGAGTCCTCACAAAACCCCCCACATGAACCACGCCTCATTACTGAACCACCTAGAGATAAAGGTAAGTGTTCTTCCTTCCACAAATATCAGTCTGCAAAGCCCACTCTTCAAAAGGTCTTTGATAAAATACATCACAAATCACAGTATGTCATCTCATCTTATTGGCTCTTTGAAAAACGACCAAAACCGAGGCAACCAGAGGAAATGCATGAAGAGACGATGCAAACCCACAGTCAGATCGAGTCCAGGACATTTTATTCTCCCTCTGGAAATGCTGATAAAAGTGTTCCATCAAAATATAAACTATACATATAAAAGTTCTGCATGATTTCCAGATTTAGGTTTCTCAGTAGCATGTTCTAAGATAGAAGAAAATCACACATTTAAATCAAACCAATAATTTATTCTGAAAAGATTAAAGCATACTTAATGAGAAACAAAAACAAACAAAAAAAAAATCAGGCTTAATCCAGTATTACATTTACAGTAAGACAAAATATGTTTTTCAGTCATCATACTTGTAACAGTTTTTAGTTTTTGAACTATAACAAGTTATAAAAATGCACTGAGATATCAGTTGTCGACAGGAAATGGGAGGATTTTTCTGATTGACCAGCCAGTCGGAAACTAAAAAATAGAATTTCTTATTTGTGAACAAATAACAAGAGAACAATCCAAGTTAGCAATTTCCACTGTCAGTAAGATGTTTGAATTAATGTCCATCTGTGAGAGGGAGAGTGAGAGCAAAACTTCAATATGATTCAATAATTTCATATGAACTGAACCAGGAGCAGCAGGAAAATTAAAATGGCTCATTCTTTCCCATTTGAATGAGCCTCAGATCCATATTTATAATTAAGTAGTTAAATATGGTTGGTTTAAAACAGAGGCGTCTCTGGACTCTGGCTTAGCAGATAACAGGAAAGTATCTCTGCTTTATTCTTTAGAGCATTTATGTATGGAAAGTTATGATTCTGAAAACATTGACAGCGTTTTGGAAATCACACACTTTCAGTTTCCCACACAGGAAAATAGTGCAGCTATTGTGCAGCTATTGGCTTCTGAAAGATGGAAAAGAATTCATAACTATTTGATCTTTTTAGAACAATACGACATTTATTGGAACTGCTCTCACCCAGTGTTGCCTCTGATCCCAAGGTAAATATGTCGACCAAAAAATGTTTTGAATATTGTTTTTGGTATCTTCTGATACTATAGTTCTTCACCAGAGTCAACTAAATTTTTATGACCAAATCAAAGCTTTACTGAACAGCAAATTGACAATACAATGCTGCTCAACACATCTCTAATACAAAACAACGACTGCTTCATCCAAATTGTCAAGAAATAATTCACATCGTGCCATCATTATGAACAAGTTTTACATAATATTATGGAATGTTTCAGTTGTTCATATCAAATACATAGATACATTTGTACCATCTTCACTGTATACACTATGGAGTATCTATACTGGAAGAAATATGTACTGTAAACCTATATTTGAAGACACTTCTTGCTTGAATTTAAACAGGAAATCATCAGAGTTACAGAACAGAATGAGAAAAAAAAACTGCTTCTGTCCTAAGATGTACCAACATTTGTAAAGATAAAGGAAAAAATGTCTGTATTGCATCCATTTTATTTGAAAAAATTGAGCGAGGTTTTGTCTTCAGAAGAGCAATAATGATGAAGTCAAACTTTCCAGGTGATCGGAACCTAAAAGCTGCCAGATAAACATCTGTTCTTAAGGAACATTTAGGAAATAAAGCAGATAGTAACTAAAAATCTCTTCCCAAAAGGAACTGAAACAACCGCTGCCAGTTAACAACCAGTATTTAACAAACACCAGTTTTCCTTGTTTGTGAATCAACAATGTGCGTTAAAATCTTCCAGTAGCTGCCAGTCAGAACCATGATCAGAAGCTGCGTTTCCATTGACCATATAATTGAAAAAAATTGGAAATACGAAAATAAATTTGTTTACTGGAAAGTCACGGTTTTTGATAAAAAGCTTTTGTTCTGCGATGAGGTGATTTTTCGACGGTATCGAAGTGTGGTCAACAACCGGATGTTGCTACTGGAGGAAAAAACGAAGATGTCAGGAAGTCCTTGGCTCATTTATTAATGACTTATTGCATGAACAAACCTATCCATGTCTGAATTTAATTGTGTTTCTTATTTAATGGAAACATCGCAATTGCAAAATTGTGTTGTTTTTTTTTTCATTGGCAAAATATCAACAATGTTTTGCTCAAATTTGTAATGGAAACGCAGCTGGTGCGGCAAATAGAGGTGGGAACGTGAGAAGGAACAACATAGATCTTGTGTTATACACTCATGGGTTATAAGCATATATTTAAAAAATGGCCTTCTGGACATTTAAACCAATATAAATACCTATTATACCATTGTGTATGTACAAACTATCTACAAAAAGAGGGGGTCTAGTTAAACAGATCGGGATCAGTGCAACATAAAAGTGTCAGCTGGGAATGACGGACTGTTTTAAAGCGACGCAGCGTCGTTAAGGAGCACAACGCTGCGCGATTTCTATGACAGTCCAAACTGTGTAACATGTCGGTTCTCAGAACCTCTGCTGCTCTGGCGATCTGTGTTATGGTCTGAGTCCTTGGCAGTTTTGCAGTGTTGCAGTTTGTAAAGTCACATAATCAGAGAGTAAGGCAGCATTATGGGATGGCTGAAGCATTCAGACTCTGACTTGTTTTAACTGGCTCAATTAGTTTTACGACTGACTCACAATGAAAGAGTTTCTTTCAAATGCAGTTTTATGTTCACTGGATTTGTTTCACAAAATCCACGTGGCAGCAGATCATCAGACAGACAGAAGAGTTGACAACATCTAATGCCTCAGTTATTTAAATTACATGAATCAGTTTTGTATATTCTGACCATCTGCAAGATCTTATTATGTCACATGCTTTGGGTTAATAGAATTCCCATGTAAAGGATACTCTGTCTGGAAAAAAAACTCTAACTTCTTTATTTCCTTCTCAACAGAAGGGTTATACTAGAAAAAGTTGCTTCTGACCATCTGCTGCCGTTTTTGCAATGACAAAATTCTCATTTCACAATGACTTTACTACCTTACTGCTTCTGTAACAAAAAAAAAAGCTAAACTGCGTTAAGAAATTCAGTATCCTTAAATATATTACAAACATACAGTGTCTGTCTACCAGCTTTTCCTAACAAAACAACCCTGATCCACTGAGGCGTGGAAGGCCTCTGAAGGAGTGCTATCCAGAGGAATGCGCTAGCTGCTACACTCAGTTAGCATAACGACGTGCTTCTCTGTGTTTCGTGTAATCACTGCACCAATATGTTCACCACCAGATGTTTCTCGTCTGACTTAATGATCTAAAAACCTAATGATTGTTCAATAAAAGCCTATTACTGCTGCTAAGGCTGTAGTTCACATGAGCGGAAGCCATATTGGAATTTAAGGTGGAGATTGATGGAGCAACACATGGTTTAAATGAGGGTTAGTCTGGTACTTTATTATGTATGAATGTCCAAGAAATTTGTACGTTAACAGAAAGTAGAAAAATATTTGATCTTAGTTGGCAGGATCCGTTTTCTGGCTGAAATGAATCTCTTGGCACATTTTGACCCCAAAAGGTCTGACCTCCTTTATGATATGTAACCAGTGGGAAAAAAAACAAATCTCTGAAGTTTGCAAGCAAAATGTAAAAATAGAAAGTTCTGAAGTCCTCAGGGGAGTGTTGTAGTCAAGACCACCTAGCAGGAGACCGAGTCAAGACTAAGACCAGCGCCTCGTGCTACATGACACAATAAAATGCGAAATATGATCAAAATTGCTCATCAAATTGATTTGAAAGACTTACATTCCCATAAAAACACCTTTTAAGAAGATGAGTTCTACCTATCTCTTTAGATTTAGATAAAGAGATAATGCCCTGGGCATTTGGTCATGTCACTCATGTCAGAAATCACCACTGTCTGCACCATTAAACATAGCAATAGAGCAGTGATGTGCAGTGAGGTTCATAGCTGGTGAGGGACTGACTTCACCATAATCAGATTTACAAATATAGCCTCCCGGCATCTTGTTGTTCACATGAGGAAATTTTGCGCATGCAGACAAAGTTGGACGGCAAAAAGACGATTCCTTTACATGTCATGCACAGCTGTGCTGCCGCCATAGAATAATTCTGTTAACTCAATCAAACTTGGACATGTAGATATTTATTAATTTCATGTTGTGCTCCACAGTAAAGGGAGAAACCATTAAAGTATAACTCAAAACCACACCTTTCTCGCTCTCTGTATCATGTGCATACTCATTGCCATAGCAACTGACAACAACGCCACAAAAAAAAAACACATAATTGGTAAGTCATGGTATTTTTGGGATTTTAAGCGGTGCATTTTGCATCCAGTGAAAACAGACATGTTAACAAATAAACTGGGCAGTATGCTGTAAGTTTAGTGCTATTTCCACTGTTGCGGTCTTGACTGGTCTTGAAATAAAATCCAGAGTCCTCAGTGCCCGAGACAAGACCGAGACCATCAAAACAAATGGGCTCGAGACCAAGACGGGTCTGGAGTACTACAACACTGCCAAGACGGGTCTGGAGTACTACAACACTGCCAAGACGGGTCTGGAGTACTACAACACTGCCAAG
>VMRN01000049.1:2720379-2738267 GCA_010277015.1 Poeciliopsis turrubarensis
ACTACAACACTGCCAAGACGGGTCTGGAGTACTACAACACTGCCAAGGCGGGTCTGGAGTACTACAACACTGCCTCAGGGTCACAGACGCATGCATGAGCATGCAGAGTCTTTCTAAGAAGACTTAAAATCATTCAATGACTTTTTTAAACTTCAGAGCACCTGAAGCCAATCAAGCCTTTACCATCCAACACACTAAGTTCTGCAAGAGGACAGTTTTATTCTACACACACAGTTCCTGCTGTGGTCCAGGAGCATTTGGTCCAGGATGTCTGATCTATGCTATGCCAGATGTCTGTTGAAACTGATGAAAACATGAGTCTTGAGAATTGAAACATGTGCGCAGAGTTCTCAGGTCTTAGAACACCCACGTAACTGGGACCCACTGTGGGTTTTTGGAAACTGTTTCCAGAGCTGCTTTGACGGTGCGATAAGTCTCATCAAGGTTCTCATTGACGATGGTGAGGTCAAAGAAGTGACCAAAGGCGGCCTGGATTTTAGCACTCTCGTCACATGTCCTCTGCAGCTCTTCGTCCTGCAACACAGAACACACAGATTGGCTCTCTGCACACTTCTTTGACACAAAATTTTCAGTGCTCTGTAAGAGAAAAGGTTCATTTGGCTCATACTGTCAGGGCCTTTGTGACCACCCCAGCCTCTACAGCCGAGTGATTCATCGCCTTGAGCACCTCAAAATCAGGAGACTGCAGGAAAACCACGTAGGGCAAGAACTCTGAGGTCCGCAGCACTTTGAGAGACTAGAAGCAACATGCAGAGTAAATGGACACATTAGGTTTTAACTAACATTGTATGAAAGTTAACACTTTCTCTGTGATTTTTTTCACAGATCATCTGTCTCCTGAACCACATGAGAAGCCAGAAGAGTTTAGACGTTTTGTAGCTTAATTACACTCAAATGGTTCAGATCCTAAAACAAATTTTAAGATCAGGTAAATATAACAAGAGATACTGTCACGACAGAGCCACAGTTTTATCAAGAATGTAAAAAGCATGTTTTTAATAAAGTTTTAATGGTTTTGAAATGCCCAGGAGAAGGCGAATGTGTCTACAAACCTGTGGGTTGGCATCAAGGATGCAGACGCGTCCCGCCTCCACCACCTCGTGGATGGAGTCAATCTTTAAACCATACAAGTTGCCTTCATATTCTCCAAATTCAAGATAACGGCCGTTCTTGACGTCAGCCTCCATCTTGTTGCGACTTGTGAAAGCGTACATCCGACTCTCACGTTCTCCCTTTTTAGGCTTTCTGGAGGTGTCTAGATACACACGAAAACACAGTTATTTCAAGATTTTTAGAGGAACCATACATGTTGAATCGCTGAAAGCCGTCGGGTTTCCTACATGGGATGGTGGTGCCGAAGAGCTGCGGATCCCTCAGCAGCAGCTTGGCCTTTAGTCTCCGCCTCCCAACGCCCTGAGCTCCAATTAAAACCAGAGTTTTTCTTTTGAATGGTGGAACCTTGGCTACCTCCTCATACAGCAGGATTTCATGTCTGTCAAACTCTATGAATGAGATGAATGGTTAAAGGAAAGGAGGTAAGCAAGTTGATAAAAAGGAACATTTCAGAAAGGCTCGGGGAAGAAAATGTACATTTTCAGACGTAAAAACAGTGAAATCAAACGTTCACCTGCATTTTTTGTGGTCACATACATCATCTTCTTCTTCTTCTTCACTCCGAGACCAGTGCAAAGATTTCCTGTCACACCATAATAAAATAGTTTTACTGCCCTGCAGCCAGGCTTACATCAGCTGACGGACTCAGTGGTGGATCCATTCAGCTGCCTTTTCATACAGTCACACACAAAAATCTGAATCTGTGTTGAAATGAAAATAACAATCTCTAAGCAGGAATTAAACAAATTTTCATTAAGCCCATATTTCTGATTTAAGATGTTAATATTCTCATCCTTAGTATGTTTTCATCGGCTGGCAGCTGAAAATCATAACTAACAGAAATAACACTTGAAGACATCAGTCTGTTAGGTATTAATTGACATAACACATTTTACTTAGTTAAAGGTGTCACTGAAATAAATAAACTTTTCAAAGTATTCAAATTTTTTGAATATGACTGGACAGATGTGGGAATTTACCAGCAGATGGCAGCAATTCACTGGAGCTTTTTGTTCTACAGATCAAAAAGCTCGCATCTGGGCCGCTCACCTGATTTGGAAAGTCCACATACCTGCAGGTGCCAACTCCACATCCTTCTTCACAAAAGCTTTTCTTTTCTCCTCCAACATCTGACTGGGGATCAGCCCTGTACTTCCACCCTCCACATGTCGGGCCTGAACACCATGCGCAGCCGCAGAGCAGTGTTCAAAATATTAGTGTTTAAAACAAAGACTGGAAAGTTCCAAGCTCCTATGAAGTATACTGACGCAGATTTAATTTTATAGTAAAAATAAAAATAAAAAGGACAATTAGAACGTTAAGTAAAATTTGTGTCTTGATTGTTCTTCTCATACTCAAATATTTCCTGCAGAAACATGAAAATGTTTGGAGGTTTTGCTTTCCAGTGAACCACTGAACGAGCATTTAGCTGAGTAGAAAGTACTGCTGCTGTTTCTCTTGTGTCTACTTTGTTTTCTCAAACCTCCAGTCGGTTCTGGTTCTGTTGGAAGTTTCTTCCTGTTAAAGGGGAGTTTTTTTTTCTCTCCACAGTTGTGAAGTGCATGCTCCGATTGATTCGGAAAGTGCACTTAGGAATTCTAAATATAATATAAAATAAATAATAAAGCAGGACATTGCTTAGAGCATAAAGTATAGAATTAGACTGAACAGATCTGCCCTTATGGATTGGGTTCATTGTGAAGATTTTTCAAAATTGGAACCGATCCAATATCAATATCTGGATCGGTCCATCTCTGGATTGTACAGCCTGAACAGATCAATTCTACATGCTACAATTGCTTTGTGTGTAAGTCTCTTACCTGCCACCAGTTGACATCATCTTGGTTGACTATCTGAAGGATGTCTCCTGTCTCAAACCTTAAGCCTGCTTCCTTACAAGGAATCAGGGTGTCATTGGCTGGGTCGTAGTCATAGTGACACTTGAAAAACACCTGGACAAATTCAAACAAACAGGAAGCCTTGAACTCATTGGTTCAACATGCACCACGTTCAATCTGGATGACAAAAATCCCAAACTGCAGAAGAGCTTCCAGTGTTAGCTTGTGTCACCTGTCTTGGTGGAATGGTCTCATGGTAGCTCGGCAGAATCTTCAGAACCACAATGCCACTGGCTGCTTGTAGCTCCTCCAGCAGCACCCTGGGGTCCTGGCTCACATCTCGCCCGTTCACCTGTCAGAACACAAGAACAGTCTGTTCAAATTAATTATTCACAAAGCTCCTCTCTACGATGAAGCTGCTAGGTGATTCTCTATAAACTGCTGCATAGAATGAAATAAAAAAGCTCAATGTGGCAATAACAACAATACAACACTGATGTATACCAACCTAATTTGTTGTGGAGTTTTAGCTTTTTCTAATATACATTTTCATGTTTTTCTTGTTTATAGTAACAGGGTTCTGTGTGCGTGTGTGCGTTTGTGTGTGTGACAAGAATCTTTAATTTGACTGTCTTTTAATCAAGAGCTAACTGAGGACTGGGTTTGCAAAAAAAAAAAACTGTGACTCGAAAATCTATGTACAAAACAACGGTTGCTGTGTTTCTCACATGCAACATTGCTTAATGTGCTGTCCTTGATTAAATAAATTTCAGTCAAAGTGACTCATAATCTTGCTACATTAACATTTGTCACTTGTCCATGCTGATTTTTAACAGATTCTGAATTCTCTTTAAGGGCCAGGATATAAAAACAGCATTCATCATATCTTTAAACCATCCTTCAGCGAGGTGTCAAATATTGAAATCGGGAGCAGATGTGATGTCACACTGTGTGAGAAGAGAGCTGTCCCATTATAACATGGCTTTCCCATTTTAAAGCAAAGACACAATCATTCGATAGCTTTAGAGCTATATTAGCAGTTATAGCTCATATAGCTATAACTATATGAGCTATACGTGTACATGCACAAACATGCACCATTTGTGCATGTTTGTCATGTTTGTCTATTAAATATAGGATGACGACAACCTCTCTTTAGCAACTCTATTATAAACCATTTATTTTATTTCTTGTGATGTTTGTAATATAAATATTTTACTTTATTATTTAATCTCTGACTTATGTTTAAAATATCAGTAAACTGGAACCAAAATCATATTCCATGTTTGGATATATAAACTTGACCAGAGAAGTTAATCCTGACTTAAAATGTATTTTTTTCCCATTTTTATTCAGACTTCAAACTTTTTTATATTTTTTTTAGATTAATACTACTTGATACGTTCTGGTTTTAGTTGGCCAGGGTTGTTGTTTTTTTTTTGTTGTTTTTTTTCAGTGTCCAGCTTTTCCCTTTGTCGCTATGGCAGCTTGAGGAGCAAAACATTGGGATAAATTTGGCAGCCAATCATAAAAATTAGCATGGCAGATAACATCTGAGTAAGTTATTTTATTATTATTTAGATGGTTATATATAATTAAAATGTTATCTTTAAAAATATAGTTAAATCATTTGTTTAAAATTCATTTCTTTCTTTTTTTATCATCTTTGCTCAAGCTTTCTGAGGCGCCCCAAACCTTAGAAAGTCCCCCTACTTTGAAAAACACTGAGGTGGATTATAGTAAATAAAATCTAAGAGCTCAGACTCAGAACCCAGAGAAAGGTAGAAATTGGATAAATGCCTCTTTGATGACGTCTCCGACATGCAGGAGGCCTTGCTGGTCGATAATCCCTCCATGGAGGATGCGAGCGATCACCAACTCTCCACCTTCCACTTTGAACGTCACCCCCTGAAACAACAAGCAAAAACTGTTTGAGTGAATCCACAAAAAATGCTTAAAGAACAACAAGCAACAAATGATAAAACTATGACTGTGTTAAGAGACATAATGCTAAAGATCCAGGAGAGAATCAACCTCACCATCGTCTCTGGAACGTGATTGGACCAGGACTCAACCACAGCACTCAGCTAAACCATGTAAGAGCTAGGAAATATGGTGGAAATTCTAGATGCATTTTCTATAAGAAGAACTGCTTCATTTCAGTTTGGAAACTTGTTCTCCTTTAGAGCTCCAGAATAATCTTTCTAATGTTTATAAAAAAAATATATAAAATTATATATTTTACATGTTTATTAAAATGATCACTATGTCATGACAGTTTAATGAGAGATAATCTGCCTTCCTCCTATAGAGCTGCTGTCATCTGAACAAATAAACATCTCATCAGAAACAACCAATCAGAGCAAGGAGGAGCGTCACAGTGCTATGAATCATTCACATGTATGCGCTGCTCAACCCTCCCCCTTGTTCTCTGCTACCCTCCAGCAAGTTCACCATAATGAAGCCATGACTCGTTAGCATGGCCACTAATGACGGTGGTTTTCCAGTAATGGTAACTTGTTTCTCCATTAACATATTTACGAAGTTGATTGACAGATGCTGTTAACATTTAATACATTCACTATGAGATGAGATATTTTTTACAGGGAAAAATATTTAAAAGCTAATGTTTGCTGATTTGATGAAAGTAGGCATGTTTAGCTGTAGCAGGAAAACAAGCAGCAGAGTTAATGCAGTGATGTTCTCACCAGATGTTCCCCGGCTACTTTGCGTATGCCAACCATGCGTATGGCATCAGAGGGCAGGGCCGGGTTGGTCGTCTGACTGTCTTCCTGTTCATGATCAACACAGTCACACGGGCTGGGAGGCTGGCTCTCGCATGCCTGGGAGGCCACAGAATCATGAGTCTCCAGTAAAGACTAAGGGGAAGAAAAAGACGGAATTCTGGTTTGATATTCAAATGTATCTTAGGTCAGTAAAAGCTCCTGCTTAAAAGCCCTGAAATGCAGCGTGGTGCATTTGTGTACATTCCACACCTGGAAGTGAGGCTGTGTGAGGATGCGGGCCAGCTCGGCGGCGGCGTCAGAGCACTGCGTGAACGGGTCCAGATCCCTGAGGATCTCCTGAAGGAGCTCCACGTTGTTCTCCCTCACTGGCGACAGCCGCGGCTCCTTGGGGCTCTCCTCCTGCTCCTGACGTTCACCAACAGTGAGCCGGGGTTTAATTCAGTGGAAATGACACTAAGGTATTCATTTTAAATCTCAGTTCCACTTCAAACACTCGAATGCCTCACCAAAGGGCTTTCCATAATGCCTTTGAGGTAGATGAGGTCCAAGTCATTGGCAATGGTGGAGCTGGTGGTGCTGTCACTCATTGCGTCCAACACCTGGGGAGCTGACACACACACACACACACACACACACACACACACACACACACACACACACACACACACAAACATACATTCAGCAGATGAAAATCCCAGCAAACTTCAACATTACATTTGAAAAACAGAACATTCTTGTATTCACTTGATGCATAGAAAAGAGCCTTTATGAAGAAAGGAAGGATTTCTAAAAAAAAAAAAAAAAGAGCAGACAGATAATAATCTTATGGTGAAAACTGCGAACATGAAGAATTGTGTCAGGTCTCACCAGGCTCTGTCCTGGTGGAGGCCACAGGCATGGCAGAACTTCAGTCAATCTAAGAGGGGCAGAGAGAGGGAGAGCAGGGAGGCAGAATTGCTGCAGAGTTTAAGCAAAAAAATGACAGACCTGAGAACAAACTTATCATTACTTATAGGAGCTGTATTTACATGTTCCAAATGCAGCCAAAGACCTCAAACGTTTCGGGGAAGAATATGTTTTTACTAAAATCAATCTGAAACATGTGAGGTGCTTTAGATTCAGCCCCCTTTGTTACCCACACACCCATAATCAATACAAGTCCAATGCAATAAGTTGACGTCAAATCAGCTGATTAATAACTAGAGTCCATGTGTGTCTAATCTAATCTCACTGCAAATGCAGAACATCAGAGACCATCCATTGTAATGGAGACCCAGGAGCCTGGCGACTGATCTGGAGAAGTTTATAGCAGGGTCAGATTTTACAACAGCATCCCAAGTCAGTCCATCACCTGAACATGGGGAGGAAACTAGAAACATTAGCCAGAGAAGCAATCAAGAGACCCATGGAGAAGTTGCAGAGATCAGATGTGAGAATCTCCCAACAGGAAAACAACTCGACTTCACAACTCTGGAAGAGCAGCAAGACGAGAGATCATGCTTCCAGAACTCCATGAAAGTTCTGTTTGCAATTTTCCACAAATCATGTAGAGAAAACACAGTAAATAAGAGATACGTTCTGGAACGCTTTGATCAGATGAGACCAAAATCCTTTGGCATGGATGGAAAACAGTATATGTTGTGAAAAAGTGACCCACAATTCCCACAGAGAGACATGGTGAAGGCAGCATCATGCAAGGGTTTTTCCCTTTTCTTTTCTCTGAATACAAAAGGTACACCACTCGTTTATTTATTCATTCTGAACCAAAGAAGAATTTCATCAGATAAATGGTTTTCCACAGTTAGCCCATTTAGCAGCAAGTACCTGTGCTTGACAGCGAGCGGTGCATTTCTTCAGAGAATAGCAGCTCATGAAGGATGAAAAGAGGATCAAACTTTTCAGATTCTTTGTCATAACGTTCTTCCACAACAGGATGGCAGTTTTGACAATTATGTACATAAAAAACATTTTCAGAAAAGTTAACATCAGACAGTGAGAAAACATGTGGGTCCCTCTTTTTATTTGTTGTATTAAAGCTTCTGGTTTCAACTATTGGGAAAAAATAAGCGTCTTTTTTTTTTTTTAAAACTGATTAAATCAACAAAGTTCTGTCAGAACAGTAAGTCCAAGTCATTGCCTTCAAACATCCAGAAGTTCTTAGAAAGAATATTCAGCTTTTCATTGGTTCCATCTAGATCAACAAAGACAGAGAAGGAACCCATACCATTTCAAACACACACACACACACACACACACACACACACACACACACACACACAAAGCAGTCAGTGACGTCGGCAAGAGAAGGCGGAGCTTCTGCGATTGTTCCAGAATGAAGTCTGGCACATACTGATGAGAGAGGGGATAGGGAGGGGCATGTGGGTGTAACTAATCTATACATCACCATGACAACACGTTCAGCTACGCTTATTTAGACTAAGTAAGAAGAGACCAGGGCGCTCTTTATATGTGACGATCTATGCATCTATCGTTGTAATGAAATCACATGGCTGCCATGGCAACGGCTCCTCCATCAGCTTTCACACTCACATCCCTGCTTATTGCTGCAGTAGGGATTATACAACACCTTAGGCAAGAGCAGAGCAGACTGGGAGGCAAAATGAGGATCTAAAAGAAAAACTGGATTGACTGAAAGGCAATTATCATATCTGTATTCATAGACTTAAGAGTCATCCATGCATGTATGATGGTGCCACAATCTTATTAAACAGTTGAGATCCAAACAGCGATTTCAGGTCCAGCGAGACGTCAACCTAACTGCCTAAAACATCTGAGCCAAAAATCAAAGCTCAAACTTTGTTTCGTAAACAGGGGCCTTTAGTTATACCTCATGCGATAGGCAGATATCTGTATTAATAGAAAAAAAATCTGAATTCTTTTCCTAAAATTCTAACGGCACACAGTTATGGTGATAAAAAAAAGGAAGAGATTAAAAGATAACATCAAATGTACAGAATAACAGGAGCAGAGTCCACCGTGCTACCATTCCACTGATGCCTTTTTGAACAAGGCTGCTCATAAAGTTTCAAAGTGTGTGTGAGTGTGTGACTGATGATGCTGAATCACTCTTGTGTTCTTGATGCTTGTGTTTAAGTGTCTGAATTAGGGCAGACACTTAAACACAAGCATGGTTCAGTAAAACCTTTGTTTGTTTGTTTTTTTGTTTATTTGTTGTTTTTGTTTTTTTACAAACTGTGGTGAAGGCCTGGAGGTAGAAGAGGATCGCTGAGACTTGTTGTCAAATGCAGTGAGGTACAAAATGATCTAAACAAGTTCAGTTTAGATCATTCACCACTATAATATTCACATTTTTGAAACAGGACATTATCTTGAGCATTTGAGTTATGAACCTGAAGGCAAATGTACTCATCATCTGATAGACACCTTGAAGTGGGGAATGCTTCTTTCGTGCAACATATCAAAACAGCATCATTTGATCGATTGAACTTAATAGAACAGTATTATATGACTTAAAATTAATGTTACTTCCAAATTTAATGCCTTGAAATTAGGCCTCTGTCTCTTTAAGAAACTCTTGCTCTTTCTTAAACTCTGCCTCCAGGAAGTCATCACAATATGGCTCCTCTATTATCCAGCAGATTCACAGTTCCACCAGGTGTTTGCTAATTGCTGCGGGCTAGTCTGAAGGAGCAGCTTATGCTCTTTCATAAGCATGCTTATAAGCTATGCTTATGAAAGAGATGCGCCTTCGGTCCCGTCAGGTGTTTTTCACAGCTGAATGGTTGTCATGGAGATTAAAGGATTTCTCAAACATGCATGAAAGAATCAAAGCAACACTCCAGGTATGTTTTTGATGACAGAATAATATAAAATGATGCAAAGACCAAAAGAGTGGATTTTACATGTACTGCCCCTTTAACATTACGAATCCTGTTACGAATGCTACATATATTTCATAGTAGCTGCTCAGGAATGAACCGTATAGATCAGGGGTGTCAACATCCAGTAATCGAGGGCCGGTGTCCTGCAACTTTTAGATGTGCATCTGCTGCACCACACCTGAATAGAATAATTAGGTCATTAGCAAGACTCTGGAGAACTTATCTACACAAGGAGGAGGTAATTAAGCCATTTCATTCCTCTGTTTTGTACCTGTGGCACATCAAAAAACTGCAGGACAGTGGCCCTCGAGGACTGGAGTTTGACACCCCTGGTATAGATCCCTCAGGTCATCAGGCATATGTTCACTCTGTGCAGCATTTACTTTCTATCACTGGAACAAGCTGCCTCAAAACCTGAGATATGCAGAAACAGATGGCTTTAACTCAGAAATGAGAACATGACTGATTACTGCAGCTCCCCCAAAGATGTTTTATCATTTTTTTATCATTCTTTTTCTTTTTAGTGCCTTAAATGTTGTCATTTAGTTTTTTGATTCATTTCATCTGTTCCTGAATTGCTCTGTGTTTGAATGATATAGTAAAATGATATATAATAGATGCCGATAGATGCATTATTGCATCCATCAGCTTTTTCAGCATACAAACGTGTGAGCATAAAAACCATATTTATTACTTGATAACACAGAAAACATTGAGGGAAGTTCAGATACAAGGAAGAATGGATGAATGACAACAGGCCAGTTTCCATACTGCGTTTCCTTTTTTTCATACTTAAGGAAAACAAATCAAATATAGTTTTCTTCACTGTTGTTCATCTTGCAGTCGGCCATTGTTGTTCTTGTTCTCCCCCCACCACGCCATTACTGCAGACACGCCTCCACCCGCTCATCACGGCACCGCCTCCATTCATCTCCCACCGCCACCCATCTGCTCTGCTGAGCCATGAAACAAATGTCACAGGCACAGTTAGCACAGCCCAATAAGTGTTAGTACAAAGGCTTGGAGAGCAGCCAAGCCTGGTTCTACTTGCTCTGCTTCTAGACTCTTAAAGAACATAATTATTAAAAATCAGATCTTGTGAAGTATTTCACTTCCTATAAGATTTTTTACATAATCAGAAGATGATGTTCTAATCTGCAGCGTGAGATAGAAGTGTTGTTTATGTGTAGCCTGTTTAGATGCGATGATGGTGGAGTGTTTACATTCAATAAGGCCCTTTTACTGCCAACTGGAATCAGAAGATTTCAGATTTGGCAGCTTTGTAGAGAGTTAAAGTTAAGAACCTACAGCCTTAAAGTCTGAGTAAATGTTTTACTGAATATTAAAATATGACTTAAGAGAGTTTAGAATGTCTAAACTCTAATCTTTTTGGCTTTTATTAAAAAAAAAAAAAAAGTCAAAACAAGATGCTGTTTTTCAGTTTCTGCCCTCACAGTGAGGGCGACTGGCTCAGTGGTTGTTTTGCAATTGGAACAGTTGTTACATGTTGATGCGTCTCTGAGCAAGGCACTTATCCTTCTGACTGGTGTGCATGTGAGGGTGAATCAGGCTGAACTGTAAAGCATTTGAACAATCATTGTGACTGGAAAGGCTCTGCATAACACCTTCAATAACTGACCATCATTGAAGGAAGGCCAAAGGAGGGTCTTTTGAAATGCATCTTTTTTAATTCCTTAAATAGAATTTGTAATCAGCTAAAATTGTATCATTGTAAATGTGGTCTAAAATCTAGGTAATGGAAATTGATGTGTTTATCTCAACTCTGAGGTTTTCACTGAGGCTTCACTGCCATCGATGGCAGGACAGGAGTGGTTCACTGGAGTCACAGAAATCAAGTATCTGTATTTACATCATCATAGTGATTCTAGACTCGTGTATTGCAGTCATTTTGGTCCCATTCATCCAGTCATACTGTGCACCTGCTTGTCTCTGCATAGTCGTGGGTGGTGTGGGAAAGGAGGTAGGTAGGATACACCATGCAAACAACCATGTGCACACACTCACTCACAAGGACAATTTTAAAAGGCCCAATTTACCCAGCAGTCATGTTTTGAGATGTGGCAGGATGCCGTAGTACCTGGAGAGAAGCCATGCATGCTGCTGGAGACAAAGCAAAGTCTGAGCTGCAAAAAGAACAACAAAACAACTGCTAACTGCTGTGTCACTGTGCAGCCAAGTAACACATCAGTCCCATAAATTAAAATTAAAGAGTAAAAATATAAACAAAACAAATCGCATCGTTTCTGTGTGTTCTTGTTTTTAACCACAACATGTATTCTAAAGAATCTATTTTCTCCATCCAACAGTTCAGCCTGCAGCTTGACCAGCTGAAGTGTTTCAGTGGCCATGTGTCCCAGAGCTGATCAAAGCCAGTCCAGGTTGAAACAGACGCTACGCAAAATTAAGAACCATGGAACCAGATGTCTCCAAGTCTGTGTGCAAATTGAATTATATTGTTTAAAAGTGCGCGCATCACACGCCCAACACAATAGGGGAGATGCTGAGCGCGGCTCTAATTGGTCTCAGAGGTCATACATAACCAAAACTGACACGCCCACTTTCAAAATGCGTACAACCCAAAGTCTGACCAGAGAACAAAGAAACTATTTACCTCATTAACATAACCTCAGCGTACAGTCAGACATCACGCCTTCAACAATACAGCTCCACCAGCTGTATTGTGGTGGAGCTGGTTGATCATTAAACAACCGAGAGGACAGAATTCAGCAGTGAGAGCTGCAGGTCTCTAGCCGCTCTTTGTTTGGGGCCGGAGACCCCGGAGACCCCGGAGACCCCGTCTCTCTTACCTCTGAACACAGGGAGTCCGGCTTCCCGCTGGCTGGAGGTCTCGTGCGTGTCTTGTTGTTGTCTTGCTCGTTGTCGACGTTTGGAACCACGACGGTGTCAATGTGACCGAAAAATACCCGCAACTTCCGTGAAACTTCAAAATAAAATATTCGGGCGCCTCACGGTGACACACGAAGCGCTCAGATGTTCCGCGCGTGAGGCTCACCGAGCTGGCCGAGGCTCGCTGCTCGCGTCTCACAGCAACATTAACCTGAACACCCAGAGAGCCCCTCCCTCTGCTGACCTACACACACAACCACACACACACACACACACACACACACACACACACACACACTGCTCCTCTAAACCCACATTTAGCACAAAAAACCCAACTTTTTAGTATGACAACATTTTATGAGACATTCATCCATCCATTGTCTACCACCCCTGTCCCTAATGGGTAATGGGACAGAGTACACCCTGTACATGTCATTTTATGAGACATCTTGAACCAAATCACATCAAGAAATACGCTAATTTGTATAATTATTTAGACTTCGCAGTTAGTTGTGTTTGTGTTCTAAACAAAGCCCCTAGGACATCCTGGAGTCTTTAAATCTCTATTTTTTTCTTTAATGTTATGGAAAACTTTCACAGCTCTTTGTTTCCTAGACAGGATCGAAGCAACCTGGTGACTGAATGCAGGGCTCTGAACTGTCTGCTGAGCCTTCAGCTAGTTCCAAAACGGGGCAACACTGCCACCCAGGGGAGAGGGTTGGATGTTGCATCTTAACGCAGGTAAATAGATTACAAAATGTAGAGGCAACAAACAAAGGAAAAAAAACAACATATTATTTAGTGAAAATCTTGAGGTTAAGGCTGTGCATCAAAAGGTGAAAAACAAAACATTTTTAAAGTATTATAGTAATTGCATTTTTCCTGCATTCATACTTGCTTTTTTAAAGTTTTTGTGCATTGTTTAGATAATGTTTAGACTTAAAGAAACACCACTGTCACACTCCTGTTCCTAAACTCTTTAATGATGTCTCTAATGACATCATAACTTTGTGTGTTTTTACACTTTGCTATCAATTAAAATTATGCAATAGGCATAGATCAGAAAGTAACACATAACCTGAATAAATTAAACAGATGAAAAATTTGATTAATGTTCCTCCTTTTGTATATTTCGTATATTTATATGTTTTATGTGTTTAAGCTCCACAACCTGTGTGTCCTGTCCTCACCATTTTCATGGTAAAATTGGTTTGAGTCTGGATCTGCGCCCCCGTGTGGCTGTTTGTATGTTTGTTTCTGTTCTGCGATGGATTCTCTTCATCTTTTGGTAAAACATCTTGTGACAGTGTGGACACCTCTGCTTGTATCACATCATGTTTTGAATTACTAACCATCGTGATGTCATGCAAACTCATGACAACATGTTAATATTGATCTTCTACACCATACAGCTCAGCCTGTCCCAGACTTTCATCCCTTAACAAGGAAGCAATAAACAAATGTTAGTCACACAGAAAATGGTTTTATTCACATCCTCTGTTCTTCCTCTCGGCAGTGGCAACAGCGAAACAGAATGTCTTCACAATACAGTGATGGAGGGACACAAAGACACGGCTCCCCGTTCGATTGGTTGCTCTGACCTCACATGTTTTAATCTGGACACTGATTTACAGCACAGCACTGTTGGAACAACAAAGTTGTCGAAATGACGAGAGACAGAGAGGGAGCTTGTGCTCCGGTCAGGGATGGTCATTCTGTTGGCTTTAGAAGGGGTGAGAGGCACCTGTTGGCTCCTCCAGGTGCATTCTGGGAAGGCCCCAGAAGAGAAGCACTATGAGGAGGAAGGAGGGCTGCAGCGTCACCACATGAAAGAGTTATCGAATCTGTTGAGAGGCAGACAGAGAGAAGCCAGTCAGCATCTGGTTCTTCGTCACATGCACCACCCCTCCACATACCGTCACACACGCAAACACACACACACGCTCCCCCCCGGGTGGATGAGGTGCTCCACCTTGATCTCTGGTCTCTGCTGCTGTCGCCTCCAAACAGCAGCTCTGCGACAACATCCTCCTGAGCCGAGCGCTTCCCGTATCTGGAACAGGGACACATTAAATCTGAGTTTAAATCCAATTAAACTGCAGTTTTATCAAAGATATGGATGTGTTTTCAACTTTATAATAACTCTTTTATTGCATAATTTATCTTTCTGAATGTCAGTCGGATGTAGAATGCACACCAAGTTAAGTGAGCGTTAATGAGGAAAGCTGTGACGCAGAGTTGCAGTCATTATCCCGTTCACACTTATCACCTTTATTTGAGGGGCATCAGGGGCATCAGGGGCATCAATGGTTTCATGTGAAACCATTGCATCGTTTACCAGACAGTAGACTGCAGGTGTCTGCAGATGTAACAGAAACAACAAAACCCCAGCAGCCCGAGCTGCAGCTCCTGTTTTCCCATCAACACACCCCACCATCACAGCATCCAATCTTACGCCCCGCTTCTTCACCGCTGTCTGTCAGTGTGTGTGTGTGTGTGTATGTGCATGTGGTGCCTTGCAGGGAAGCAATCAGGCAAGAAATACACATTTGGATTCCCAGCTGGGACCGTCTCATTCTGCAGGATGTTTTCCGTGTCTCATAATGGTCAGTTCTACACCATAACTCTCCAGACTCGGTCCAGCCCATATTTTCTACCTGCATGACCTTTATTATCTCTTTTCCACTTTCATCTGGAAGGAAATAGTGGGAACTTCAAACCTTGCGCACCTCTTTTATGTTGCTGCATTCAATACGCAAATATTCACATACTGTATATTTGCTCAAAATAACTCCACTCAGTGGCACATTTCATTTGATCTGAGAATGCTTCTTTTAATAACGGTAGAGTGTTTCTTTTTCTTGGTTGTAAATTTGTTTTTACTGTGAAGTCTCTTTTAATTTTTCAGTTTTTCTCTTTTTACCATAGTTTGAATCTGCATGCTTCACATAGATATCCTGACTGGTTTTTAGTTTTTACCCTCCGATGTGGAATTTAGTCAGTTCTGTGAAGAACACAGATACAAGTACCTTTAAAATAATATAAGGTATTACAGTTCAACAATTCTTCCAGTTTCTTTTTGATTTTTTTTTTTTTTTTTTGTGAAAATGATTGACTGTGAGTCTGGTTCACAGCCAGCCCAAGGAATAAGTGGATTGAGCAGAAGGTCCCCTGGGCTTCAGGGGGCCCCATCAATTCTTAAACAATATATAAACGTTTAACATTTTGATTACTGAAAATGAGCATACTATTAAATTTGATTGAACCATTTCAACAGAGATCAATTGAAACATTTCAAATTGTTTATCATTTAAATTTAGGATTTAAAGGAATTGTCCTTTTTTTTGTTGTTGTGAAAGTACAAAGAATAATCTTCACAGTTTGTTGTGTTGCTATGGCTACAATCTGATGCTAGTGAGTTGAGTCTTGCTGGTTGAGTTTGGTTTGTTCACAAATACATCTCAGCAAATAACTAATTATCAGTGACTCTCCCAGATCCCACCAAATGTACAGATTTGATTTATTTCTCTGTTACATTTTGAAAGCGCACAAAAGCTTTTGTGCTTTTGTCTGAATATGACATAAACACACAAAACACAAAAATAATTCCGCTGTCCCACCGTTTCCTATAAGTACGGCTCTGCTCTTTAAACTCAGTGGTGCATATGAAGCAGGAATGTGGGAACAGTCACGAAGTGTTTTCATAAACAAGTCTCCAGAAAGACATAAAAGAAACAAATGGGTTTTTCTTGACTGCTTTTTTTCCAGCCTCCAAGTATCAATAAGCTATTTAACGTTTGTGAATGAGAGCAGACGGCCCCTGAGCCAAACTACTTTAAATAAAAAAGCTCAACAGTGCATTACACCTGAGAACATCAGGCCTGGATTTGGCCCTGATAACTAAATTTGGGATTCTCTCTGGCTCCATCTCTATAAGTTTTATTGCTCTGCTGCTGTAGATTTGGAGGCCTGGAGGTTCAGGGAACGAACCGTAATCTGATCAGAGCGGCTTCAGCTCGCTGGACGCATGGAGGAACCCCATGTTGCCGACGCTGTGGGCCCGACTGGGGAAGTGGTTGCTGTTGTGACTCAATCAAAGAAAAATGTTTGTGATCTCAAGTGGAGAAGTTGAAAGAAAGAAAAAAACTAAATTCAAGGTTAATGTTTTCATCCTAATGCAATTAATTATAATTTTTTTTAACATCCTGGGTTGTTTTTTGTTTTTTTTTCTACCTGCAAAATGGTGGAAATTGTTCAGCGGTTAAAAAAAAAATTAGCTATTAGAAAATGATCATGTGATAAAATGGATTTCTGCAGATTACATGTTTAGAAAATAACTCATTCTTTAACAGTTTTAAAAGACAGACTTTTTCTTCCTGTCATCCTTAATGAAACTGAAACAAGTTCCACACGTCTGCCCTGAACCGCCGTGCCCTGCGGGATATGGAGGACGAGCACTGACCTCTGCCTGGTGATCAGGTTGATGTAGTGTCTCAGGGCCGTGTAGTACTTGGCCAGCTCTTCGGGCGGAGCGTCCTCTCCCGGGTTCTCTGGCTTTGGAGGGTAGGCGTCTGCCAGCGCTCCCAGACAGACCAGCACACACAGCACAGCGGCCACCAGCATCGTCCACGGTCTCAGCATCACAGCCATCTGCAGTGGTTGGCCCAAGCTGCCAGAACAGAACATAGAAAATACAAATAAAATGGGGGGAAAAGAGAAAAGTGGAAATTGATTTGCTATTTTTAAGAGCATGATTTTTGGAAGTTCTTAGAGAGGTTATGAATTCTATTTAAAGAGAAAGGGTTTATTAATATGAGGATATTTTTGATGACAACGACTGGTGTCTCTTAGACTTTCCTGATGTTCGTAGGTGTAAATATCAAACTGAACTAAAGCGTCGATGACGAGTCAACTCCTGAAGAAGCTGAAACCCTTTGCTGTGTGCAGGAGATCGCTCTGAGGTCATTGTTGTTTTGACCACAGGTCAAAATTTGGCAAAATCATTGGAAAGAATGTGAAACTGTTTCCATCTGCTATGGGTCAGAGGTCACTGCAGCAAGCTGTTCTCCATCATGAACTGTTTGCTCTGACCTGTCTGCAGCAGAGCCAGCTCTGCTGCACCCATAACGCCTGCAGCAGGGCTTCCTTCTGCCTGTAGCCATTCTTGATAAAGAGCAGAACTCTGTCTGTCTGTTTCTCATCCCTGAACGCCTGTAGACAAGTTGCACTGCATTCATCTTTTTGTTAATTAGAGAAATTTTAAAATCAAGTTCTGATTTTGTTCTCATAATTTGCTTTTTCTAATTGTCTTATTTAAAGTAAATACATGATATTAAAAAAAACGTCATTTCAGTCCCAAGTTTCACTTGGTATAAATGTATTTATTTATTTATTTATTTATTTATTTATTTATTTATTTATTTATTTATTTATTTATT
>VMRN01000049.1:2748354-2762464 GCA_010277015.1 Poeciliopsis turrubarensis
GTGTGTGTGTGTGTGTGTGTGCGTCAGATGTTATCGCCAGCAGCGTTGTAAAGGTTGGAAGCGCTCAGAGCAGGAAGCAAGAGTGGCAGGAAACATTTAAAAAGTACTGATAAACCCACAGTACAGTCCCCGTCACTGAGCATCAACACACTCTGCCGCACACACACGCATGCACTCCCCTCTCACACACACACACACATTCAAAGTCACATAACTAAGACATAGAAAATAGAGCAACATTGTACGGTTTCTTCTGTCTTCACTGAACCTTGAAGAAAGTTAAAAGCCACAACAAATGCTGCTGGTATGTTGCCTGGAACAGATAAATTCATTTTTAAACATGAACACACAAAAAATGCTCACGCACGCACGCACACACACGCACGCGCACACACAGCTTCTAAAGGCTGTCTCCTGTCTGGATGTTTGGGAGCCTTTCGGTGTTTATCCAGTCTGATTGGTTTATCTCCATCTCTGCTCTGTCAAGACAATACGCCGTCCACAGTTTGCTGATAAGCCGTATCAGCAGTAAGAACACATCGCTCCGATGGATCCGTGTCTATGCCTGACCTTCATTTAAATTATTGATGTATTTTTTACATGCAGGTGTTTCTGTTTTCCCTCCTCTGAACCTCAGTGAAGGCAGCACACCACATGCGGATCCTCACTACATGCAGGCCGAAGACTCTTCCCACTAATTGAACAGAAGAGCAGATATTATTACAGCCACGATTGATGAGCTCCACTTCCATCGCTATTTCCTTACATGTTTTGTTTACCTTTCATCACTAAGCAGTAAATGAATTTGTCTAGCAGCCATCTTTATCATCTGTTCCTGATGATGACTGTGGTGTTAAGGTCTGTCATGGCGTCTCAGGACTTGGTAATACAAGAGAGAGAACAGAGACACGCTCTGCCTTGCAATAGTCGCATCCGTTGAACTTTAATTGTCGTTTTTTTTTTGTTTGCTTGTTTTCTTGTAATGTCTGTAGACTCACTCAAAAAAATACAACAAATCCCAATGTACTTTTTCTGTTTCACTCTTTGTCGACTACCACTGTTTGAACAATGGCTCTAGCCTAACCTTTGAAACTCAAACCTAAAACGCAGTTATTTTCCTAAAAGCAAAGTAATAGAAAAATTAAATCCCCCATGAAATAAAAACAATAAAGGAAAGCAAAGCAGTTTTTAGTTGCTCACCCACTTGAGGAGGAGAATGTTAACATGTTAACAGGTTTGAGAGTGTGATTGGTTGAATAAAGGATTTATTGTAAAAGTTTAAAACTGACTTAAAACTGCAACTTCAGACTTTTCCTGGAAGTTACATATATATGTGTGTGCGTGTGCGTGTGCGGGCGTGCATGTGTGTGTGTGTGTGTGTGTGTGTGTGTGTGTGTGTGTGTGTGTGTGTGTGTGTGTTGAAAAGGGACAACTGTTGTTGTGTGAATCATTTTTGGCCCTCTTACTCATATTGTAACAATCTGAGCATGATGCTCCCGTTCTGTTGGATTGTGTCCAGTTATGACTAACCTGAATGAGAATGCTGCGTACAAACCTCAAATTATTACGTCCAATCTGGTTTGGGAAAGTCTCAGACTCTGCCAGGAAATATTGATAGGTCCTGGCGTAGGAACCAAACATATCGATTCAATATTTATGTCCAGCTTGTGTGAGTTTTGGGTTGTGTTTTTTACTGCTGCATAACACCGGCAGGGCCGAAATCTGATTCCGATTCCAATACTGATACCTGAGATTTAGCATCGAATAATATCGAGCCAAAATCAACGAATTGCGCAAAATTGACTTTATTTTAAAACACAGTCATAAATGTTCTAAATAACAAATTTATTTGCGAACTCTCCACCAGTACAGCTTACTGATACACACTTCACAACCTTGGTCAAACATGTAAAAAGAACAACTTTCATTTGTTTAGTTGGTGCAATTAGAAGTAGAACAGCCAGTGCAAAATAAATACTAAATAAACTAATTTACACAACAGTTTGGTCAATCATGCAAAATAAACTGCAACAAACCTTCTTCCAAATGGTTCAGGAAGAGCAATTTGGAATTCTACATTTTCGTTTTCGTCTTAAGTTGTGAGAGATTTTTAGTTATTGTTTAGTCCATATGTATGTCAGACATGAACTTCATTCATCCTTTCAAACAACGGAGATGGAAGTGCATTAAAGAACTAAACCACCTGCTGCCTTTCTTGGAAAATGTGGGACTGATGCTTTAAGGGTTTTATTTCTGCTATGATGAAAACACAACATTTAAGATTAGAATATTGCATCAGCCTAATAACATTTTTACAACAGGATTTAAAAAAAAAAAAAAAAAAAAAAAGAAAGAACTAAGCAAAGAAACTGAAGAGCTTATGCTGAATGGGATTAGGGCAGCTTTTTGGAATTTCAAGATTTTTTTTTTCCTTTTACTTTATTTGGATACTCAATATTAAATGGTTTCCAATGTGCTATCATCATTATATTTAAAGGATCTTTACAGGTTAGTTCTTCTATAGCGAGTGGTGAATGTAGCGAGATGTAATGTTGTCAGTAAACATAAGTCTAATACACAAAATAAAAAATCTGTTATGAGATTCAAAAGGCAGAAAATACATAAGTCCTGAAAAAAAACAAACAAACAAAAAAAAAGAAGCTCTGTGGGAAATCAGTGAGAAAAAAGAAAGGGGCTGAAGAGAGCACAAAGAAGCCCTGGGGTTTTAGTCAGCCTTTGGCTTGATCGATAAGCTCATTTCAGCAATTGATCTCCAAACATTGTGAAGACACCTTTTACCCCCTTTGAGGGAGAAAATACTAAAACATGGCAAGAGCAACAACAACGTCTGGGACAGAGAACCTCCCACTTTGGGAAACCAAACATTTTTGGACAATACTTCTTAAGAAAATATGAAAAAATAATCTTATTTAGAGTTTAGCAAACATGCATGTGTCAGTCTGTGCTTCTTTGACATGTAAGGTGGGGGTTGATCTTTCATGCATGTGTGAGACGTCTTTTAATCTCCATGGGAGCCATTCAGCTGTGGAAAACATGTGGTTGGACCGAGCACCACCTTCGAGCCTAAGCTAACATGACGTCCCCGCTCGGCTCCTTCAGACTAGCCAGAAGCAATTAGCAAACACCTGGTGGAACTGTGGATCTTCTGAGCTCAGCTTAGGAGCCACTTCTCAGAGTAAAAACGTTCGAGGGTAAATAGAGGAGCCATGTTTCAGAAAGAGCAGGAGTTTCTTAGGAAGACAGAGACTCGATTTCAGTTACAAAGTTAAATTTCTTTAAAGTCATAGTTGATATATCCAGCATTTTCATAACACTGGAAGGAAACATGGTTGCTTCATTAAGCTATGAAATGCTGCCATGTGACTGGAAAATATATAATACTTAAAATCTGGATGACAGCCAAAATCAAGGTAAACATTTCATCATAGTTTTAGGTCCTTCTCGCTATTATTATTATTATTATTATTATTATTATTATTATGAAATATGACGAAACAACTAAAGTCATCCTGACACTTTGGCAATAAACAACAACAGATGAATGTTACTAACTATGTCATTGCAGAAAGCAGGGACATTAAAGTAACGAGCTTCATATGAAGGTTTTATTAGCTGATGTGAGGATTATTAGGTTAAAGTCAGATCAATAACATGATCTGCTTCTGCTGATGAATGTTTTGATCTAACATGTGCAATACGTTTTCCGCCGCTGTCTTTGCTTTCTCCCTCCCACATTCTCAGATGCTCAGACTCCAGACCTGCTGGTTTCATGTGCGGTGAGAGAAATCTGCAGGTTCCTGCTGTGAACGCTCTCTGTTATCAGCTTGCTCTTTTGTTTGCAAAATAATGCGGCAATGCGACATTGGTTTTCTTGTGTGAATCACTTACCATCTTGTCAGAACATTAATACCATTTGGTGGACATTGTGATCCAAAATGACTCATGAAATCCAACAAAAGTTTGCTCCCTTCTTTGCCCCCCACCCCATCATCAACGGACGACTTTGCACACGTCACACCTGAGCAGCGAATGTATTATTCAAAAGTGGATAACACATGTCAGGGGCTCTTCTTTAGGCTACGAACACAGATCTCAGTCTAATTTAACTCATCAGTCAGATGTTGGCAGCTTGACAGAAACATTGGTGTTTGTGAAAAATTGTGCATTTCTTTATTGAAGGACCTGCCGAACAACAGAAACGCCCGCCTGCACAACAAATTTTTCACCAAAGCATCTGGCATGAGGTCATCAGTCAGACACCGTCCAGCTGTGGGCTCTGCTGTGGCTTCCGAAACAGCAGGAAGTAGCAACTGACTGGCAGTAGCTCGATTTCTTAAAACCTGTTCGAAACGCACGCGATAAAAAATGACACGCGGGACTTTTCTAAGAAAACTGTGACTGTCCAAAAAAAAAATGCTCATCAAGTATTAAAGTTTTGCAATGTAACGTATTGTATCGAATACATATCGTTGTTGTCTGCCATTTATGATTTGTTTGAGAACATGTGCAGTTTAGCAAGCTCTAGCTGGGAAGCTACTTCTTGTCATTTCAGATATTACATCCGTTTTTGCTTTGGAATTTAGTGTCCAGGGATAAAAATGTGAATTTCATTTCAGGTGAGGTAAATTCCGTCAGCACTTTTGAATAAATTTGGATGAATTATGTGATTTTGTTGTCATTGGCTCTAAATTATTCGTGTGTGTTAAATTTCAACTACAGAGAGTGTTGATTCAACTCCATCACAAGTAACACTTTGTAGCACAATCAAGATTGGACCAATATAGTCACTTAATTCAACTCTCCAGGAGTTGAATTAACACTTCCAAATTTGCTGTGTTGAAGGACAATTTCATTCATAAAGATGAAACACTGCAGACTCATACAATCCACATCACATTATTGAGATGAAGCTGCTTTGTGTCCAGGCTGAAGTGATCGCCCGAGGAAACAGCATCATCCTCAGAGGAAGAGTTCCTCCAGGACAAACAACGAGTTCCTCCTGACTCCAACGCATGATTTTATGATAATGACCTCATGACTGTCATCCATGAAAACATGGAGCTGTTCTGACTGCGGAATGTATGGGAAGTTATGTCTAGGGATCTGCCGTCATCTCCCATTTTTGTCCAGTTTTCTCCACACACGCTGACACACACACACACACACACACACACATAAATACGTGAGCACATTTGTTCCACCGGGACTTTAAAAACGCCACAGCTTATGCACATTCAGACCAAGTCAGATTTATGTGCGCCTATAAACAACAAGCTCCCTGTGAATTATTTGGAAATAATTGTTATTTCCAAATAACAATTACGACATCAGAAATGACTGTTGTAACCCTTTTGGTTCACACCATGTTACACTAATGACGGCTTTCTATTCTTAATCCACACGGCTCAATATGACGTCAGTCCAACCTTTGCATCTTTCACAGCTTCAGCTATTCTTTTCCCAGAACAAAACGCCTGTTAATAAAAATCTGTTATCAGTCTTCTAGAACCACAACTTTGAGGTCAGACACTGATGTTTCACAATAACATCATATTTAAACAGCAGATCATTGACAGAGAAAGAAGTTATTTAGGAGTAAGTGGGACACGGAGGACGGAGGAGAGCAGACAGGGACATTCAGAGTCTGGTGAAGATCTCCTGCAGATTACAGGTTTTGTCTTGAAAGCACAGTAACCTTGGTGACTAAGCTTTTTTTGCTTTTAAATTCTGATGACAATTCCAAAGTTGCCATCTTTGGGCCAGAACCTGTGAAAAAGGAGCTGCTCAGTCAATCACTCAAAAAATCATTTTGTCACAATGTGAGAGTATAAAGTCAGGTCAATTCCTACCTGAAGATCATTTTAAAGGTGGTTAATGACACCTTGTTAAACTAAGTACACCATGAGGCATGAGGCAGGGGTGTCCTGCCTCGTTTACTGAACCACACCTCTGTTTACCTCTGTTTACCTCTGTTTACCTCTGTTTACCTCTGTTTACCTCTGCTGAACCACACCTGAACAGAATGATCAGGTCATTAAGGCTCTGGAGATCTGATCTACACAGGAAGGAGGAAAATGAGCCGTTTCATTCCAGTGTTTTGTACCTGTGTTGGGATAAAACTGCAGCCCAGCAGCCCTGGAGGACTGGAGTTTGACAGCTGTGCCATAAACTGTACTTATTTTTCATTCAAAGCTTTTCCGTTCTTTTCCAGATTTTTACAATAAATGATAACAATACAGAATCAATGTTTTACACTCCAGTTTGAAATGATTTTTGAACCTGATAATGACCAGATAATGGTACCTGAAACCTGCAGCAGTGTTTCATTCTTTTTACTGTTACTGTCTCCAGACATGAGAAGGAGCTGACAGTCTGTGTGTTTTGACTTTTTTCCATTTTCCAGTAAATGAGGTTAGTGTGCTCCAGGGATCACTCTCTGCTAACGGTCCTGATCCATGTCCCACTGCAATTATAAAACTATCACTTTAAAGTCTTTTGTTTGTTTTGAGTGTTTTGGGGTTTTTTTGCAGTTTTGAAACTTTTGAAAAATCACCGACTGTTTGCACCTGACAGATGATGTTTTGTCATTTGCAATTGAAAACTATCATGATGAAGCAGGACCAAAATTGAGACAAAAACTTGTTAGGATCCTGGTGAGGAAGAGGACATAACCATTAAAACAATGAAAACTGGACCTTGTTATACAGAGCAGTGAGCACCGTTATGCTATATGCTTGAACATGCGGTCATTATATTGAGAGGATGTCATACTGACCGACGCCTCGTCATTATTACTACAATTAGGATTACCTTCCAGTCTCCTGAGCACTTTAACAGTTTAACTAACCCGCACTGCCACACAACAGATTCTCCAGCTGTCAAATCCCTGTCATCGGTTTAATCTGCGTGTTTACGGCCACACGCAGCCTAATGGAATGGAATGAATGGAATTCAGCTCCTGAGGGATCTGAGCCGTTTCAAAAATGAAATCGAAAAAGGTTGTTCAGGACTAAACTCCATTAGAGGGAAGCGAGAACGTGGATATATTTTGGGAATTCAGCTGAGCTAATCCTTTAAAATGTGTTGCTGTTTACTGTCTTCTGTCTGCTCTCCTCGTCCTCAGCTCCTCGGGGCGGGACAAACATCACCCTGCCTCTGTCTGCGCCGACTGCAAAACAAGAGGAAAGGAAATGTCGCTGGGACCTTTTAAAGGTTCTGATTCAGTGTCTTGAGGGGAGCTGCAGGTGATTGTAGTGATGAGGACAGGCCTCTGCTCTGACCCTCCTCCATGTTCCATTCAGGTTGGATGTTGGCGCCATCATGTGGCCAACGAAGCTCTTCACTTCACGCAGTCACTTATTAAAGTGGCAGCATCATGTAAAATCAGCTTTTTTGAGTTTGATTACATGTTCTGTTCTCTCATCAAACATATACCTGGAGTGTTGCTTTCGTTCTTGCATGGATGTTTGAGAAATCCTTGAATCTCCATGGCAACCGTTCAGGTTACTGAAACGCTCGGGTGGACCTCGCACCACCTTCAATTTCCAAGCCGAGCCTTTCAACAGAGCGTCCCTCCCTTTCCCAGCCCTCCCCCACTCAGCTCCTTCAAACTAGCAGCAGCAATTAGCAAACACCTGCTGGAACTGCAGGTCTGCTGAGCTCACAGTGAAAACTATTTCTCAGTCCAGCACTCAGAGAAAAGTTTGTAAATGCTTCATAGAGGAATGTTATTGTGATGACTTTCTGAAGGAAGAGTCATCACAATAACAAGAGTTTCTTAAAGAGACAGAGGCCCAATTTCAAGGCGTTAATTGTAAAGTTAATTTTTTTAAAGTTATGTTTGATGTGCAGCATTTTTATGTCAATTGAAGGGTAACACGGTCACTTGACTGGAAAACACATAATACTGCCCCTTTAACACTTTTGATTTTCGTCGTTTATTTTAATTTTTACACTTTCAAAATATTACAAAATATATTTAAAATAAGCTTTCAAGGTGTCAATTTAAACTTGACTCATAGTTTAGTCTTTTTGTGGATGTCATTAGAAACGTGTTCCACTTTGTGTCTGTAGCTTCAGTCTTTGTGTTCCTGCTCTGTGTCGTCATTTTTAATGGGAAATTCCAGCGACGTCCTGTAGCGGATGGGCACCTGCTGCTCCTCGCCGATTGGCTGCCGGGCCACGGGGGCGTGAATCCGAAGCTGCCCGTCGTCCATTAGAGAGCAGGAGAGACCTGACAGGTCCAGGTGAGCGGGCAGATCTATTCTCTGCATGAATCCCATGTGGGATGAAGCTGAGGAGGAGAAAGAGGCCGAGGAGGAGGAGGAGGAAGAGGAGGAGCAGGACTGGCTCTCCTCTGCTCCGGCCTGCTTCATGGCCACCACCGCCAGACTTCGGCCCTCCAGTTTGACGGTGATGTCCCCGGGAGCATAACCCCGGGCGTCTAGGGTCACCAGAAGGTCACTGTTGTCGCTGGTCTGCTGTGCATCGCGGTGCGGCTCTGTGCTGACTGCCTCTGTCTGCTGCTCTCTGTCTTCACTCAGCCTAGGAAAACCAAACACCAGGGTCAGAATGACTTCAGCTCAACTTCAATCCACTTTATTTATACCATGCCAATTAACAACAAACGGCATCTCAAGGCATTTTGCAAAAAAAAAAGAAAAAAAAAAAATCATTTTAATTCAGTCAGGCATGCATTCCGACTAGTTATTAAACAGTATAGTGTCTGCAGGTTTGAACAAACAATAGTTAAGATGGACTGAGGGTCTTAAATCTTGTGCCTACCTTTTCAGTGTGGAAGAAATGACAGGAAACTGGGCCAGTTTGAGCAGCTGTGGTCCAGCATGGAGCTCCCTGAGGAGGATCTCAGCCAGGCCGGCTCTCCGGCTGAAGAAGCTCTGCTGCAGGGAGGACAGAGCTTCATGACGCAGCGGCCAGAGGATTCCCTCCTGACCGAGGAACGGGTCATCAGCCAGCAGGCTGTTCAAAGCTCTGTGCTGGGACATCATCACTGCTCGGCTAAACAGATCCTGATTCCAGGTCTCAAGAAAGAAAGCCAGCTTTTGTTTGCTTCAAGGAGGTATTTCAGACTCCTCAGCTGCCTCGGTGTGAATCTTCCCCTGGTCTCAGATCAGCTATATACCCCAGCCTGGAGCCCTGGCCCTCCCACTGAGCTATTTACACCCCATGAGCTCAGCTCAGCTCAGCCAGGTCAGGAATGCCCTGCCACTCATCAAAAAGCTAAAGACAGCTCATGCTCAGCATTTACTGCTGTGTATGTGGGCGGCTGTGAAAAGAAGATTTCCTATTTCTGGGGGATTCCCTAAGCAGCCTGCTGTCACACACCTGCTTTCTGTCATTCCTAAGAAGTGACACAACCAAAGTGTGACAGTGGGCCGAGGTTGACACGTGAGGAAGACAGTTCAGGCAGCGAGGATGAGCACAAGGTCCAAATGGCCAGCAGTCAGTGTTTGTTTTTGCTGTTGTCAGTGCTGTCCTTTTATTTATATGAGATAAGAGGCTTTAACGTATCGTGTGTTTTACCACAAATCTTCACGACAGATCTAAATATTGTTAAAAGTCATTTCTTTGAGCAGCAGTATTATGTGTTTTCCAGCCATTTTGTAGCACAATCAAGTAATAATGTTACCTTAAAAATGCTGAATATCTCAAATATGACTCTAATTGAAATGGATGGATGGATGGATGGATGGATGGATGGATGGATGGATGGATGGATGGATGGATGGATGGATGGATGGAACCTGTTGGCACATTAAAACTGTCACTGTAGTGACTGTGATCTGACCAGAAGTTTCTCTTTTGCTGTTGTTGGCCATCAAAGTCTTATTTCACTCAAATATTTTTCTTCCACATCATTTTTTGTGACTTTTTTGTGGAAAAGGTTTACTTCTTTGCAAACAAAGATACAAAATCAGCAGATCAAATTTAATTCAATAAAAAAAATCAAATTCATAAACCTATCATGACTCATAATTTGATGCGAACAGATAATTGCTTCCCTACTGTAATTTTGCTTTCAGATGATATGAGCCAAATCATGTGACTTGAACTCTGATATACAGAACATTTGCATTGCAGTTCATGTTGTGATTTTTTTTTTTTTGACTAATTCCTTTTACTAAAAGGAGTTAATAAAACTCATAAAAAAATCAAAGCAAAATAACAGATTCTCTTTATTCATTTTTTACAAATCTTTATGAACAATCATGGTTAAATGAAAGAAAATCATTTATTTACTGGTTAGTGTTCTAATCATATTGAATCGGAGCAGACATTCAGGCAGAGGACATGTAGGGCAGCAGAGTAAACACGGCCAGCTGGGGCTCAGGTTACCGTTTCATCACTGTTTCTCTTATGGATGAACTCAGATTGCTGACGTTCCCCTTCAGTGTCTGCATGTGTTTATGTGAAGCCGCTAACATTGCAAGAAGCCTCTGTCATGTTCTATTCGCGGCCATCTTGGCACCGTTCCACAAACACGCCTTCAATCATTGGCTCAAACACGGATCTAGCTAATTTGATTGGCTAAGACTCACTGTGTCACTGTTTGATTTCTAATCATGATGACTTGACATCATCCTGATCAATTCTATTACAGGTTTTTCATGATCTAAAGTTGTAAGCGTCTGTTGAGCAGCAGGTTGTGTTTTCGGGATCTCTGTCCAGAGAATCGGGTCTGATTCTCTGGCTCTGCTAAATGCCACAAAATCTCTTCCTTCCCATTTCAAATCAATACAGTTCAAATTGTGAGGAAGACGTTGGGGAAACTGAGGCACAAGGAAGCCGTCATGCCACCATAAAATTAAGTTTGTCTATGAACCAGAGGAGAGGCCAGAGACGGAAATAGACGGGATATTCATGACGACTGCCATTTCTCAGTTATAAGCTCTTATTACATCAACCTGTTTAGTCAGGTTTGAAATGAAGTTTGCTCTCATACAAGTAGTATTTCTATATTAGCAAAAATATACAAGACCGCGAGGAAAAGCACATACCCTCTGAAAGATTGTTTGTTTTTATACTTATTTGCTTTTGGTTTTACTTAAAAGTTTCACATCATTCACCAAAAATCAGATATAGATAACCTGAGAAGACAAGAATGTTTTTTAAATGGGGTTTTTATTATTTGTGCAGCGTGTTGGAGCGACTGAGCTTCACACCTGGATGTTTTCACCAGGGGGAGGGAATGAAGCAACACCCAGTGGACAGGCAGTGATCAGTGGATCACACTTAAGGGTGGCAAGAGCAGAAGCTCTGAGAGTTTTCAAATCCATTTTGAGAATATCTTTAAAATTAATGTGTTTTCTGATCTGTTTTATTATTGGATTGTATATTTATTTTTGTAATCTGTCAAGATACAGCAGATGTGAATTATCTCTTGCTACATTTTAGTACAGGGGAGTTTTATGTTTGAGCTGTACAATGTTCCTTTCTAAATAAGGTTCATTCCCAATTATATGAAAACAATTTGAAAATAAAAGAACTAACATGCTGCGGTCAGCATGTTAGTCAGACTGGAACGGTCAGACTGAGTTCAGCAGGCCTGCTTGATCAGAGCAGACATGTTTTCATGATTCTGAAAGACTGTTGGATCGGCCAAGTCCAAACATGGTTTTATTTTTTTCTCAACAGAAGTCTTCTGTTGAGTGACATCCAGACTCCACATCACTTACATTAGTCCAAGGCTCTGGATGAGTTTTGGAGTGAAACAATCTTCTGACTCGTTAAGGATTTTACTGTCAGCAGCCTGGATACAGAACTAAAATACATCATCTATGACTGATGGATATATTGTTTATTCAATTTTACAACATTTTCTGATATATTTGCAGTTTGGCTAAGATGACAAATGTTGGTGTTCAACTCACCGGAGTTCAGTCTAACAGTGATCTTCTCCTCATCGGCCCAAAGCTCCGTGTTTTATGGTCCCATGATGTCGTCCTCAGCTTTTTATTTTCCTGAATCCTGAAAAGAGACATTTCAAAGGCTTTAACAGATGTAGGTTCAAATGTAATCCTCCAGGAGAGTTTCCAATTTGGGTTTGAAATGAGTTAAAATAAGTGCTTAAAACATAAACTCCCTCAAATACAGTGATTAGTTTTAGATTACAGGACATAATCTGCTGTTTGGTCAGGAAGTGGACCAGCCTGCGTGTTCCGCTGTGTCAGAATGTACTGGAATTCTGGTGTTTGCCGGGTCGTGTCCCTGAAATGGAGGAAACTGACCTCAGATTTCTGGAACAAAGAAGCGAAAAATGGAATTTGAAAGACATACTAAGAGCTGGAGTCTGTTGGCCAAGGAGGGAGCAGCAGTGTGAACCCCCCCTGCCCCCAAAAAACAAAAAAAAACAGTAGGGGGAGGGATCCGGAGTGGGACGGCCAACAACACACACATCTGGAAAACATTGAGGAGAAAGAGAGAGAGAGAGAGAGAGAAAGAGTGGGAGAAGGTGGGAGGGACAAAGTTGTAAGTCTGTGAGAAGAAAGGCATTAAACATACGGTGAAACTTTTAGCATCTAATTATGTTTAAATTCCAAGTCTGCAGAAAAACAGGTTAACTGGTAAAAACAGGCAGACTGTGTTTTTACCCAGGAAGGAGGAAAAGAGGAGCAAGAAAGGCCGAGTGAGGCGCCTGGCCGGTTCAGAAACCAGATCCAGGACGTTTGTCAGGCTAACAAAGCGTCAAAGAGTTCTGCTTTAAGACGAGACGGACGAGAGCCCAGAGGAGACAAAGCCGTCTTCAGGTAAAGACGAACTCCAGGTTCCACTTTACAGATTTAAAAAAAAAACTTCCAAACTAAGGATTTTAAATTGATACTTTATGACAATAACGTTGTTTCATTTTTTGCTTCTTACATTAATTACTGAGATCTGAGTCCTGATCAAGTGAAACATTGAATGTTGGGTCTAATATCGGGGGCTTCCACAGCCTGGACCCCTGAGGGACGGTGAGGGCCTCTGCTGCGGTCTCTGACCAACCCGGCAGCTGGTGGTCGGGTGGAGGCCGAGGTGGGGTCACCACCCAGACACTCAGTCACAGTGATAAAAACCTCTGAGCTCGTTGAAGCTGGATGGTAAAACCCACAGAGACTTGATGTGTTGTAATGATCAAATCTCAACCAGGATTGCAGTGGCTTGGAAAAGTATTCACACCCGTTTTACACCTTACAACCACGAATTTAAAAGCATTCTATTATCAATTTAAATATAAGACCAACACAAGGTACTAGATAACTGAGACATGCAAGGAAAATTATACACTGTTTGCCATTTGGCGAAAAGAAATGTGTCTTAATCTCGATTCATCCCAAGTCCACACTTTGCACAGTTGGCTCCAGCCGATCCAAAAACCTCGACCAGATTTGCGCCGATTGAATTACTTGGTGGTGAGATCAAAGCTGAAAGGAGAGCGTCTGTGAGTGTAGGTCTGAATTTAGCTACAACCCATGAGCAAGCCTTGATCTAAATGGTTCCACTGCCGCTGGAGGTTTAGGTAGCTGAACCTCAGACAGCTTCGCTTCCAGGATTGTTTTGTTTTTACCTCGCTCTGACCAACAGCATCCCACAACACCATGCTGGGAAGGACGCCTTCAGAGTGAAAGCATCCTGCTGCCTCCTACAAAGGACTTGTGGACTGTCCAAACTGCTTTAGGACATCTCTTAACAACTGATTGATACATGAAGCTCCTTCTTCATGAATTTTATTACAAGAAACTTTTAGATTGCATGGTTTTCAGCAGATTCCTTCTCCTACCTCAGTTTTGGATTTCTGCTGCGCACAGTCACAATGTGCCTCATTTCACTGACTACTGATCACCTGCTCAGTCAGTCCAGATGGACGTCTGTGTCCATTCTGTCTCTACGTCCAGATGAAGGACTGGTCAGGCTCTGGAATGTTGCTGTGGAACCAAACTCTGCTCTCGTCAATTGATTTGATTATTTTACATTTGTAGCTTTTAATTGATTTTATCTGTTTTGTACATAAAGCATCCATAAATAAAATGCATTATTATTATATTTTATTATTATTATTATTATTATTATTATTATTATTATTATTATTATT
>VMRN01000049.1:2766547-2815355 GCA_010277015.1 Poeciliopsis turrubarensis
TTTCATTTGGTTATCTCATTTGGTTATCTCATTTGGTTATCTCATTTTAATTTTGCATGACTTTCACTCCAAGTGAAAGTCGCACCAAAACTCAATTTTGTTGTATTTTATTTTTTTATTTATTTTTTTGCTGGTAAACTGTCTAAACAAGTTATTTAAAGTTCCATCTTCATGTTTCTGGGATCTAACATACATTTAAGATATTGTGATATCATTCCAGATATTTTTGATTCGAATTATGACAAGTCAAAACTAAAAACGAGATATCTTGAGTTTACTTTAATGACTAGTCATGAGTTCATTGCAGATATATGAAATACTTGTTTCTGATTGGTAAAGTATTTTCTCCAGTTTTATTTGGTAAAATATAAACATGGTTTTTGTTGTTTCTCTTATTGTTATATATCATTTTTAATAGTCTTTGTAACCATGTTCCTTTCACTGAATGCATAAAAGGCAGAGCTGTGCATAACCTGTAACTCCAGCAGGGATCAATGTCAGCTTGATCACTGAGCACAATCTATAAGCCCCACTAGTTTTCTGACTTTGGGTTTAGAACATGAAGTTGGCATCAAATGGAGAATTGAATGAGCTTCAGTGCTGGACTGATGATGACGCAGCGCTGCTCTCTGACCATGTGACTCGTCCTCTCAACAGGTTTTGGCCCTGGTGTTCTCCATGCAGATGTACTGTCAAATTCTCTACGCTGAGAAGAACCTGGACTGACAGCAGCCCGGGTCTGAGCTCAACGGTCTGAAAGGAGGGACTCCGGCAGCTGCAGGGGGCGCTGTGCTGCTGAAGGAGGGGAAACGGATGGATTTGAAATGCTCTGAGGTCACAGGGTCCCAGCGACTCCAATGCAACTTTTTTTCTGCCAATGTGTGTTTGTGGCATATTAAGGATGTACATTAGTTCAAAAATCACTTTTTTACACTTCATTCATTTGAACACATATATTGGTATGTAACTTTATATTTTCAAGCAAATAAAACAATATAAGAATTTGATTAGTTATCATGATTAATTGTATACATTATCAATCGTTTTCAAAATGCTGCCTAATAGTTACCTTTCTGGTAATAGTTACATTCTTCTAGTTGTGTGTAAACTCCACTAAATGAAGTTTCTGTCGTTATGGCACCGTGGACGCAGCTTAATGCTGCTGTAGTTCACCGTCTAGTTTCTATATTGCAGATCTATAGAGCAGCCGGAGGGAAAACCCACTTCCTTTTAAACTTTCTGCTGATTCTGTGGCGTTGGGTGCAGCCTCTGCGGATCCTGATCCCGTGCTGTGTTTAAGAACTGCATCAGAGTTGTCCAAGTGTTGATTTTGTCTGTGGAATTGTGACAGAAAAACGCCACTGCAATCCTCCGTTTGAACAACAGTTCAACTTTCCAATTAGAATCAAAAACAGGCAAAAACAACGTTATCTCATGAGTCTTTAGTTATAGACTTTGGGTAATGTTTAATTCATCACAAGTAACTAAAGTGCAATATCATTGTGCAGTGTAATATCTGATTCTCTACAGGTTGAGCAACACTCAGTCTCACTATGAGCTGCTTCTGTAAGGCTCCATCTGAAACAGGATGATTGTAAGTTTTGCATCTGTTCGCATTATATTGGTCAGACTCCAGAAGTTACAGTATATTCCTGACTAATAAAACATGTTAAGATTATTTAGCACAAAATGACCTTTTCATGTCAATGAAGTGATACTGAGTTTGAGTAAAAGCAAATCAATTTGAGGAACTTGTGAACATTTGGTTTCTAATGTTGTGCAACTAGAATCAGTTTGTCTGAATGACTTATAAGAATTTGACTTCAGATGTTTAAATTGAAGGACGAGGGAATGGTTTTTTTTTTTATAGAAATTACTTTTTTGTTGTTGAAATAACGTTTCTGTATGATTTATTTCTCAATGTTTGAGTATAAAAAGTCGATATTATGAATGGAGTAAATATTATGAATGGAGTAAAAGCTGTAATGTCATCATCATCATCATCATAAAGTAAAACCCATAGAACCGTCTCTGACTTTTATTAAAAAATATCAAGTCTTTCGGCACTCACTGGCTACTTTATTAGGTACACCTATTCACACGCATGTTAAATCAAGCAGCAAATCACACAGCAACAACTTCATGTGGCAAAGATGACTTACAGAAGTATAAGCTTAGCAAAGAACGAGGAAGAACATCTGGTCCAGTCACTGAACTGTTGATACCAGAGAAACATTTTGACCAGTTTTGACCAGAAAAGGCTCATCTACTCACTTCACCGTCTCTCCCACAACCAGAAAACAGGAGACTTATGGCAAAACCATTTCCAACACTTTGTTCAATCAGTACCAACTGCAGCAGCTCTGCTCACAAATAAATCCAAGACTTGCATGGTAGGCCTAGAAATGGTAATAAGTCATAAAACATTACAACTTTACCAGGTAATATATTATGACTTTATTAACAGATGTCGAATATATCACCAGATATAATTTTCCAACCACAAACCTCTCTTTTGATAAGAAAATGTCAGATTTTTAAATGAATCCCATGAAATTTGATGTCCTCTCCACAGGCGAGTTTTTTGCAGCAGGGCTACTGGACGGTTCCTCTGGTGTTTCTCTACTTTTCCATTTCTAGCTTGAGGAGCAAAGCAACACAATACATTTGACTGACAGCCAATCAGAGACGACCATGGTAAACGTTGTTTCTCTGAATCTCCCCTCTGTGGGACAATTAGGGTATTTCTATCTTGATCTCCATCTTCAATAAGTTGTCAGGACACTCTTGTAAAATAGATCTTTGACTATGAGGAGGTTTATCTTGGTTAAATAAAAATTGAAGAAGTTATTTTAACCTATATTTTGCAATAATGATTTTAAGACAGATTACATTTATTAAAAAAAATAAATAAATTAAAAAAAAAAAAAAAAGAAGTTAGGATTTAAAAAATTATTGGATTCTTTTATTTCTCACTTTCCTACCAACATTCTGATGCCTCACTCGCGCCCCCTTGCGGCCGCGGCCCCCTCTTTAAAAAACACTCAGTGCGCTGCGCTTGGTGATGTGGGTGCAGCTGCTCCGTCAGAAATCCATTCCATAAACCTTACAGACGGTTTGCTGCGCTGAAGCTACTGACTGTCAGACAGTATCAGCTGATTCCACTGAAGTTCCCAGACACCTTCACTAGATGGCGATATGTACAACGATTGCTTGTAGATTCATCTATTTAGACTCACTGTTCTCTTTAGGTCACCAGGTCGCAGGGACACCTGAGATGTTCAACTGTGGAATCTAAAACATTTTACAAGTTTAAGATGTGGATAAAACTCCTGTTAGACATTTTCTAGAGGTTGAATTTAACATATGCAAAATGATGGACTGGAAAAAGAACAGTAAAAACGAAGCACAAGCGTCAAGTCATCAATACAGTCTTTGGAGTTTAATAAAAGACAGATAAGAGTTCAGCGTTTAGTCAGTTCCAGAGGTTGGACATTATCTACCGGACATGATCCTCCACATCAGCAGTTTCACTGGCAACAAATAAATACATCAAATATTTTCTACTTTGCCAAATATGACTAAGGTAGACTGCAATAAAAAAAAATAAAAAAACACAATCATAATTCAGTAAACATAACAGTTTCCCTTCTTCCATTTAGTGCATTACAGAATGTAGGTTGTGTTGCGGACGCTGCAGTCAATCAGTCCGAACGCAGCAGCAAACACTACAGGGAAATAAACACTCACTCACATTATTTACCACACATTATCATTAAACATAATGTAAACAAAACATAGTAAAGCACAGACAACTATAGTTTACTTTTTGTTTCATGTACCAATATGTTTACATTTGACAGTAAACGACATTTTCCCCTCAACTATGACTAAAAGAACTCTTAATGTACAGATTTATTATAAAAGCAGTCTTTACAGTAAACATGTTCCACAAATTCCTGATCCAATAGCCCCGGATATTTTTGCATTAAGAAATGCAAAAATGTAGCATATAATATAATCAGATATTATGTTATTTTTTAATATAAAAAACCCACACAACAATGTTGATTATAAAGTAGTGATCATATTACAGTACTGACAGTAGCAGCTGACACAGAACATCACAAGATTAATAATGTTTAGCATAAACACATGTACTGCACAAGAGAAGCTTTTGAACTCATCTGCTCACTCACACTGAGGAGTTTGTGGTTATATTTGAACCCACACTGCAAATGCTAACCGATTTTCACATCTTTAAAAAAGAATATCAGGCCAGTCTTATGAGCCGGCCGTCAGCGAGCTGCACTGAGGCCAGCAAATATCAGCAGTCACTGAATTTTCCCAAACATTTTATGCTTTCAACTTTTTCCAAAGACATTTCTGGAGAAGCTGTTTCTGTTCAGAGATGGGGTCCATCTGAATCACATCATTTTCACTTCTAAAGGCATCAATGCAACCAGAGGCAGAGAGACGCTGTGGAATTACTGCACTCTCTGGAATGTTGACATGTTGACATGCTCCTCGATCAGAGCTTTGGCATGATCAGCTCTGGCTGGTGAAGGGACAGCTGCAGAGTCCTGGGCCGGGTCCAGGGTTACAGTACGTTGAAACTTAGTTTGAAAACCACTAAACTCTCCCCACTAGAGGACTTTCGCTGCTGCTGCAGTTTTTTTCTTCAGCTCTTTGAAGCGTACAGCAACCCTTCAGCCCCTCAGGCATGGCTCACTGCTCACTTATTATGGGCCGTTATGTTTGTGTTCCTCTAGAAGGAGCTAAACAGATAAGAGGAAACTATTCTGCTTTATAATCAACTGAAATCTGCAACTAAATTCATTGGATTAATATTAATATTTATTAATATTTTAATACTTCGCCTACTACTTAGTTGGTTAACAAATATTTAGCCCTGAACTAAACATTCTGTTTTCTTATTGAATAATTTAGATAACTAAATGTTTAACTTTGAACTAAATATTTGGCACCCACAATCTTTAGCATTTTTTCCATGAGCTTTGTCAGTTTAAAATATAACTTAGTAAAGTAGCTTCTCCTGTATCTCTGCTATTTACAATAAAAGCTGCTGTAAAACATCACTTGTCTCACTATTGGACTTTATAATCCAAGAGGTAAAACACAAGCAGTTGATTTGGCTTTCGTTCTTTCGTTTTCCGTAACAAAATGGATTTAGCTACTTAGTTTTAGTTTAAAGGACAGCAGATCCTTGAAAGCCAAGGCTAGAAGCAGCAGTGACAATGAGCTGGGCCCTGGTTGAGTGGTTAAATGGAAAACACAAACTGGAAGCTCTGGAAGCTCTGCAGCAGGAACCGAAGAGACCACGTCTATGTAACGTGACTCGTCAGATTAAACCCTGCTGGTCAGCTCCCGGTCAGCTCCTCGATCCCTTGTTAGACGACATCATCCAGTTGAGCCTTGGTTCACGATAAACACACATTCAGGACATCAGTCCCACTCCTCAGTCCTGTCCATGTCCAGCACCTTTCCCTGCAGATAAAGCACAGCCATGTTTGAAGTGAGATGCAGCCATTTTACTGAGATGCACCTGAACAGGACCACTCACCCATCCTCCATGACTTTTGACCCAGGGGATAAACTTGTCCATGTAGCGCTCTGCGAAGCCCTCTATCCGCTGCGTTCCTGTGGCTGTCACCATGCGCCGGGACACATCCATGGAGATGGCTATTCGGTGCAGCGTTGGACTGGTGGACGGTTTCTGCGGGGGGGCCTCAGTCACATGACTCTTGCCGAAGATGTCTAGAATATGCTCGAACGATCTGTATGAAAGACGCGACAGTCTGGAGCGCAGCTCTGGATCCTGCTGGATCTGCCGGGGAAGGTCAAAGGTTGACAGTGGTCTGTGTTGTTAGCTTCATCTTTGTTGCATTGAACTGTCTGTACAAATGTCCTACATCATTATTTCCTATTAATGTTAATGAAAAATGTCAATGAAATTTCTAATATTACAAATTCACTTGTTTTCCAGCTTAACCAAAGAACTGTTAATATTTGATTAACAAATATATTTTCGGCCTTTCTGTAACTTATACGGTAATGGAACCGACCTTAGTGTTCATGGCATCTCCTTCTGAACTCAGCAGCTTCACCAGCTTCTGAACCACAACATCTTTATCATACACTGCAGAAATATGGAGACATCAGTTCAGTTCCAGAACCGGACCCTACAGTGCTGACCCCATGTCTGACATGAACCAACTAAAAACGGCCGCCTGTTTCCCTCCACTGCTACTCGTCTTGACAAAGAACTAATATGTGCATGTTAATAAATTCATAAATAACACAAAATGTAGGCCTTACTTGCCAGTTTCACTGTCATGTCTTTGTGCAACGACAATAAAATAAGTCTGAGTCTTGTTTTCTTTAGCTATGCAGGGTTTTATACGGAGAGCTTCTGCTTCATATCTCTGATGTTGGCAGGTGAAATGGCACTACTGAAGCTGGAGCTTATTAACATACACTGGGTATGTGTGTTAATGACAAGTAATACACATGATGAATTAAAACTGATTTATATCACTGAAATAAGTGAAATTCTTTATGATCCAATATGATGCACATGCACCACATGAGCGGAATTACGTGTGAGTGTGGTTACCTGGGCTTAGCCTGGCGGACTGCTTGACGAGCTCTTCCAGCTTCTGAGCTACTTCATCATAAAAGTCCAGAGCCTCATCAGTTTCTTGAACTATAACAGATACAGATGAAAACTCATTTTCTGCAGACAAGCCCACCGTATTAGTTTGCTAAAACAGTCAAACTAAACATCATCTTCTAGAACAATCTTCACAGCCATGACTTGCTTCAAGTAGCAAATGGCTTCTTTGCGTTGTGGTGACTTCATGATGCGAGATATCAAAGCTCTTGCACTAATCAAAAGGTTGAAGGTTCTGAGGGAAACGTGTTTCAGAGGTTTGTGAAGTAGAACTCACCAGGTTTGGTTGCTGCTCCCGTTTTCTTGCCAGATACCGAGTCACTCTGTCTCTGAGGATGAGACTCTTTTTGTTCTTTCTCTTTCTCTTTCTCCTTCTCTTTCTCCTTTAATCTCTTTTTGAAAAACGAAGCAATCTTTCTTTTGATTGCTTGTCGTTGCTTCCTCATGTCCTCTTCGTCTGAAGATGAGGAGGCTGAGACGCTGTCCTGTGAAAAACAGATTTCATATCAACACTGAATATTTATGCTCTATCACCAGAAATACATTATTCTCCTCACTGACTGGATGTTAACCTCTCATAGGACGAGCCTAACAGAACACCTCCTTGTTGTATCTGTCTAAGGGTCATGTCAACGCTGGTTTTACGCCAAAAATGTCCTCGATTTTGCTGATCAAATAAGCAAAACTATTGCCTTTGAAGAGAACTGCGCTGATTTCAACATGTTTAACCCAGACTGATGCTAAGAGATGGACCCCAAACCCACTGTTAGAAGACACATCAACACATGCAGAGGCTTTGGGAGAGATGTTGATTAGTTTCACAAGGTACAGACTCCCAGAGTGCATTGGAACAGTCAAATCAATACTGAAATCTGTGAAACAGGTTGAAAACCTGCCTGAAGTAACACTGGAACTTAGCATTTGGTGAAACTGATCATTACAATTTTCCCACTAGTCTCGTCTATCATCAAGACTTATCAAAGGCCATAAAAGGCAACCGAAGTCAACCTAACAGCAGACAAACACTTTGACAGTAGGAAGAGCTTGAAAGCAGGACGCCTGAAGTTTTGCGGCCCTCCAGACGCTGACGTCCAGCAGCCAGGACTCCCTTGAGAAAGAGGCTCTCAATATGTTTAAAGAAATGTCAAATAAAAAAGCAGCTTTATAGTATCGACTATATTGTAATATGACAACAACTGTAACTGAATATATTGTGCAGCTTCAGATGAACTATTACTGGAGGAGTTAAACTGATGTCTTCAAGTGGAAATATGTTTTTACGATTAGTTTGAAGAGTCACAACCAAATATTCCTTTTGTAAATAAAAAAGCAGAAGCATGAGTACAACTGCTGTGACTATTTATCTGTGACAAATTATAACATTTAATCATAAAGGTGATTAAATCAATTAGGACTCTCCATAGCCTTAAGAAAACCATTTATTACTGAAGATGCAACAGAAACATGGATTAAATTTTTTTTAACTAAAGCAGTGACTTTTACTGAGGATGAATTAGCCAAACTAATTGAGGATTAAACATGAAATGAAAGCCGCAGTTCCTTACTTCTGCTGGCTGGGACTGTTTGGACTTGCTGCTCCGGCCCAGTGAGCCTTTCCCACGGATAATGGACCTCTTCATCAGGTCCTTGATTCCAGTCTTCTTGTCGTCTTCTTTTTCCGTCGCAGCGTCTGCTCCATCCTTTCGTTTAGACTGTGGCGACGAGCTAGCAGGAAAAATACATGTTCTGAATAATCAGCTTAGTTCAGAAATTACATGTGGAAATTCCTTCAGATTTTATTTCAGAAAAATGGAATTCAAACTAAGAAAAGCAGTGTTGGTGTACAGTGCCTGGTAAAAATATCATAACTGTTGTAATTTTTCATATTTAGCCTTGTTATAATGTAAATATTGAATTAAGCTTCACACCACGTCACTGCACAATGGCTGCTGGAAGCAGAACATCGGTTTGTTTGTTTTTTACATGTTGAAAAGTGCCTCTCCTCTAAACTTGCAAATATATATGTTTAATGAAATTTTGCATTTGTGAGAAAAAGCTGTTTTGGGGCTAAATTATTGCTTCTGAGTCTGCTTCAGGGTCAAAGATGTTTCGTGTGCATCTGTTTGAGGACATTTTCACTGAGTCGGCAGCAGCTGATGTCGTCCTAAAACATCGCATTTCTAAATGATCTCATCTTTAAAATATTTCAACTTTAACTCTTTCACTCTGACCTAAAGGTGTGAGTCTTTTTAATACTGGAGTCTTGAGCGTCAATAATTATATCAAAACTTCTGAACTGAAATCATATCAAATATTTGAAGAGTCTTGGGGAGATAACGATCCCCAACAATAGCATTTTGCTCACAAACGCTTCAACTTTCAATCAGAAAACTCCAAACCCTTTTATCAAAAGAGAAACAAAAGAGTCATGCTGAAAAATAAAACTAAAAAAGAGAAAGTTGCACGATAAAAATAGTAACAATATTTAAAAAAAAAACATGCAATTAAAAGCATTGACAGTAAAAGTATGCAGAATAAAATTGTGCAAATAAATTAAAATGGAATCAAAATAATTAAAAATGGAATTCCATCATAAAATATTACTCAGACACCAATGTAGAGCTTTTCTCAACGCCAGCATTACCTGTGCTTGTTATGATCATCATAGGCTCCTGCTATCCTGCCAGGCCTGTCTTTGTGGGGGGTGGAGATGGTTCGTTCAAGAAAAGCCTGGAGGACTCGATGCGTCTCAGTCTTGATCTCAATCAGAGAGATGGACGAGACGGAACATCTACGATCTGCAGGCTCCGACATCCCTGACAGGAAAGCAGACAGAAAGCAGCGAGCTTCAAACACGAGAAATAAAACTACATTTCTGTCATTTTAAAATGACAAAACAGTCAGAAATAGACGACTGCAATTAGAAATAATTGCAGCATACCATCAGTCTACCATCATTTAAGCCCCCCAGGGCAATTCAGACTGGCAAAGTGGAGGTGGAGCTTCCCTCTCCACCCTGTGCAGGATGCTGTGCTTTACTTCCATCCACGCTGTTTACACCTTGAATTAATAAAGGAGCTACTTCAATCTTTGTTTTATAAACTCTCTGCTCCTTTATTTCCAGTTGTGACTCCAGTTGTGTAGGAACATGTCACCAAGCATAGCTTGGGATTTGGCAGGAATCGTCTGATGAAAAGATGAAGTAGAAGATGTCCAGTTCTGATGGAACTGCCCTTGGTTTGTGCTGACAAATCAAGGAGGTGGAATCATTACACAGAGATGTGAATCAAGTTTGAAACTCCAACTCGAGTTGCACTTAACTCACAACGAAATGCAAGGGTTGAAACTTCACTGAAAAACTAAGACTTGATCTCAGACCATATCCATGTAATGAAGAGTGAAAAGCAGAGTGAGCTGCAGCTGCTGCTGATTCATTCAGAAAGTCAGTATGAGCAGGTTTTCATCACTTTCAAGTATTTCTCTTCAAGTATAAATGCGTATTTATATTTGTAATAGGGTTGATATTACCCTATTATAGGGTAGAAATATTTCTTGTGTATAACTTGATCAATTTTCAAAATAATACAGATTTATAGATGGATTAAATTCTCAAAATATAACTGCTTATAGATATTAACAGATATTAATGTGAAGATGTTTTGTAATGTAGCCTCAAAGACAAAACAGTACAGGTGTAGATTCCAAACCTACAGTGAGTCAGGCTTAGACGAAGACGAGATGTCCTCCGTTTGAGACCAAATGTTTATTTCACTCGTTACAAACAGACTTTACTAGGAAAATATGAATTGTACGACTCCATCTTTCTGACAACTTAAAATTTTAATTATAGGGCTAATGGTGGTACTGCCTTATTTAATTATGGGACTTCTAACTGAAACATCTGAGTCACCATGCCATAATATTTATTTGCTATTAAATTGTCTGTGTCTGAACACCACCACAGACAATATAGTTCAGTGTCTTCAGAGACATTTTCCTTTGTGTGGAACATAACTCAACTTATTAGGACTGTGTTATAACAGGATATCTCAGCTGACAGGACAGCAGTGCTGCTGTCCTGTCAGGATGGATCATCTCAAGATGGCCCCACACACACATCAGGTCTGAGCAAATCATGTTCTCTGGCTCTGCAATTAAATCTAATTAAATTCAACCAAGCCCAACCGCTATCGGCAGCCATGATGAGTGAGTTTCACTTCGTCTGTCATTTGAAGTGAAACGCGCTATAACTGGTCATAATGTTATGCTTGGATGGTGTAAAACAGAGTATGCAGCAAGTAAAAGAACAGAGCGCGGAGCCCTCACTCATTCCAATGGAGGCCCCGGAAAGCACCGAGAGTAGCCGAGTCCGTTTCGGCTGAACACCCGGCGGCGAGTGAAGAAACTGAACAACTACAACAAGGAAACGCTCTCAAGAAATCTGTCTTTACCTCGCAGAAAGGAGAACTAACAGTCGAAACAGCTGAATGAATTTGCTAATGCTACATCCTATTGAAATGCCAGCTGTGACTTTAGCTGGACCGAACTTCTAGTTCGGGACACAGAATCTCAGTGACTCAGGACGAAACTTTTCTTCCACACAAACTGTTGATAATAACTTCATAATTATAACATGGCTGTAATTATTCTGGGCCTGGAATGAAGGAAAACTGCACCGAGACCAGCCAACTTACCCGTCCGTGTTTCGGTTGTCGAGCCGCGTCCAGCCGGAGGTTTGTTGTTGTCCTGACTCCTGGATTCGGTCTGCGCAGCTTAACTGGACAATTCGGCAAAACGAGGTGCTACTCTGAACCAGCCAATCAGGTGTCTCCTTCTGATACCGCTGAAAAATGGAATGCGTAGTCTGTAGTCTGTGTAGTCTGTGTCTTTGTCTTGTTTTGTCTTTTGTTAACTTTCGTTTGTTTTTCACATGTGAATACACGAAGAACATGCTCATTTATTTGTGTTGTATTTGTGTCTCCGTCAGCCTTAAACACCAATACAGCAATGATAACAAAAAGGAAGTTCTTTCTACTATTGTAAGGTTTATAAATTGTGTACAAATTTAGGTTTTAGCATATGCTTAGTTTTTCACTACCATTTCAATGTTGGCTACACCTTTAATAAATAATAATGGTGGAAATTAGTACGCATGACAACAACAGCAGATCTTTAATATATTGTGGCGCAGAGCCGTTCAGAGGCTAAAAAACGAACATTATTTTCAAGTCTATCCTTTGACCTCCGTGGAGCCAGTGGAAGGACTCTGGAACTGGGTGATGTTCTCTGTGTTCCTGGTTTTAGTCACAACGCCAGCAGCAGCTTTAGGGATCAGCTGCAGCTGGAGGCTTGATATTTTTAGGCAGATCTGTGAAGACACTGCAGTAAAGAGTGCGACTGTAGATAAACACATGCATGAGTTTCTCTGGATGTTGCTGAGACATTAGACAAACTTATTTGTCTGTGACTAGTTATATTTGCTATGCAGACTGGCTCTTTTTACCCATATTTTTTTTTCCTTCTGTATGCAACAGATGGCAGCACATGTGGAATGTGGCCGAACAGGATATTCCAACAAAATATGACCATAATAGCTGCAGTCAAGTTAATAATGCGGCTGCTTTGAAACTCAAACCCAGCTTTTTTATGGCCATTGTCTCTGCTCCAAACACATCAGCTGTGAGGAAACTGTTGGATGCTCTCTTGCTGTCATGATGAAGATAATCAGTGTGTTTCACTTTACCTGTTAGGTTCTCTGACAATCCGGAAACTTCAGGTTTGGTATTAGTATGTGCATGCGTCTCTGTTGGCCTATGATGAACTGGTGACCTGTCCAGGGCGTAACCCATCTCTCACCCAATTACCACGAGAGAGGAGCACCACCACTCCTTATGCCCTGACCCCTTCCTCTCTGTACCCAATCTTGCAAGTACAAGCGGGTGATGGATGTTATTATTTATATGTTAAAGTGGGAGTATTATGTGTTGTCAAGACACATGGTGCCATTTTATATCACAATCAAATAGCCATGTTAGCTTCAGTTGTCATAAAAATGCTATTCATATCAAATATGACTTTGTAATTTAACCCCTTGAAATTGGGCCTCTGTCTCTTTAAAAACTCCACTTTCAGGAAGTCATCATAACATGCCTACTCTCTTCATCCTTTAACAACGTTTTTTACCAGTGTTTTACAAAGAAGTAGCTCTGATAATAAGCTCAGCAGATCCACCAGGTGTTTGCTACTTCCTGCTGGCTAGTCTGAAGGAGCTGAGTGGAGGAGGGACCGAGTGTCGACTCTGTGGACCGACTGTCCCTCTCAGTCAACCCTGATGTTTTCCCATGGAGATTAAAGGATTTCTCAAACATGCATGAAAGAATCACAGCCACACTTCAAGTTTTTGATGAGGGAATAACATCACACAATGGACAGTTTCTAAAAAGTCAATTTTAAATAAAACTGCCTCTTTAAATTTTCTGGTCAGATTGATAAGACTTACCTAGTTTACCCAGGCGAGTTTCCAAGCTCTATTGCAGTCTGAAATCATGATGGTCTAAGCAAGACATTCACCAACATCCTCCTAAATCATTTTTATATTCATATTTGATCAAGGACATGTAGAAAACTTCCCTCCATTCTGGTCCATACTGAAAACTTTTACAACATTTTGCAAGACAAAAGCACATTAATGCAACAGAGATTTTATAAACACCAGTTTATTCAAATGCTTTTCAGTAGACTTCATGCTACACAACATGTCATAAGTGTCATACATGTCACAGTCATGAAATTACAAAATTATTTGTTCTGAGGAACAGATTCCCTTGAAAATAACCAAAAATAAAGAAAAGCAACAACAGGACAGATTCATCAAATAGGTTCTGATGTGAGAACAGACGCATCTTTATTTTATATGGAAGTGATGGAGGCGAACAAGGCGGCAGTCTTTGGCACAGCGCCTCCCAAACCTGTCCAGCGTCAATAAAATCAAGGCACTGGTACAAGGATTGGGAGTGACCAGACCAAGAATGAGGAACATTGACCAAAACAAAAAACAGCAAAAAAAAAAAAAAAACTAACAAATGCCAGTAGAGTAGATGATGAAATGTTTAGCAGGTTGGGGAGAAGTTCTGTTGATGCTGAGCTCTGAGTCCTAGTCAAAGTCTTGTGCTGCGTACCATCCCCTCTCTGCAGCACACTCCTATGCTTGCAAATAAAGAGTGCTGGAGTTGAAAAAAGACTAATTCAGTTGAATTGTTAAAATACATCACACCTTAGCCCTAACACAAGTAGAACAACGTGAGAAAATTTGTAACAAAACTCTTAAATGTATTAGGAAAATTTCAAATATATATTTTTAAAAACTGTCATTCTGTTTTCTAAGGTAAATACTGAGTTCAGTTCTTTGTGAAGCTGTTTTGTGCATGCTTACCTTCTGCAACACAAAGCCATTTCCTGCCTGCCAGAAACTTGTTGCCTCCCTCCAGCTCTAAGTCATCGTCAGCTGAACCATCCTGTGCATCGATCTGTCCTCTGCCGCATCTCACACTCCTGTCCCCAGATCCTCACTCCGGTCCCTCTATCTATCTGCTCCCCTGCAAAAAAAAAAAAAAAAAAATCACAGTCCCTCAGAGGTGTGGCCAATAAGGAACCAGGCAGCAGGGTGAGGCACTTCCTCTGTGACAGGAAACTAACAACAAACACCCAGAGACCACAAGCAGGAGAAGGGGGAGGGGAATGAGATGAAGAGATGCTGAAGTTTGATGACTCTGAGTACAGTTACAGAGTTCACAGATGGGTCAGGATAAAAAAAAAAAATCACTTTCATTGATGTTTGAATTCAAATTAATCATAAAGGACAGTTGGAGTTGATATGGTGAAGCCTGACTGCCACCTGATTGTTCCCTCTTTTTCTCACCTGTGGTCCCTTCCAGAAATCCCACAAGTTAGTTTGTTTAGAGCTGATGCAGAATTTGATAGGACATCACGGGTCTCTCCACTGATCAGGACCTTATCTTTGGAGATGTAAACGTCTCATTCACTGTTAATGGACACAAACTGCTCCTATAAATAAATAAATTCTGTCATGAACACATACATTATTATTGACTGCGCATTCCAGTTTCAGTGTCAGATGAGTAAGTACAGTGATTTTTTGTTTTCATGCTATATTCAATGGTAATACTTGTAGATGAACTCATTCATTGTTACAAGTCCTCTTAATAAACCTCTGCAAGGATTACAAAGATGGTCTAGTGAACAAGATCCTTCAAGTAATTTCCCTGAGAAGAACAAACTTCAAATTGTACCACTTCATACCAGTCAGTGGGAAAGTAAAGCTGCAACATTGACAACTGAATGCCATGATCAGTTAGTCATTTTACCATTCATTAATGTTTACATGTTAGTCAATGGGTCAATGATGTCCTCATGACAGTGAAGGTGTTGCAAAGACCCATCCTTCGCGGCATAGGTTAAGATTTTCAAAGTGAGAGTCTGTTAAAGCAGGGTTGTTAAGAAACTAACATTTCTAATTGATATGAAACCATGTAAGGAAAAGAACTGATGCATGAGCCCATTTTCAAATCTGCGTCTCGAAAGAAAATCTACAGCCATTTCAGACACTGAAGTTCTTAAATTCATCTCATTTGCTATGGTTGAAATGTTAAAATAAGGCAGGAAAACATGTTCTTTAACATTGCTTCTAGCTGTTGCTGTCAAAGTTTATAGTTCACCATTTTGGTAATTTTGTACTTTTGGTCATTTCCTCCCCAGAGAGCTATCTGCTGCTTCAGGCTTCACACGCACCAGGTGACCCTTGCTACCAGCAGAGAGATCAATGGCAAATCACGAACATTTGTGGGGATCCAGGCAGATTACAGCTTTTGCTCACTTATGCAACTTTATTTCTAAAGTTGCACAAAAACCAAAAGATGTAGAACTTCAATCAGGATTAAACACAGATTCATTCTTGTCACTGTTTGCTTCTGCTTCTACCACGATCCATCAACCCCTTCAACCTATCTCTACCTTCAACCATTTAAAATCTGTCAAAACTGTCAAAAATTGCTTATGTGCCAAAATATTTATTAATCTCCTCTGATCAGCAGGATTCTTGTTCCTCTCATGTTGTGATTGGCCCAAACAAACACAGTTCAAACCTGTCAGTCGTTTTTCTCTGCGCACAATTTTGAAGACTTTGCATTTAATGAAGTCTTGCGATGGAAACCTATATTTCATGACCCATTTGTTTTTAGGACTTTTTCAAGTTGTCATGATGTAAAACATTTTTAAGATCATGTACAGTGAAACCAATGGAGTTGGGTTATTTCTGAAAGAACTCTTTTTCCATGAGTGGTTCATAAAAAGTCTGTCACAAATCAGATCATCAACACATTTCAAGGAATACAAACCTTAGAAAGATCAGAGGAATTGTAGAAATGTGACTTTTACTGGTATATCTATCTCAGTTAATCATATTTGCACCAAGAAGATGTCATGTACATGCAATGATAATGTCCTCAAGTTCAAAGCGTGCAGATAAAGAGAAGTGGTCTTGAGTTAACTGCTGGGTGGGGTATCCACGGGGGATAGCTGTTTATATAAGAAGTCTGATTCAACTTATTATCTTGTTTAGCATCAGCTTTGCCATTCTTACCAGCTCATTAACTCCAAACTGCATTTCCAAAGCAGTGAAACAGTTTTAGAATGTCAGACCTTATATGGTCCAGTCTGGACGGTGCAACGGTGGCCGCAGGGCAACAGAGGAGTTTATCTGTGTGAGGAGATGAGACTCTTCCTGGGTTTAGTTTGTTATGATCCATCAGTCATGCTTGTGTGTGTCATTGTTATTCTTCACATATAACACACTTGTCTTTTTAACTGTTCTCAACATAGATTCCCTTAATATAGCAGAAAAAGGCAAAAAAAATCACTTTTTCTTTCCTACTTGCTTGATTTTTTAAAATGTTTTTTCTTTCCTCTTTCTTTCTGCCTGTGTTTCCAGCTCTCTTCATCTCTTTCTCTCAGAGCAGGTTGTTCTGCAGAAAGACTTGCCCTGGCTTTCCTGTTTTAGGCATGTCGGCTCTGTCAGGTTTCAGCCATCTGACTGAGTGAATGCGGTGGCTTTGAAACGATTGTATGGATCTGCAAACAGGAAGCTCAGTCAGACAGACAGGAAATGCTGCAGAATAAAACAAGACTTATAAGGGAAAGTCAGGCACTGCGACCATCACGACCGCTTCAGCACAATACCCGTTTTCTCACCACCAACCTGTGACTCACGTTTTTTTTTTTTCTTATTTCCAGCAGGTGTTCGTTATGTGCTGATGGAGCAGCATCTCCTTTGCCAGTCAGTTCAATCACAGCAGTGGCATCTTTAAATCCCTCTCAACACATGCAGCAGGTTGGAAGATGTCCTTAAATGACTTTAGTGGATTGATGTTATCGGTGCCTTTTCAAAGTATTCACAACTTTTGAACTTTTTTATATTCAAACTACAAACGTCTATGTATTTTAGTTGAGTGTGTATAAGTCAACACTGCTGCAGTCCCAGCTCCAGTCACAGGTCGTTTGATGAAAGTGCTTTTTAAGGGTGGCACAGAGCAAAAGAATGAAACCAAAAGCAGGGGAATGTTAAGTGTTTAATATATTAAGTGAGGCAGAGAGCCAAAGAGCCAATTGCAGCTGTAGAGCGAAAACTGTGATCTTGTCTCAATATGGCTGAAGCCAGGAAAACGACACCTTCATTTTTAGTCCTTTGTGAAAGTAAAACTGCGAAGAGAAAAAAATTGTAATTGGTCCAAGATTACATTTTCTATGTCAGCGCGTATCATTGTTAGAAGCTGATTTAGTATTATCTCATCAGTACAGGGGCCATTGCAGGGGCCAGTACTGTTATGTTACTGCTGCTAAGTGACTCTCTGACGAGGTGGAAGCGAGTCGGTTGACTGACTGTTGAGTGATGGAAGCTGCGAGGAACAGCGACCTCTGCTGGTGGAGCTGCAGACAGAGAGAAATATGAAGTCAGAGAAAATACCCAGGGTTACCAGGACTACGAGATCTCTGGGAAAATAAAGAGCAAGAATTAAGTTTTAGTATTTAGTTTTAGTATTTAGTTCTCTACGAGTATTTTAGAGCTTCATCAAATAACCTGAAATAAAAGTCATTAAATGGAAAAAGCTCGTTGCGGAAAAAGACATTAAAAAACAACGTTGGAAGGAAAACAGAAGGAAACAATAGTTCAAGTACTAACTCATCACACAATCAGAACTATGTTTATTATGCTCAACCGTCATGTGATAAGTACTCGCATTAATCCAGCAGGTGGCGGTGTGCACCTACAAACTGTCCACTAGAAAACTGAGAGAAGAAGAAATAAGAGGGGAAAAGAAAAGGAAGAAACAACACCGCTAGAATAAATAACGTACTTATTTAGAGTAATTTTCCAAGAAATAAGATCCTTTATGGGACCATTGTTGAATTGCTACCCGCCAAAGGAAGCCCTTCTCTAGTTCTTCATCCATCTTAAGTCACCGCGCGTTGCTGCGTAGTTTGTGAGTCTTAGCAGCTAATGCTAGCTGATACTTCTGGAGCTGTCAGCTGGTAACATCGGGAAAGAAACGACAACATGACTCGACATGGAAAGAACTGCACCGCCGGAGCTGTCTATACTTATCACGAGAAGAGGAAGGACACAGGTGAGCTTCACTCACCATTAGCAGCAGCAGCATCTGGTGGCTAATGGTGTCACTAATGGATGCTGAGCTAAACACAGCGGTTCAATAGACAGAGTGAGGGAACCTAATGATGGGTCAGAACCTGAATCCATTCATTGTTTTTCTCAAATCGAGTCCCGGAGTTTACAAACTGTTTGTTAACTGATATAGTTGACATGGGGATGTAAATACTTTTGCAGTGATGCAAATCATTTCACATTTTACAAACGTGAAATGACAAACTAAGTTATGTTTGGATTCATCTCTGGAATTTAGCTAGGAAGTTTTGTCACAATAACACATTTTGTTGGACGATAAATTGTCCTTTAAATTATTGCAATAAATGATAATATTGGCATTTTGAGAGCATTTGCAGCTAATATAATAATAAAATACATCCTCTCAGAGATCAAAAGACTTTAGTTTCTAATGAACGTATCACATGAGAACTGGCAAACATTGGAAGTATCCAAAATAAGTAAACAAACAGCCAAATTGAAATGGATTATGAAGTCTGAAAATAAAACTGCATCTTAAAAAAAAATGATCATCATTCAGCTCAGACAGGGATAACATGCAAAAGTGTCAGGTAGGACATTTGTTAGGAAAATGTCCTTTGACACCCACTACTTCATACTGGGTGTTAAATGTTTCCAACATTTTTCAAAATGTTCATGATATTAAAACAGAAGCTTCTATTTAATGATTGTTGTCTAGCTGGAAGTTATTGTGTCATACGTGTCATCCCATTGATTGGTCTATTTCTGGTGGGATCATGTTTCTGGTCACCAAGGAACAAAAACATCCTCAGGAAAGAATGAGGAACAAACCCAGGACTGAAGTGAAAGGCAGAAAACCTGAACTCTGACCTTTACACAGTCCTGGCCCAGTCTGTCTCCTTTCAAAGCCTCCTGATACAGAATCGTGAACTGGATTCAGATATTTACTCTGAACTTTTTCTAGACGTGGTGAAATTATCTGTGAAGTGCTCCAGCTGATTTTGTTGTTGGTATGCTGTGTCATTATCACCCTGATCAGCGGCGTCTGGTTATGGAACCCAGAGCGTCCGTCTGGGAAAAGATGCCATCAAAGACTTTGACTGCTGCTGCCTGTCCCTGCAGCCCTGCCAGGACCCTGTGGTGACGTACGATCCCTCTCAGATCCACTGAACTCTCTCACACACACACACACGCACACGCACACACACACACACACACACACACACACACACACACACACACACACACACACGCACACACACACACAGTCACAGGTTATGATTTATGGCTTCATCGTATGGAACGAGAAGCACAGAAAACAGCTGAGGTCAGATATATCAGAGCACATAGAACTACTGAGATAAAAGTTCAAGTCACTCTTGTGACACCAGGAAACAGTTTTCAGGCATTGTTTAATCAAGATGGACGTTTCTGTTGTACTTGAAGAGATTTTTCAAGTATTTTTGATCGCTGATGTTTGTGGTGCTTCACTGCTTTTACGCGCCCACACACATCCATACTATAATGTTTACTTTTTCCACAGCCCAGATGGATATTTGTATGAAAAACAGGCCATTCTTGAATACATTCTGCACCAGAAGACAGAAATAGCCAAAAAGATGAAGGTAAGATCATCACACAGCTTGGCAACGCTTATTGTCAGGAACTCCAGCTAGATCCTCAGTTATAATATATCAATTCATAATGACTGGGACAAACATAGCCCATAATTCTACTGTGTAGTAGGAAGCCTCGCTCTGCACATCAATTCAGTTCAGTTTATTTTTATATTCATAACACATCAAGGCCCACAGCAGCAAACTACTGAGGATAGCTGAGGATAACCTGAGCCAGGAAGAGTTTGAGGGTGGTGGTGCTCATGTCATCAATTCCCAAGCTGTTACCATAGAAACGCCCATATCTCATCAGTCTCCTGTCACAGCTAGAAAAAAAATGGTGCCAAAGTTCAAACAAGCGCTTAGGAAGTTCTAGGAAACATCGTCAGTGATTGTTGTGTGGATGTTCCCTCTGTGGCCCTGCAGGCGTATGAGAAGCAGAAGCAAGCTCTGAAGAGCACCAACCAGCTGGAGTCCAAGTCTGAGGAACGGCAGAGGGTGGAGAGGTTTAAGACCAGCGAGAACAGCATCGTGTCCAAACCCATCAACCCGTTCACATCTGGTGCCTCTTACTCAACGCTGATTCTGAACCGTTGAACAGAATTTCTAGCTTCTTTCCAGGATAAAATATGCCTTTTTTTCCCCTATTTTTTTCTTCAGGGCAGAAGAAGGAGAGTGAAGCGAGCAGCTCAGGAGAGGCGTCCAGTGCGGGTTCGACCCCCTCCTCCAGCCAGAGCCTGCCCAGCTTCTGGATCCCCTCTCTGACCCCAGAGGCCAAGCCCACCCTGCTGAAGAAACCCGTCAGTAGGATTCCCCTCTTTCGCTGCTGTTTATTGTTGTTGTTTTTGTTTTTGGTTCAGTTGTTTTTATTTTTGAATGTTCTCTTCCATTCATCTGATGATGAAGTCCTATTTACCATGGCAACCACCTCTGGAGTAACTCATCATAGCAGCCTTGATAGTTAGCTTGTTGCAGAGTAGCAGAAACATTTCATAACTATATGCAGAAAATTAGTCATTTCAATAAAACAAGCTCATGTTATTTTGATTAGACTGCGCATGTACCTTGTGTTTAGTACAGTGGACGGACCATTTCCCTAACCAACACTATGTTGTGGGCACTGACTTCACCATTTGGATCCAAAAGCCTGGAGCCCATAAGAATGCTGATTTTGAATTAGGGGCCAGGTTTAGGACTAAAGTGTTAATTGAGTTTAGGTCAGAAAATGAAATGAAAATGAATGGAAGTCAATTTTAAGTCCCTGTGACATTAGAAAGACATACTCTGTGTGTGTAAGACAGAGCATGACTTGAGAAATACTTTAAAGGGATAAAAGAGCAGCTTTGCTTCCTTTCATCCTCTCTCTCCTCCAGCATGTGACCTGCTCTGTTCTGTTCTGCTCTGTTCTGCTCTGCTCTGCTCTGTTCTGCTCTGCTCTGCTCTGCTCTGCTCTGCTCTCCTTCCTCAGCCTCTTGCTGGTCTCAGATTGTGTAAATGATCTGGAGCTTGTTGCAGGTTGAGCTGTTTGCTTTCTGCGTGGATGTCATGATATCTGCTGATTTAATGTGTACCCTTCTGTTGGCGCCGCTCTAACGAGAGGACAGGTTGACCCTCCGGCTGAAACCCACCTCCATGTGAGCTGCAGCAGCACTCTGAAGGTGTGTTTGTTCTTTGTGTCAGAGTAAAGCTGTGCTGTGTCCCATGTCTGGGCGACCCATCAAGATGAACGACCTAATCCCAGTGAACTTCACCCCACTGGACTCAAGCCTGGACAGGGTGGCCTTGCTCAACCGCCAGGTCAGTTTACTCAGCAGTCTGTGCTCACACTAAGAGGAAAAAAACAACAGAGAAACCATGTCTGGAAAACTAACCTGGTTTAGATGGAGCAGCATGGAGCATAGCAGGGTTTCACTCCAGTCTGCTGCTTTCTGCCTCCAGGAGAGGTATGTGTGTGCAGTGACCAGAGACGCTCTGGGTAACAGTGTCCCCTGCGCCGTCCTGAGACCCTCGTGAGTCCTTACCCCGTTACTGTCACACTGCAAAAACACAATCTTACCAAGTACTTTTGATTTAGTTCCTACTCTTAGTGCATGCGAAATATGGCAAAACTATCTTCCAAGTCATTTTTCAACCAGATATAGAAGCTTGCTTTAAGTCAATAAAACTGATGAAAAAAGTACAAGTTCTATTGACAGATTTAACTGGTACTTTTTCAACAATAAAAAGGAGTGATTGACTTATCTCTCTGAAAAGCTACTTGTAAGTTATCTTTGTCGTATCTGAAGTGCACTAAGACATTTGAACTAGAAACTAAATCCAAAAATACTTGGTAAGATTTCGTGTTTTTGCAGTGCACATCCAGGACCATGTTTCAGCCTAACCACTGACTGATTCTCCTGACTGACTGTTTCAGGGGGACTGTAGTGACTCAGGAGTGTGTGGAGAAGTTGATAAAGAAGGACATGACTGACCCCATGTCTGGAGCCAAGCTAACAGAGAGAGACATCATCCCACTGCAGAGGGTAGGTAGCTGAAAAAGCTGCTACTAACAATAAACAGAGCAGTCGGATCAAATTTAATTGTTTTTCCTTGAGTTACAGAAATAGTCAGTAACACGTTTGATGAGGAAGCCTGAGGCAGGGTTCAGAGTCCCTCTGCCTCCCAGTGAGAGTTTGTCTGTGTGTAGCTGAGCTCCAGCTGTCTGTTTCCTCCCAGGGTGGAACCGGCTTCGCAGGTTCTGGAGTTGACCTGAGAGCCAAAGAGGCCCGTCCAGTGATGCAGGCATGAGGATGTGAGGATGAGGAGGCTTTAGCAGCTCAATGAGACGTCAAAGCCTGAAGCAGCTGTGGAAGATTTCTGCAGCTTGTAAGCGTACAGTTCCTGGGTGTTGTGTTTTTCTTTGGCTGGATATTGTGGTCTTTCTGAATGAAATGGGAAATAAAATTTTTTTTAACCCAAGCACTTCCTGAATGACTCCCTTGCCTTCGTATAGTTTGCATGTTTAACGTGAGGAAAATAACGTTGCTCTAACAGTCAGGTCAGGTGAGGTTTGTGCAGTTGGAGTTGTGTTTTCACAGCTCGTCATGCTCCTCCACCCTCATGCCTCCATAGTCAGTGATTGTGCTCGTCCTGATGTAGTCTGTTTTGTCGAGCACTTCAGACAGAGACAGCCGGCCGTCCTGATGAGCAGAGACACAACACATTTTTATTTCATCGTGTGCTTTTGAAGTCTCTAAACCTTTTTCCATCACATCCTTCACAAGAACACACAATGACGTCAAAGAAAAACACGTGGATTTTTGTTGTAAGTCGACTTGGACAGAACCTTGCATCAGTATTCATACCTCATTTTATGACATTACAACCACAGTTCCAATAGATCAGTTATATTCAATAAAATAAAACGTGCATCACAATGTGTGAGATTAAAAGTGCCACTTATAAATATATATTTAATGTATTAAACATACTTGTTGCCCATGTTGCATTTTTAAAAATACCCGTTTTATTGGTCTGATCTAATATTCAAATTACATCTCAGTAGGAAATAATCATAATTAACAAGAATAAAAGCTGAAAAACATCTGTGTGTAATTCATCTACATTGAGTGTTAAACATAATACGTTTAGCCACTGAAATAAATTGACTTCAAAAATAATTCTACTTTCCTGAATGGGTCAGGAGAACCTGAAGTGAAACTCAATGAGGAAAGTTATATTTTTTTAGCAATGAAATATTTTACTTTAAATTCTTAATGCAACATAAAGCTCTGCTTCCAGCAAAACTGTCATATTGCTACCATTTGCAGCCGATTAATACAAAAAGTGGCGTTTCATAATTATTGATACATACGTTTTTATTGTGGTATAATGTGATTTTCTTTTGTCACTCACCTTTTAAAACACAACAAGCTTCTGAGTCGCCTCAGATTCTAGAACACTAGTTCTATTTGGGAAAAAGTGCAGATCAGGAGGCGAGATTCTGATCTTAAACGTGTTTTCATTGGCTGGAAGCTGAAAATCAGAATTAACAGACAAAAGCTTGAAAACAGCTTGTGGAATTAATCTAGTTCTGTGTGTGAACCGAGCTACTGAATGAATTAACCTTTCAATTATATTATTTCAGTTTAATAAAGATGATTGCATCTAATGACTGATTTGCAGCTGTGAACCTCCATCCTTCAGTTGGATTTTACTAACTAAAGTAAAACAAAACAAAAAATCATACAATACAGCAGAAACACCAAACAACATTTGTACAAAAAGACTTTAATTGTCAAACTATAAAAATTCTGTAACAAAGTCCATCCTTGACCTCTTCCTCCCCCCCAATTTCTGCCCTTTTGATGGCTAAACGTGTTAAAGTCTCATTTTAATAGAAATTATTTCCTCTCTTCTGAACGTTGTTTCCTATTAGAATCCACTCGGATCCATACTTGACATTACAACCTTGGTGTGTTGTGTGATAATCTGATAATCCAAATGAATAAAAAAAAAACAAAAAAAAAAAAAACAGAAAAGTCTAAAAACCCAGAAAGGACGGCCTCTTTCTCAGCATTTCCATCCTGACATACACAGTATGTGACTGCTTCCTGTAGCACGCGTCTGGAAGCGACAAGCAGAGATGCACCAATCAGAATGCAGAGACAGATTTCACCTGTTTTTCACTGTTGTTCAAGGAAGGAAGACTTGAGTCTTCTCTCAGTAACTACATCCACAGCAAAGAGCATCAGCGAGACCTGGTAGTGCTTAGCAAAGTTCAATCCCTGATCAGGGGAAACAAAAAAAAAAAAAGAAGGATTTTTGAGGGTGACCAGCAGGTTAGTGCTCACATCTGCTGATTCCTCAGTGCATCTCTGGTTGCAAACCTTCCATACATGAATAAAGGGTCATGGTTAACCAAGACTGTCGCATTATGAAGAGTCAAAACTTTAGAGACTTAAGTGAACCCAGTCTAACCCACCCCATTTCCCCGCCCCCAAACTTCCAAAGGACACTTCATCAAAGTTCGTCATGTTTCTTTGTTAAATCTTCACCATAATTGGTCGCCTGGCTGCCCACAAACATGTTCCAATTGGCCAGAATTTCCTTCTTGGTGATTTTCTCGTCCTGTTGAGTGATTACAGCATTTCATCCAACATGGGTTGATTGGGAGGTGATTAAGGGAAGCGGGAGAAAGGAGGGATGAAGAACAGAGAGAGAGACGATTAGCAATTAATTCAATTAAGCGATTATATACGGCTGTGCTGGCAGTAGAGGTGGAACCGAGTGGGTCTAATGTCTGGAGTCAGGTCCTGAGTCGAGTCAAAGCCCTAAACAAAATGTTACGTTTTAACCCGATATTTAACTCAACATGCAGCTCAATCACAGTAATGAGTTCTAGAAACTCTTTTATTTTCAAAATAGATGTTTAGTTTTTTAGATCAACCAGCAAGAGAAACCAAACTAACACCAATCTGAGCAGATGTTGAGTTTTAAAGTAAACATTAACTAAAAACAAAACAGAGAAATTAAAGAGGAAAATAATCCAGAAACAAAATAAACCCACCTGATTTTTTTACAAAATGATAATAAAAATGAATCAACTGCAACAGTATAATCTAGCTTTGACATTATTTTGTGAGTAAGATTATTAAAACGATTTCTACAACTGTAGAAAATTAGACTTTCTGTTTAAGTTGATCTTAGATGGTTCTGGCTTAAAGCAAAGAAACTAAACAATCAGGCAAAATGATTCAGTTTTCATAATGAACAGCTGATTTGCCATATTTCTAAGTTAATGTGAGAGAAAACCTGCAACATTTTGACTCCAGGGTTCAACTAGAGAATAAAATCAGTCATTTAGGTAACATTAACTTTACAGTTATGCTGCATGGTCTTAGGTGCAAAAGTCAAAAGTCTCTGAATATTAATCTGGCACCATGTAATCACAGCCAGACAGACCAAACAGGAAGTAGAACAAAGCTTTAAAGGGATCCTTTGATTGGTCTGTTTGGGTTGACACAAAACTGAACTGTGCTGTGGAACATTTTAAGCGCACACTCAGGGGATGAATGTAGCGTTTCTAAGCAACCATGCATCTACCTTGTTTGTGTCGGTCTCGTGGATCAGATGCTTGGCCTCGTTGTCAGCATGGTCCACCTCTCCTGGTAGGACCCACTGGGCCACTTCGTTAGCATCCATGTAGCCGTCCTGCAGCATGAACGAAGACGGAAGCTTATTTTATCTGGCTGGACAGAACTGGACCAGAATCAGCTGCAGCAGCAGCAGAACAGGAGACGGGTAGCATCGAGTCACCAGCACCAACTGGGACAAAAACCAGCACTGACTGGTTTGTTCCTCATTGATTGACTGAAAAACTCAAATTTAAAGGGACAGTGTTGTGCATTTTCCAGGCTCATTGTGCTATAAAATGACACCATCAAGCATCAAGACATTGTCTTCCATTATAAAAAGCTTTTTTTCCTGAATAAAAAACTGAAAACTGAAACTCCACCTTCTTTTTTTTATGTCATATTTGATTAAATTTGGCCTCTGTCTCTTTAAGAACTCCTGCTCTTTCTGAAACTCCCCCTTCAGGAGTTCATTCATGGCTCCTCTATTACCTTATTAACAACCTTTTTAACAGCACTGCACTGAGGAGTAGTTCCTATAATGAGCTCAGCAGATCCACAGTTCTAGCAGATGTTTGCTAATTGCTGCTGGCTAGTCTGAAGGAGCTGAGTGAGAGAGTGGTGGGTGAGAGCTGCTATGTGAGGAGGAAGCTTGGAAAGTCGAGCTGTGCCTTGAAGGCAGCACTGTGTCCATCAAGACATTTTGAACAGCTGAAGGGTGATACTTTAGACATCACCATGGTGATGCCAGAGCTATAGTGGATGAGATCAAAGGAAATCCATGTGTTAGAATGGCCTACTCAAAGTTCTGACCTAAAGCTGCTAACTAACAATTTAACATTTTCCTGGAATTTTTTGAACAAAAAAAAAAAAAAACATTTCCTGTTGTCTTCCCCTTTATAATCATACATGACGTGTTGGTCTGTCACATCAAATCCTGAGAAAATACACTAACGTTTTAGGACATGATGAAACGTTACAGGTATGAGCAGCTCTCACCTTGTTGACGTCTCTGAACTCTCCAAAGTGTTTCCTCTCAGTCTGGACCCAGTCAGGCTCCGACTCGCCGTCCTCCGGTGTGTACATGTCACCTGGTGAGGGCAGACATGATGAGCACCAGAACCTCTGGTTCCAGCGCAGAGGTCACAGGTCAGACTGGAAACGGGGCTGACCTACCAATATACTCGTGGAGGTTGACCTTTCCGTCACCGTCCTTATCGATGTCCTCCATAGTTTCCTGTAGAGAGAACAAAGTGATTTACTGAGTTTCATTTAAAGGGCCAGTATTGTGTTTTCCAGGCACATAGTGCCATTTTACAGCACAATCAAATAACTGTTGCCATCAGTTCAGTCTTGAAAATGCTGTTTATATCAAATATGACGTAAAAGAAACATGACTGTGCAATTTAATTCCTTGAATTCTTTCAAAACTCTTGCTCTGATGTTTCCCTTTGGCCACAACAACATTTCTTCTTCAAGGATCTCGGTGGGGAGTTGCTGCTCTGTGAGGCTGGAAACTGCAGCTCTGAGGAGAAGCTTCGTCCTAAAAGGCGGTGCTAGGTTCCCCCCCCCCAACGTTTTGCACAGCTGAACTGTTTCCACGGAGATTAAAAAGGATTTCACAAATATGCACAAAATGATTAAAGCAACTCCTAAGGTATGTTTGATGAGGGAATAACATTATAACGATGTAAATCTCAAAAGTAGCTGCCCCCATTATTTTACGACACTCTGACCTTGAACGTTCGCAATCATTTTTACAACCGATGAGGCCAATATGTCACAGCTTATGTTACTGCATACACCAGTCACAACATGGCCAACTGAATAAAACCGACTGAACTATTTTCTTCCCTCGTTGCATCGCAGCCTGAGCTCCACTGGCCCGTTCAGGTCCACTCATGTTCCTGTCTCCGCAGTCATAAGCAGATTTTCTTATTAAATTCTACTGGGCAAAACCAGGCGTTACTCTTCCTGGACCGTTGCCATGGTGTCAGGACTGAGCGCTACCTGCACCACTACGTCCTTCATATAGTCGAACTCCTCAGGATGCAGGAAGGCGGTGAACTCCTCGCGCGTGGCGATGCCGTCACGGTCTTTGTCGGCCGCCTTGAAGCGTCGCTCGTCCCGGGCCAGCATGGACTTATACGTGTCTTTGTCCTCAACGTCGCTGAACTCCTCACCTGGACAGAAAGCCGCCTGAACTGATTCTACAAACTCTGTTCAGTCCTGATTATCAGATAGTAACTTCCCAAGCTGATTATTGCTTAGTGTTGTCAGATGAGACGGAGTGAAGCAGGAAGTCAGACAGGAAGCTGGGGTTACCCAGGTAATAGCCGTAGGTGGTGTTCTTGTACTCCTCCCAGGCGATCTTGTCGTCCCGGTTCTGGTCGTAGTCCTTCCAGTGCTTGTTGACGTTCTCCTCGATGTACCTCCTCTGCCTGTGTTTGATCCACTGGTGCAGCTCTGGGTGGGTGACGTAGCCGTCCTTGTCCGTGTCGATCCGGTCCACGATCTTCCTGTAGAGACAAAGTCAGAGGAGACGAGACTGAAAACAGAAACAACACAGAGTCTGTTGACAAACACATTTATTTCTGAAAGTCGAAAATATGTTATTGGGCTCATTTGTGACACAGATCAATTTCACAGACGTTTTTCTTGGCATCAGAGTAAATATAAGATATTGTCATCAAACTTGTGCAGTCTTTTCTGTCCAGTGATGCTGTGAACGATCAGACCAAAGGAATGATCAACCATATTCATAGGAAGCTTAACTTTTGATTTGTCATCAAATGATCGAAGAAAGCTAAACAGCACCGTTCACAACTAAATTAAGACAATAAGTAAATACTCTGATCTTACTGATTAATGATCGTTTTTCTATAGGACCAGGACTGTCTGAACCTACGCCAGTCGGTCTTTGCTCTCCTCGGGGGTCAGCTGGTCGAATGTTTTGGCTTCCTCTTTTCCCAGGAAGGCCTCATGGTCGTACTGGTAGTTCTGACTGTCGTCGTGGACGTGGTCACTCAGCCCAGGCTGGTGATGGACCCGCTTCTCCTGAGCAGGGACGGCAAGAGCAGCGGCGCCCAGGAAGTACAGATACGCCAGTGAACTCAGCAGCATCATGGCCGATTTCTGATGGCTGAGGTACGAAGAGAAAGAAAAGTAAAGACAATATGGCAAATTGAAGAAACGTAGCGATCATTTTTTTCTCTGCTACATTTCATTAACACATTTGTGGAAATACTGGAAAACCTTGATGGAGCTCCTGTTCTGCCACCATGACATGTTGGCATGCTGACATGTTGGCCTGCTGACATGTTGGCATGCTGACATGTTGGCATGCTGACATGTTGGCATGCTGACATGTTGGCATGCTGACATGTTGGCATGCTGACATGTTGGCATGCTGACATGCTCAGTTTGGTTTTCACTAAATCTGTCAATTTTGGTCCAAAATTCTTCCTTATCCCAACGACACTTTATTGTAGCATTATTGTGTTTAGTTGAAGGTCTATCCTGACAATCCTCCCAAACATGAAATACTTGTAAATACCTCTAATTTTAACGCCAAAGGCATCAGCATTAACACTGAGGCCTACACAGTCACCTCAGGTTGAACAACCCTAGAAAAAAAAAAAACAACAGCAACTATTCTGAAAATTTGCAGTCATAGTTTTATCTTTGGCACCCTGGTCAGTGGGCTTGGAACTGTTTCTCATGATTATCATGATGATCACCGAACATCTGCATCTTTCTGACAGGCAAACTACCAGAAATCCAGTTTGTGGAAAAGACTTGCTGATCAGTTAATCAATGCTTTTGATCAACTAATGCTAAAAGCATGAACACAGAGAAAGTTCCAGTAGAAAGACAGAAAACATCTGGAGCCATTTTTAAGACACTTGTTGGCTCCTGGCAGGTGAAAGGTCAGCTCACACTGCCAGCAGAAAGTCTCAGTTTCCTGGAAGCCTCAGATTATCATCACTGAAAATGTTCTTGCTTCCTGCTTGCACTGTGTGCGGGGTACTAACGGAACCATGACAACTCTGACCAGATGTGGAGGTAAGCTAACAACAAGCTAACAATAAGCTAACAGTAAGCTGGAGTATCTGCAACAAAGTTTAAAAGCTCACCAGCTCTCTGGCAGCAGAACAGTCCTCCTCCCACAGCACAGCTCTCAGAACAGAGGTCCGCGTTGGCATTTTGCTTCTTTAAATAATAAAGAAAAAGGGGCGGGACTTCTTCTGTGGCTAACCAATTACCGACGCCTTGAAGAAAATTCCAACCAATCGAAGTGACACTTAGCGGGAAAGGATTTCATGACACGTTCTTATTGGCTGGATACCGCCACGTTGTCACGCGCCCCACCTCAGAGTAACTTTTCCTCAGTTTGTGCATCCTTCACTTCCCACCGCAGAACCTTGTGCAGGCGCTGCCTGGGGAGGCTGGGCTTCCCGGGACCAGGCAGGGGCGCCGCCACGAAACTTGGGCCCCAAGACAAAAAGATTAATTGGGCCCCCCTGCTGTAACAATTTCTTGAGTCTGTTATTTCTCATAAAAAGCGGCACAATTTTAAAGGCATGAGACAGACAATCTGTGAAAAGATGAATCTCCTCCAGCTCCTCCTGAGCCACTAATGACAGCTAAAGAGCGTCAAACAATAAAGATGACATGAACTTGTTATGAAAATAATCAAGAAACACGGAGTTAATTAAAATGGCATTTATTTGTCACAATACAAGGACAGAATGTTTTATAGACAACAGTTGTTATTGTTATAACAGTTATAGCTAAAATAATTACATCAAGATCTCAGATCACCAGTGCAAGTAGTTAAGACTTGTTGTTTAAAAGGACGTCATCACAGGGACTCAGTGCGACACTGACTGACAACAAACAGACAGGCACTGTTGTCATCACTAACACCATGCTGCACATCAGCCTGCCGCACGCAGCAAAGCCTGACCCCAACTCACCCTGTGGAATAAATACAAGACGTTACATTAACCGGCATATAGTTTATGGATGACTGCTATAAAACCAATGAACATGTACTCATGTACGTAACCGGATATTATTCTAATTTAACTGTAGTAACAAAATTAACTGTAGCTACACTTGAAATGAAGCCGTTCACATTCCCAACACGCGCTTCATTAAACATTCAGGGACACAGCAGAACATCAGTTCGGCTGTGAAACTGGCCAGAGCTGTGCCGTCTCTGTGCCCATCTGCCTCAGGAAAAACTCGACATTTCCTCTGGGCTCTATAATAAGGACATTTGAGTGGGGGAAACTTGCTCTAGTACGCCTCTTGTGGCCACTAGAGGAAAAACAAACATCTGCAGTGGACTGGTCACCGCATGGCTGGTGCTGTTTGAGGAGATTGTCCATCATATAAGCTACAGATATCACACCTGAACATGTCCACCTTTTTTGGCTGATATAATAATTACCCAGCATGCATTTCTGTGGACACATGTAGATTATGCGCAGATAAGCCACAATAAGAAGTTTTTCTTACTGAACTTGCACTGTTAACCATTGTAATTAAAACAAGCAAAAGAAGTAGAGAACCTTTAAACAAGGCAACTTGGCCTTTTAATATGCTTAGAAAAGTTTGAATCTGTTGGATCATTGGGATATCTGTGACATCTTGATCAAATGTGAAGTCAGTTTTGCTCTTACAGTTTGATGTTAGGAATATTGAATGAAACAGTGGTCAAGGGGAAACATAAATTCAATAATATGGGCCTGTTGAGGCAGACTAAGACTGTCGTAGTGTGTTAGGATTCAGGTTTGTCTACAGCAAGGCTGAACAGAGTCGTTCCCAGACAGGACAGTGTTAAACCACATGCAATCTGCTGGTTTGTTTTCCACTGTCAGGGTTCTGCATTCAGGATCGTATTCAGCCTTTCTTCTAACACACTAAACACTTTGGTTCTTCATGCTTAGGATGGGGACAGCCTTATTATCATGCAGCTACATCATCATTTACAGCTTGGACTCGATTACAGGATCGCACGCATCCGTATTCAAATATTTGTAGACTTTCTGCAAATATTTGCAGAAGATCTTTTACAGGATGCATCTGTCTTCATGTAGAACGGACGCTGTTCTTTAGACGAGCTGACGATCAGATCCAGAACCCGAGAACTGACGGCAGAACGGTCACAGAGTAAACAGCGAATGGGAGACGAATTTGTTTCTTAGCTGTTAGCGTTGGATGCTAATTAAAAGGATGTGAAACAGCTGCGTGGTGGAAAACGTGTTCATGTGCTTCACCAACACTGCCTGGCTGAGGTGGCCAATAAGCCAAGCTAAGGGGTGCGCTGGGGGTCTGCTGTGACTTCATCCAGTCTGCTTACAGCCTGATCAGTCTCTGTGGGCCAGCATGAACCCAGCTGAATGACTTAAAGAATGTCTTAGCTGATTTATTTTAGGGAAGCATCTTCATTCTGAAAATGGATCCTCATGGCTTACTGGCTCTGTCTACATGGCTCCACGAGTAAAAGGATGTAGTTATATGTCATTTCTAAGGAAAATTGAGGTTTAAATGTTATGAACCCAACAGGTTCTGGATGTTTAAACAGAAAATTTGTAGGAAACATGTTCTCTGTGCTTATCACGACAGCCAGATTCCCTAACTCTGTCCTATGTAGGTTCTACTTCGGTTCCTTCATGCGCTGCCTTTATTTGTTCTGAGCCAGGACGTCGTTAAAGATGTTGAGGAAGATGTGGACGTGGTACTCCTTAAAGACGAGAGCAGGACGGAAACGGATGGACTGGTCCCCACATCCTCCCAGCAGGACGCCTGTTGGTGATAAACACGGTTACTGTTACTGTGGCCTCCTGCACTTTACACAACTTTGCACACTTTAGGTTGAAATTCTTTACTTTTTCTGGCTTTTTATTTTAAATTTTAATGTGAATTTGGTTTAAGTGGGAAAGTTAAATTTGTGGATTGTGCCCATGAAAAAAAGCCTTCATTTTCAAGCTACTTTTGGTGGAGGCAGTGTGATGATGTGGGATGAACAAAGAGGAGCTTCTGTAACTATTAGCATCCTATAACACCAGGTTTTAGACCCCAACTGTCCTCCGAGATGTTAAACAGTTGGCGGTTTATCAGTCTACCTCTGAAGAAGACTGACCAACCCAAACTGGACCCCTGTGGGGTCATCATGGCAGCGCTGGCCTGATGTGGCTGTTTACAAGAGGTGTGGAGCCCTCTGGTGGTCAAGTGAATGAATTGTTAAACTGACAATAAGTCTTTTTTTGTCAAACCTTCATCTAAGCCTATAAATGACACCATCACAGCACCATCACAGAGGAAGTGACACAACCAACATCTGCTACTAAATCCAAAATTACATTTTCCCTACATTATGGAACCATTTCAAGAAAATTGTACCTTTGTCTCTGGCCTGTAGCAGCAGTCTGTCTCGCGTGGCAGCGTCCCGCACATCAATGGCACAGAACGTCCCCTGTCCTCGAGCTCGGCTCAGCAGGCCGGGGTACTGAGCCTGGAAGGGGGGGAGGGATTAGTTCGTCATCACAAACATTCACATTATAAAAACACCAACAACAATCTGAACTACTGCAGCTCCTTAGGATGTTTTTAACACTTCAAATCATTCACTTTGAAGATTTTTAATAATTTTAAAAAGGTAGAGCTTACAATACCTTAAAGCATTCACACACATTTAAATTTTCAGTTTATTTTTTCAAGATTGTGAGCTTATAGTGACAAATCCCAAAAGATCTGCAGACGTAGCCACAGCAAAATGTGGTTCAAGAAATGAATGCCACATTTTTCAAAATCTAAAACTCTGGATCATTTTACTGCAGCTCCTCTTATTTTGTTAAAGATCCCAATAAAATACACTGAAATGTCTGGTTTCAATGTGGAAAGTGTGGAAAAGTTCAAAGAACTATGAATGGCAACCATTCATATCAAGGCATGTTTGTTCTATCCAGGCAATCTATTGGACTTAAAGTGTAAGTTGGCAACATGAAATGACTGAATGTTCCAGAGGTTGAGGGTCTGCGGTACCTGCAGCTCGTAGAGGCCGTTCAGCAGAGCCTTCCCAGAGCGGGTCACTTCTTCCAGGAGGTTCTCCCTGCGGATTACGTTAAGAACCTCAACCAGGAACAAGTTCTTAGACGGGTCTCCCATCCAGGTGTTAAAAATACGGTACGGCTGAAAAACAAACATATTATTAATATGAGACGTTTTTATCCTGGCATCTGCTCTGATCTGATCTGACAAACATCAACAAACCCGGATTATTTTCTGCAAGCTGTAGCAAGTTTGCAAAGTGTGAACCAAACTGCTGCTCCGTTCTGACCCGGTACTGCTGCTGCACAGGCAGGCATGGTGGGAGGAGCTACTGGTTGGTGGCGGTGGAAGAACCAGACTGGTTCTGGTTCTGGTTCTGGTCGTAATAGCTGGAGATCAAATTCTGGAAGCCTGAAGTGTTGTTCAGAGGAGCTGAACAGTGACAGAACCATGTCGTGATACTAATTTGATCAGTTACAGACATCAGAACCTTTTCCCCGTCGCCCCACAGAGGAAAAGGTTCTGATCACTTTAGAAGTCAGAGTGTGATTTTATCTTTCTTTATTTTAGAAAGCTAGCTTCTTTATATAAACTCATGTATTCTCCATGCATGCTGTCATAAAGTGTGATTCTTTAGACGCTGCATTAATACACATGAGATTTTTACATGTTTGTGTTTTTGATTGCAGGTCCAAAAACACCATCAGTCGAAATATAAAATATGCATTTTTGGGAAAAGAAAAAAACATACACACAAGTATGTATTCATTATACTAAATTAATATGTTATTAATAAAATACATAAACATTTCTTTTTCTAAAATGCATGTGCATTATTTCATAATAGCACATAGTTTAACATTGCAATATTGTTAAAGCACAACGACAGCTTTAATAGAGCAATGAAATAATTTGATATTTTAATTAAATATGTAACTTCCCATTTTAATGACTAAATTTCACATAAATATTCTGTTTACTTATTGCACTGTCAGATCTACATAAGACTATATATATAAATTGTATGGTTTGAATTTATTAAATACATTTATTTCACATATCTAACATGATGAATTTTAAATATTGTGCATAATACAGTGTGTGGTTGACGGACTCAAGCTGGACCTGAAATCAACAGCTGACTTAAAAGTCCACTTTTCAGCCGCTGACCCACCTTATCGGCCTGCAGCTCGTCCTTCTGGTAGTAACCTCCCGTCAGCAGCTTCTTACTGAAGGAGACGATCTCTGCCGGGTCGTCCATGCCCCAGTGCTCGTGGGCCCAGAACTTCCCCGTGCACCCGCCGCCGGTCTGGACCTCATCCACGTGAAAAGCACAGCCGTGCTGAGAAACAAAACATTCGAACGCAGAGGTGTGAGACAGTGACGTCTCCTGGTGAAGCCCAGGTACCTCTGAACATGTCACTTGTTGGCTTTCATTTATTAAATATTTGCAAAAATGTAAAACAAACAACAACAACAAAAAAAAACAAAACATAAAATATGTTGTCATTATGTGTTGGATGTAGTTTTGAAGTAAAGAAAACAAAAAGATTTAAATTCATTTTGGAATGAGGTTGTTACAGCAAAATGTGTATCTGTTCTGTCAGCCTGCTCCGGGCCAGCTGTGGCTACTATCCAGTAGCTCACCATCATCAGTGTGTGAGTCATTTCATATAAAGCCTCTTTGAGTGTCCCACTAAAAGCACCACAGCTCTGATTTCATTTGGTTGCTTTACTGCTCCGTTCTTCCCTCCCACTGAGGCAGAACTGCGGCTGCGAGGCCTCAGCAGGACGGCTAACCTTGCGTGAAATGTTGCGGAGGTTTCTGAAGAAGTCTGGGGAGGCGTGGTTATCTCCACCTTCAGCCTGAATCGGTTCAATAACGATTCCTGCAACAGGTTTCCCTTTCTGCCTCCACTTCACAATCAAGTCCTCCACCTAGAGAGAAACACACACACACACACACACGCACACACACCCACACACACACACACACACGGTTGCTTCTTTACTAGAGGAGCTAAACCTTCACCTTTACATTAATCATCATCTCATAGTTACAGCTCATAGAAAAAGGCCTCAGACATTCACTAGAAAACAAAACATAAACAAAACTTCTAAATATAACAAACAGACTTTAAACCCCACTTACTATTTTTTATTTTACATTTTTACTTGCAGTATGTTTTGAAAATGCGTTTTATGAAGGTTAAATCATAAAAAGGCTTCACACCAAAATGAAGTTTAATGAGAATGATCTTATTTTTCTTTCCTTCAACAGCCACTGCCACTTATTACCAATTATCATGAATAAGAAATGATACTTCAGTCTGTGCTATACATGCTATACACACACACGCACACGCACACACACACACACACACACACACACACACACACACACACACAGTCAGCCCACCTCCTCCAGACAGCGGGCCTCTTCCTGAGCGTTCTCTCGGCTGAACTCCTCCAGCGGATACTTGAGTCTGGGAAACGGAGCAACTGGCCAATCAAACGACGGAACATCCAACTTGTGAATCACTTTGGAGTGCGTTGTTGCCAAACAGCCTTGAAAAGGAGCAAAATATGAATGCATACATGGATATTAACCATGACTGGCATTCACTGTCTATATACAGAAAACAAATTTGGGACTGAATTAATAACATCTCAGAAAGCTTAGAAAATGCTGATTCAGAAAACTGATGTCAATATTTCATACACATATTGGAAGTGTTTATTAGAAGCATGTTATCAATACACATTGATATTTTGTTTAAAGAAAATCTGTTTTTGCTGTTCATCAGGTGCTTAAAACTCTGACATGTTCTGGCCCAGAGGCAGCGGCGCTACACACACCGACAGCACAAACACAGAGAAACAGCACGGATCCATACACAGATCGTACTGTACACACTTATACAGATGTGTATGAATTCTAAAGTGTTACTGTTTTAATGCTTTTTTTTTTTTTTTACTATAACAACCGGAGGTGGGCACTGTACCCAAATAATTTACTCAAGTAAGAGTAGAACTACTTTGACATATTTTTACTCAAGTGAAAGACAAAAATGTCCATCCAGGACATTACTCAAGATTAAAAAAGTATTTGGTAAAAATATATTTAAAAATTACTGAGCAAAATATAAATCTATTTATATTTATAAACAAAATATATAAGTATAATAAGATTTTGGTATTTTAAGGATGAAAATGACAATAATTTACATAAGTAATAAAAAAATAATACTATCAGGGGGAAAAAAAATTTCTTTCAATAAAAAACCTTATTAAACTTTAACATAAGCTGCAGGTGTGTGTCTGTCTGGTGGATTTTGGTTAAAATATGTTTGTTCTTCATTCAACGGATAAAAAAAAATCCAGAAATTTTACTCAAGTAAGAGTCGAGATACTTCACGATGAAATTACTCAAGTAAAAGCAAAACGAACAACGTAGTAAAAATCCTCCTAAAAGCACATTTTCTCAAGAAAGTTACTCGAGTATATGTAATTGAGCAAATGTACTTAGTTACTTTCCAACTCTGGTGATAACACTAGACATAAACAGGAAGTGTGTGACATACCCATTGTTCTGCCATGAAAACCTCCCATAAAAGACAAAATGCTGAGGTCTGGACATCCTGGGGCCTGAGGGGCACAAACCACAACGTGAGAAAAGAAAACGACGGTGGCTGAGTTGTTTCTACACATTCAGCTCTGAGCTGGCAGGCGGGCCGACCTGGTTTGTCATGCAGGAGGTCAGCTCCTCCTCAGACGGTGTGTTGTGGCCCCGCTCCTTGTTCTGAAGCGAAGCAAGCAAACAATCAGGAAGACCATCATCACTGACGTCACGCTTTGATATCATGTTACTGATGAGGATCACAGAGAATCAATCAGCCCTAAAAACACTCCAGTTTAGCTTAAGTCATAAATGTGTCATTAAGAAAAATGGAAATAAGTCTTAAGCATAAAGTATGCTAAGATAATAAAGAGGAGCTACTTAACATTCCACTGAAAATCTGATGGTTCTGCCTGAAGGTTGATGCCTCCTGTTTACCATGACGGTGTGGACGTTCTACTGGCTAACACCACTCTGGGTGGACACACACGCTTACCCTGTACCAGATGAATATCGACTTGAAGGCGTTCTCGTTGGAGCACGAGCCACAGGCCATCGTCTGAACGCGAGTCATTCCACTGGGAGCGATCTGACGGGGAGAGGAACAGCCGGGTTCAGAGGGATCGCCTTCTCTCCTGCTAACCACTGGGAACTAGAGCACGCGTACAACTGTTAAAGAGTGTGTGTGTTACTAACTGAGAGAAGACTTTCAGTGATTTTATCTGGAAAATTCTCAGGCGGCAGGATTCCCAGCGCAGGTCGGTTCACGAATGTGCTCTGGAAAAAAAAAAAAAAAAAAAAGAAGCAAAAACTAAGTCAATGAAACACACAAAGCTGTATTCCATCACTTCACTGAAACAGTGTAGAACCAAATGTCTTTGTATCTGTATCATCATCACCATCATCATCACATGTTCTTATTCAGAAAAGTTAAAGAAAGCTCTTCTACAGAATCAGACCTGACTCCTCTGAGAACCACAGAGGTTCTACATTTACTGTCCATCAAGCTGCTTCTTGGGACATGGAGTGTTTCTGCTACCGCTCCGTCTGACTGTTGGGTTGGAACATCTTTTTATAAGGTTTACTGGCTTAGTTATGTATCTAAGCCATCTTTAGAATTGTAATACTAGTATTTATACAGCTATTTATAAAAAGGTTTGATGTTTCTATTGCATTCTCCAGGCTATGTGAAACACGCTGCCTCATGTTGCAAATAAAGTGCTACCAAGATCTATAAATTAATGTAAACATAAAAACTCAACTTTGCAAAAAAAACAACAACAACAAAAAAAATCCCTATTTCTCGTGTTTCAGCAGCTTGAAAAACTTTTCATAACTTCCTAAATCACATTTCTTCATTCTATAATCACAAACTGTAATGAATTTTATTGGGATTTTTTGGGACAGACCAACACAACGCAGTGAAGATCTGGGAAGTTGAAGTGAAATGATTAAAATGATTTACCTCCAAAGAAATGTCCCTTCCATGTCCAGAGCCATTTCATAGCAATGGCAAGTAAAATGAGACAATGGTGAAAAGAAAACCTGATGAGGCTCTGCCAACACGACTATGACCCAAAGCTGCAGCCACAGTTACTATGGAAACATTTCATTTTTCAAGCATACTTCTGTGAGAGAAGGTCCAGCCTTTACCTTGAGATATTTTACATACAGACCAACATAAATCTGTGTGCATGTCAGATTTTAGATCATGAATCTAGGATGGTGTATGAGATCTACTGTCAATAAATAAAACACAAGTACATTTTCTGCCAAAAAATTCAGAAATATTGAGATTGATCTAAGAAATAATAATAATAAAAAATTCCTATGTGTCAAAAGTGGAAAAGTTTTGCCTTTTTCTAGGCCTTAATATGCCACCATATGAATCATTTTCCTTCCACTTCACAATAATTCCTTATGCTGCTCAGTCACATGACTGCAGTTTGTTTGGGGCCTGAAAACAATCAGTGTCTGCAGGGCATTGTTTTTACGAAGACAACATATTCCTTTGGCTTTGTCAACTTTAGAATGACAACTTTGCATGGCAAGTGTTTGTGTTTCCATAGTAACAGCATTAGGGGAAGATGAATTGTAATTTAAAAAAAAAAATTATTTGATCTAAAATTTGCTCTAGTTTTATGATAATTGTAAAGTCTTTTTTGGTATCAGTATTCTTCTTCATGTATACATACCCAGAAGCTTCCTGCTGACTGGAGTGATTTGTGTGTGTGTGTGTGTGTGTGTGTGTGTGTGTGGGTGTGTGTGTGTGTACGCGTGCGTGCGTGCGTTGGAGCGTGTGTGTGTGTGTACGCGTGCGTTAGAGCGTGTGTGTGTGTGTGTGTGTGTGTGTGAACCTACCAGATTGTTGGGATTGGTCATCAGCTTCAGCAGAGCAGGATGGTTGTAACCTGAAGACAGAACAGAACTGGACAGATTAAAAACAAAACAAAACACACAAAGAATCACAGTCAAATTTTGTAGAATTATTTCTTATCGTCTCATTTTCATGAAGAAAATGAGACGATTATTTGGGTCTTGCTATACAAGACTACTAATGATAAAGCAATGTATAATAATCAAATGGAAGACAAATCAGTTCATCAGAGACAAGTGAAGCTTTGCAAAAAGATTTATTCTTGAAACACAACAGATTCTACATTAAAAAAAAGACATTTGTTTAACAAAGATTAAGGTCAAACAGAAAATAAAACCAAGTACACCAGGGCTGCAACTAATGATTATGTCACTAATCGACAATTCTATCAGTTATTAATCAGACAAAACCTTTTTTTTTTACATCTGCAGATTTTTCATGTAACCACTTAAGCGTATTTTTTACAATCCTGGAAATCAAAAAAGATGCAAATACACAAATAATTTAACTCGACAGGCTGATATAGTCACCTATTATATGCCACCCAATTTCATAACATGCCATATAATTTAATTATATGTTTTCTATAATATCAATAACAATTCTTATCATTAATTCTCTAAGCAGGCCTTTGTTTGAGGTTGTATTTAGTTTTCCCATAGCATAACCTGTTCTATTCTGGTTCATTTCAGGAGGGGTCATGTGGAATCTGTTGAGCTTTTCTACAGATTCGTGGTTAGATTCCAGTTATTAAGAACCTGGTGAACGTTAGGATGTTTTTTATTGTGTGTAAAAGCCCTGATCTGGAGAGAGACTCTATCTGTGATGTAGATGTGCATGTGTGTGTATCAACACCACAAACACTATTGTGTCAGTGTAACAAAGCCGTGAGTCTGATCCTTACATAAACTGATGCAGCTGGCTTACATAAATGCCAGTGCTGTTCCAGCTGTGACCAGCAGGGAGCAGTCAGCTACCAACTCATTAGTTGCAGCAGCAAAGCGACAGGCTAACAGAACCATGCAGATACACAGAAGGATGGAATGTATAAAAGCAAATAAGAAGAAGAAGAAGAATGAGAGACGTCCAGCATAAAAAAAAATAATACAGTACAGTTATTAAGAGTTCCTCTCAGCTGTAGAGAAAACAAGCTGCTGCTAAAACAAAGTGATGACTCAGTGGCATCACTTCACCATTTGTTGGTATTTTTCCTTTCTAAAACCTTTTTGTTTTTGGAAAACTGAAAAGAAACAGTTCTTAAGAAAATCAGAATGACACAATTAGAGCTACAACTAACAACTGTTTTTGCCATCAGTTATTTTATTGACTATTTTGACAATATGATAAAATAATTGCCATCAATTTTTCATTTTAGTACTTCTGGGATGAATCAGATTCATTGTTTCAGTCCTAAACTCAACGTGACACATAAGTGTAATGCTTGGTTAGGATGGGATGTTTGACTGCATGGTGTGAAAATACACATACGTCCTGAACATTTTAAAGAAGGTTTAGGTGGATAAATCCTATAATCTGCATAATCCCAGGTTTTTAGAAACAGAGGGATTTTAGTTACACCAATAAGTTCAGTAGGAACAGTAGCCAGGTCAAACTGTCAGGCCTGTTGAAAACCTGCATTAATTAGGAAGGACCTGCAGGCAACAACAAATGCCTTCTGTCACAGAAACCCTCAGGAAGCGACTTTGAGAAAGAATTTCAGGAATACTGCCGATCAGGCATGATAGCCAGAGAGCTGCGGAGCTTTAGAACCAATCCGGCTTGGTTCTAAAGCCGAATGAATATGTGCTTTAAACTTGTAAAGCACAAATTCAGCCACGTTCAAACATGGCTGAATATGGTGATATTTACGGGACATTTCAAAGTAAAAAAAAAAACCAAACAAACAAAAAACTATTTTTTGGAGGGAATAAAAATACAACTTGTGTAAGTCTAGTAGATAAATGTACTAAATAAAGAGAAGGAAATGTAAGTCATGGGTCCGTTTGTCTGACTTACCTAAATAAAGATCAAGTATTGCTGAGTTCATTTTCTTTTATGTTATTGGATCTGATGATTGAACTGGATCTTGTGTTACTAACCAATCGGAATGGAGGAGATCTGAGTGTAGATGTCCAGCATGCGGTTGCCGTCCACATCCACCAGGTAGTTTCCTCTGCTGTCTTCATAGTTACAAAAGAAGTTGACTGCACCAACATTCTGCAAACACACACGTTTGATTTACTATAACACACGTTTGATTTACTATAACCCAATCAACAACATATGATACAATTAATACTTAAATTAACCATACCCATATATCAGTGCAGTTTAATCATTTTCCTTTGTTGACCAATAAAATGTTCTATCCTAATCTGTTCTGTGGTGATCATGTCTAGACGTGAAGCAACAGAACAAATAATAGATCAGTTATGAGTGTTATTTCACATACAGATCTCTGGCCCTCATTAAGCTGCAGACTGAATAACTTGTGTGAAGATAAAGTAATTAAGACGGAGCGGAGGCTCTGAGAGGCTCGCTCTGTACTTACACAATACAACAGACCAGAGGTGGCTCTCACTTACAGCTCACTCTGTATGAAACTCCCATCTTTTCATTAGCGCTGGCCTCAGTGATCATGTGTACACAGAGCAGACGGTATTAGCAGGCTTATACGTTTAGTGGAGCATGAGAAGATGATCATGTTTTATGTGTTTCAGCATTTAGGTGCTGAAACTTTACTTTTTTTCTATATCAATTTCTGCTTCTGTAAGAAAATGAAATCATAAATAAACATACATGTGCTAAGTCAGTGTTGTTTTGCCAACGTTTGCATGGTTAGTGCAAAGACAAGCCTGGACGGTTGTAGGTCTCTGCAGAGACATTGCGACTCCTGAAGAAGTGATATGTGGAGCAGCGGCTGTGCTGCAGGGGGTATTTAACTGGTTTAGTGAGTTAATACAAGAGGAAATGAATCTGATCACACACACACTGATGAGCTATATGTATGAAGAAGATCCAGCCTTACACTAGTTCACATGGAAGGGAGAATAATAATACATTTACAACTAATCAGAGTATTTTTGAATAGTTTTATAGATTTATATCCACCCAGATCCTCCATTTTAAAGGGCAGGTATAATGTATGTTCCAGGCAGATAGTGCCATTTTATAGCACAACAAAGTAACTAGGTAACCTGCAGTTGTTTCAAAAAAGCAATAAATGTCAAATATAACTTAAAAGACATTTGATTTAGAAATGTAATGCCTTGAAATTGTACTTTCCGACACTCCGCTTTCCGGAAGTCATCACAACAATCTTTGTGCATTAAGCCTCATCTCTCTTTTCTCTTTCTTTCTGGCCCTAAGAAAGGGGCCCATCACACTATGGCCAGGCTTCGGCCCCCAAAAGGTCCATCAGTCTGCAGAAGGTTAGTAAATATGTTTCAGAAGGTCTTACATAGAACAGCTAAACATGTACGTATGTATGCACACACACACACAAGAGCATGTTTTTCTATCTTCACAAAGACTTTGCACTGACTTTCATTCATTTCTGTTGCCTAAACCTAAAACTAATCTGAACTCAAACCACACATTGATCCTAAACCTAACCCAAAACAACATTCCTTCTGATGGGAAACTACTTTTGCTCCCCCATAAGGAGCAGTGGGTCCCCACAATGTGAAAATGGGCCTTATGATATATCAAATAAAAGACATGACACACAGAAACTTTCCCACTCACCTGAATGTCTCCCAGTTGTTTTGTCAGCTCCTAAGATAAAAGAAAACAAAAAAACAAAACAGGGTTTGAAATACTCCATATGACCTGAGGGAGCTACTCTGTTTTTGAATGTTTATGTGTGATTTGCTGTGTTTTTGCCTCTGTAACATTATCCAAGGCAGCATTACTTGTGATCGGGGCCCAGGAACTGTAGTTTTCATTAAGGGTCCATCATAGTCGTACTCCACCTGCGTCTTCGCTGCTGCCTTACTGACGTACCGGCACCCTGACGGAAACACGTTAAAGTGAATGAATGAACAGCTACATGAACAGAGACACTATGTTCATGTAAAGTAGAATGACTTCAAGGTTAATGTAGATTGTTATGACCCCCAAATGGTGGCATCAATCAGGTGTGCAGGTGAACATCCGGCTACTCGTCTGTTATGCTGCTGCTGTAATGTGACACTGCCAGGCCAACTTTACCAACTACTTTACCTAACAAATGTCACTTTACTCTCTGAGCTTCAGCTAATGATGTGAAGGCAAGCAGCTCCGTCAGCTTTTCTCGGGAAAAAGGTTATGACTAGTTAAAGGGCTGAATTATATAAATTCACTTTTTTTAGCTATACATCATGTAATAATATTATTCCCTCTGAAGTGTTACTTCGATTCTTTCAGGCATGTTTGCGAAATCCCTTAATCTCCATGGTAACCATTAAGCTGTGCAAAACACCTGGGTGAACCTAACTCCGTCTTTGAGAATGAAGCTCCTCCTCTGAGCTGCAGTGTTCAAGTCTCCACCTCACAAAGCAGCTCTGTCCCACTCAGCTCCTTCAAACTAGCTAGCAGTAATTAGCAAACACCTGGTAGAACTGTGCATCTGTAGTTCCACCTAGCAACTTCTCAGTGAAACGTTGGTAAAAATGTTCATGAGACTGTCTTGGAAAACATAGTATCTTCAGTCAGAGGCTTCTTCATATTCGCTGTAAGACATACTGCTACAGGAGATCGTTCCTACCAAAAGCCATCACTGTCTACAATAACTCTTTTAAGACTTTGAATTAATGAGTTTCAAAACATTTAATTCCCCTTTAGGATCAATAAAGTACTTTTGAATTGAATTGAATAAGATAGAGGAGCCATGTTGTGATGACTTTGTTAAGGCGGAGTTTCAGAAAGAGCATGAGTTTTGGAGCGCCAAACACAAACCGAATGCAGGGGAGACTCCTACCGCTGTCCTGTATTTGATCTGGAGTCATGTAAAGAACATGTCTAACCTATGATCTCATTTTTCTCACGTTTATCTGAACCTTTAAAGAATCCCACTGTGTTGTTCAATCAACTTTAGGAGAAATAAATGGAAATTTGACCTTCTTCAAATGCAAAGCACACCCCATGCACATCTGGAACCCAGCATATCAGAACTGAAAATCCCACTGTCACTGAAGCAGAAAACACTTCTTACTCTTCTGACATGCTTTAGCTAGAATTTGATTGGAACAAATAGTTCTTTGAGGCTGATATCTGAGAAGGGTCAGAGTTCACCCTGTGATGGTGAATGAGTTAAAGGTGAGTCCATAAATGGAGTTTATATCCAGAGGTCTGCTGGACCTCAGAGAAGCAGGACAAACTTTGCTTCTTGTAATCTGTTAATTTGTCAGCTGAGTTGGCAGTTCTTCACTGGAAGCGGTTTAAACCAGTTCAGTCCTCCGGGGCACATCGCTTTATTGTCACTGACTCTTATTCTAGTTCACAGTGCTGGACTTCAGCACAGCTGGCCAATGACACATGGAACTGTTACTGAGCTTTGATAAGCACATCCTGAGGTCAGTCAAACATTCACACAGATCATTCTGTGAACTGTTGAATAAATCCAGGACTTCAAGGCCAAAGTTACTGAAGATTCAGCAGAAAACACTTCAAAACGCTACATTGATGTGACTCTTACAGTGGTTAGTAGACTGCATTATACAGACCAATCAAAGTGCTTTACACTACAACCACATCCAAAACATGCACCAATTTGCAGATCAGTAGGTAGGTTGAGGCCAAGTGCCTTGCCCAGGGGCACATCAACATGTGACAGGGGGGTAGCGGGATTCAATCCCAGAAAAAGGACCAGTGGCACACAAACAAGGACGGAACACAACATCATGTAAAAGAGAGGCAGAAGAAGAGGTAGTAGAAAGTTATTATCTTACAATAATCATCTTATTTTATTATGAAAACTGCTCTCCATCTTGTAAAAATGCCTAAATGATGGTGACCCACATCCGGCCTGACAGACCCCACGTTTCATCAGCTTTAATGAGCTGAGCTTCAAAGCATGCCTTATCAGTATTATTAACATTTTCTGTTCCTAAATACTTTAGTGGAATTGTTTTATTCTGGATATTAAAATACAACATTTACATATAAAAATATAATATGGAGAGATTCACTGAGAAATCACTTCAGTAAATTAATAATATTACATAACACCTTATAACTACATTGCAATAATTCAAAATTACGCATATATAAATGACTTGTTGTTCAAAGACAGAAAAAAGAGACATTAACAAACATATAAAACAAATCTATCGAGAAATATGCACTGAAAATTTAAAGTGTCATAACCAACATGAGCACAATGCATTTCTAGATTTTTGTTGCTTTTGTATAATATTTTGTAGATGTGTAGAGGTCTGTATATATAAAAAGTGGTATTTTTAGTCTTTTATGTATTTTGTCCTTGTTAAAAAAACATCAACAAAACATTAGACCCAAAGAGTGGGTGGTGGTGGGTTGTTGTTTTGGGTTTACCTGCAGAGCTCAGCCATAAGTTCTTCTGCACGCAGAGAGACAGCTGACGGCCGATCAAGCAGCTCGCCATGACCAAACAGCCACAGAGCGGAGAGCGACAGCGGCTGACACGGCGCTCACCGACCCTCTTCACTCAGCCACCTGCAGACCGGCACAGACGGAACGATGCGTCAAATCAAGTGATGAGGAGTTGAGTCAGAGCAAAGAGGGAGCAGGAAAAATGAGAAGTGACAGAGCTCTGTGATTGGCCGCCGGGCCGTCTGAGGAGAGCGACCAGCAGCCAGCCGGCTCCTCCGATCACAGCCAATCAGGAGGTCATGTGTCAAATCTTTACTACATGGGTGACCCATCAACTGGCTGGCAAAGTAACATTTACTTCCTGTTGCTCAAACAATCTCCAGGGAAACATTCACATGTTCAGTCCATGATCTCAATCACGTTAAAATGAAAAGTATTGTCTCTGTGAAACCTGCTGACATTAAAGCTGCGTGGGGCGCTGATGTTTAAGGGCAGAGATGTCGAGCTGAATTAACGTGGAGCGGCACCCAGATCTCCACCAGAACAACAACAACAGAACCAGAACCTCCAACTTCTGATCTGCCTCCAGTAAACAGGAAGAATGCTACAGACATGGCTGTCTGCTCCTTCTCCTCGCTCTTCAGCTCTTACATAACGCAGGCTGCAGGAACAGGAACATTCCAGTTAACTGCCTTCACATAGAACAGAAAACCTGGCCCTTCAGACACACGCGCACACAAACACACACACACACACAAGGCACATACCAAAAAAAAAAAAGAACCACCACAGACACACATGCATTCACACCCAAACAGTCTCTTGGCAACAACTCATGAACTGGATCAAACTGGTTTAGGTCGAGAGTTACACAAGACTGCATCTATGAGCCTGAGAGGGGGAGGGGGGTGGGGGGCACAACAGAAGGGGTGCATAACAAAGTGATGGATGGGGGGCGATGAAGGGCTTGGGGAAGCTGGGAGCTTCAACTGTTAGGAGCTAAAATCAGAACACAAAGTTCTGATTTGAAACCCAGGAAACCTGCTCTGCATGCTGGGAGAGGCTGCGTCCTGATTGGTGCATCTTTGTGAAACACATCAGATCTTCTCCTCATGGAGGAGGATGGAGCTGACAAATGGTCAATGGTCAGCTCCATCCTCAGTTTCTGCTGCACTCAGTCGACACTGTGCTTCTCGCTCAAGGTCAGAGGCTGGAGGGAGAAGCATCTGAACTTCTCTGCCACCCGGATGCAGAACATCCAGCTCACTGTATGCATGTGGTCTGAATGTTTTGTTCTTTATTTGATCTGAGCAACAGTTTTGTATATTACCTCGGCAACTGATTTTACTCTGGTTTCCACAGAGCAGCAGCAGCAGCAGCAGGAGGAGGAGGAGGAGGAGGAAGAGAAGGAGGAGGAGGAGGAGAGGCCCTCAGCTGATGGAGGGATGACAGATCAGTTTTTCATGAGGAAAAACTTTGAGTCTTACAAATTAAATAAGATAATAATACAGGAAGAAATGTGTTTCTGCTTTGTTCATCAGCCCAAAACAATTACTGAAGCAAATTTTAACAATGGTGAAGAAAAATATATTTAATAGACAAAGGCCGGTCTGAAAGGGTCAAAATATTTAACGCTAAAAAGATCCGCTGGCTTCTTCCATGTCCTGAGATTAAAAACATAGAGCCTCAACTCAACACCAACGCTTGAGATAATATAATTTGATTTATTCTGATGCTCTATATTTGCTGCAGTGCCTGGATTTCTAATCCAACTGTATGACCCAGTTTGGAGCGAGTTCCATCTGCTATACAGATGGCCTGACCTGACAGCAGAACAGCCTGGGGGAAGCAGAACCACTGGAAGACCCCAGGCCATCCAGTGGTTAACCCCAGGCCTGCAGCTGACCTTAGGCATGCAGCTGACCTCAGGCCTGCAGCTGACCTCAGGCCTGCAGCTTCCACATGAAGCTGCTCTGAAGCTTCACTGCTCTGAAGCTTCACTGCTCTGAAGCTTCACTGCTCTGAAGCTTCACTGCTCTGAAGCTTCACTGCTCTGAAGC